>JAOANJ010000010.1:3533512-3545313 GCA_026413345.1 Ariopsis seemanni | reverse complement strand
CAAGTGTGACTTTCAACTGTCCTCATGGGGCCGTCCTCCACAGGAGCGATGCGATGAGACTCCAACCAGACACAGGGTACCAGGATGGATCAGGCAGGTCCGAGGAGCAGAAGAGGTCAGCATCTCGATCCTGGGACCAACATGTAACTCAGAGGGACAGATTTGGGGAGGGAAGAGGGAGAGAAAACACAGGTTGTTTTGTAGAAAACACAGGTTAGCTAAAGTTAAAGCTTTACCTGTGAGTGTTACAAAGCGCTCACACTGGAGACTCCTTCCAAAAAAAAAAAAAACATCAATGTTTCCAATCTCCATGCAAGCTGTTACTATAGAAACAATAATATATTTGGACGTATTATTAAAATGAATCAGGTTGCCAACAGCCAATCAGATTCAAGCATTCTGTAGGGTTGTGAATTCAAAATTCTAAAACCCAAGAAAACTTTTTTTTGTGTTTTTATGGTTTGATGTTTGTCCGCCGGTTGTGGCGTACAGTAGCTCCAGACCCAGTTTTGGCCGTCGGTCTCCTCAGGTCTTGGTCCACCATGAGTGATGCATGTTCTGCTTGCTATGGACTGCAGTGAGCTCGTTGTTCTCTTTTACATCAGTGTTGCCCAGCACTCTGATTGATTTAAATTAATTTGTCACGAAGATCACATAGTGACAGGGGAAGAATACAGGGCAAAGCCCCAACTGATTTTCAACCCCTTTGGCATCGGTTTTACACCGAATGTCCTTCTTGACGCAACCTTCCCCAGTCTTTCTGGGCTTGGGACCAGCGCTAAGTATGCACTGGCTTGTGCAACCCCAGTGGCTGGGTATTTTACCGAATCCGCATGTCTTTTGAATTGTAGGGGAAACCAGAGCGCCTGGAGGAAATCCACGCAGACTCCACCTAGAAAGGCCTTCACTGGCCGAGAGGTTAGAACCCAGAACCTTCTTGCTGTGAGCCAACCACTGCATCACCATACCGCCTCTGTGCGGTGGTGCTTCTGTGCTTGCTTTCTGGACCCATGGTGCAATGTTGCCTGATGGCGGCTGTGCAGGCGGTGTGGATTTATCCCCATGCACCTTTTGGTGGGATTGTGATTGGGCAGCTACCCCACTGGAGTTACATCCTGACCGCTTTTGGTGGACTTTTTTTTTTTTTTGCGTAATTGTAAAGCAACCTTGGGTGTGAGAAAGGCGCTAAACTTATTATTATAAAGCTGAAATAATAGTAATCCACTATTAAGAGGTTTTGGCTGCTTCAGAAATCCTACATTTTAAGTTTTAGCTCTCGCATGTCTGATCTCAGGTCTGACCGAATTTGATTGAATCTGAACGTTTTAGTTTTAAATCAATTCCAAATGTATGCCGAGATCAAACTCTGCCAATCGCGGCTTCCCAGCTGGGTGCGCTCTCCAAAAAACAGAAAAAAAGGTTGGTTTGTTTATTTATTTATTTAGCTTTTGAGACCAGACTTCAGAGTCTTTATTCAGATGTGATGCACTCCACTCTACTAGGTATGTTTTTTGTATGCTTGACAAAGTGTGTGTATGTTTGTGTGTTCGTTCATGTCACTCGAGGCTGGGATTACACAGCACCATCTGCTGTCATTTTAAAATCATTGCACAATAAAGACAAACATTTAAAAAAAATAAAAAAAACACTCACATGCACGCACACAGACACCCACAAGCACACATTTATGGTTTGATACTTCAAATAAATGAAGCGTTCGACTTAGATGGCTGCTGTACACATTTGCTGCTCCATCACTACACTTCCTGCGTTGAACTTTATAGCTTCATTTACAACAGTGTCTAAGTCGCAATATTAGAAAGAAAGAACGAAAGAAAGAAAGGGGAGAAAACACCAATTCAGAAATATTAACTTTGTTCTTAACTGAGAGGGTTATATATCTATTTTTTCCTTTTTGCCAGAGCAACAGAAATTGACACAAGAGCCAAAAATCTAAAGCTGAAGCTTCACAAAATATCGTTGCTCTTTAACACAAAAATGACAAACTACAGTGATTTACGGTAAATGTAACATTTTATCTTCTCTCTCTATTTGGCATGTCTCTACAGTGACATGGTGGCTCTGACTTCCATCTGGAATTATAGTCATGGTTTCCCGTTGCCTTCAACTGGATTATTATCGACACTTTCTCCTCTCAATTTAGAGTAGCCGGTTAACCAAACCTCATACCTTTTAAACTGTCGGAGCAAACCGGAGAACCCAGAGGAAACCCGCACAGAAAGGCCTCCTGTCGGCTGTGAGGTTCGAACCCGGAACCTTCTTGCTAACCACTGCACCACTGTGCCACCCAACGTTTTATATTGCAGAACAATAAACTGTCAATAAAGCATCGTATTTCTGTAAGCCTCAAAGTTCCAGCCTTAACAGATTAATATTCAGGTTCAAGTAGATTTATTTCACTCTTTTCATTCTCGTCACTTTTGTTTGATGGAATCCTGACATGAGATTCCCATGAGAAAAAAAAAAAAAAAAGAGAGATTAAATCTCAAACCATTAAGGGTTCTCTATGGAGCCCCGAATGAAACCAGGTTAAGGTCGGTGTTTTCCTGTCTGAAAAGGTTTCAAGGAGAATTACATTGGAATGAATTATCCAAAGCACCTTTGATGTTCTTATGCGTACAGTGTGTGTGAGAGAGAGAGAAGAACTTCCCACTTCATGTTGATCTAATACATTTGCCATTAGAACAAAACAGAATGGAGTATTACTTTATTATTGTTCATTAGAATAGAATAAAAGGGAACGGAATAGAAAGTTGTCAAGTAGAATATAATACAACCCAAATTCCCCCCCAAAAAATTGAATGCTGTGGATTTAGCCTTAGATGGAGTTTACCATCCTTTTTGGGCTGCATTCACAAACAACCCGACTCTGAGAAGTCCGTGTCCCCAGCGGGGTGGGGACCATTACTGGCCTCACACTGTCCATGAGCTGAACCTCCATTAGGAGGACTCAGGCCCCCAGCCTACACCCAGAGATGCAGGCTTCTGCACTCCACATTTCCCCGCGCCCACTTCGGGACAGGGGATTCTGGGCTCTGAGGGAATCCTGGTTAGTTTCTTTTCCTTGGCTTAGTAATATGCTTCAATTCAGCAGGTCGTCTCGTCTGATCTGAGGTCACAGTAACGGGCACCACGAGTAGGACACATGGTCAGTCTTCACCATAGAGAGGCCAGTGTGGCTAGTGACCATATGTTGCATTTCACAGGGTACAGTACAGTTTATTTTCTCCATTGTTGACGTAGTCAACGAAGAGCCAGAGTGAATCGCTGGTGGATCACTCTGCTGAACTCCTTTTTGGACTGTGTCAATCTCTTTGCCTGGTCCACTGATGTTCCCAACGACCGTCCGATCTTTATCCATGGATCCCTGTAATGTCTCCTACTCGGCATCGCAAATAGGACCTTCTTTGTGATTGCAGTGTTGTCAGCTCTACATATATGCGCAATGTACTTCAGATATTGTGAGTAAATGAAATCTCTGAGGGGTATCGTCTTCATGATATTCTGGATTTCATCATTTGTGTAGACAAAGCTATAAACTTCTTCTGAATCTTCTGATGCTTTCTTTCTTTTCCACCCTCCTTTTACCATGCTCCGTAGTATCTGGTGCCAACAAACTTCAAGTCTATTTAGTTGTTGTTCATTAGGAAACCATGCTTGTGTACCATAAATTAACCGCAATCTAACACATGCTTCCAGGATTTTCCGTCTTGTGCACAGGTTGATGTTGTCTATTAAGACAGTGCAAAGCTCATTGAATTTTGCATTTGCCCTGGCCACACGAATTTCAGTGAAACATCCCTTTTCCTCAGTTGTTATCATTTGCCCTAGGTACATGAATTCTCTGACATTTTCCACAACTTGACTGTTAATGCTGAATAGTGTTGGCTGTTTTGCACGATCGTCATCATTAAATACCTGTGTTTTGGTCTTCTTGAATGAAATTTGAAGCCCAAATTGTTGGCACACATTATCTATTATGGTGAGAAGTTTCTGTGCCTCACTCGTTGTTTTACAGAAACGAGCAGCATCATCTGCATAAAGTATCCACCTCGTTATCTCCACTCCACACATTCTTCCACCACACCGCTGTTCCCTGTTGGTGCACATATACGGGATATTGAATTCGAGATTGATACCCCAGCCATCAGGAAAGGCTTTGTCAATTTCATAGGCGGCCACTTTCAGAACGTAGTCAAAGTAGTAGTTGAACAAGCATGGAGATTCTTGTCCACCTTGTCTACATCCTATGAGCACATCAAACTTTTCTTTCATTCCCTGTATCGACGCGGTGGTACCTTCATATAATTTTTGTAGTATGGCTACCAAATGAGTGGCTCCTGTTTGTATCTGCAGTACTCAGAAAAGAAAATTACGTGGTATATGGTCATATGCTGCACTAAGATCAACATACACTATGATCAGGGGTCCTCCATATTTCTCAATCACTGTCTTTACAATGAAAATTCCATCTGATGTAGATCAATTGTGACGAAATCCATACTGACACTCGCTGATGTGTGTTTCATATGCACCTTGTAATCTGTTAATAATAATTTTTGCAAGGATACGGCTCATATTTGCTCCAATAGATAATCCACGATAGTTCGCTGCTACGCTCTTCTTGCCTTTTTTATAGAGACAGGTGATGCTAGAGTGTAGCCATGAGTTTGGGACCTGAACACAAGTCCAGATCAATTTTATCAACGTCAGGATCACGCTCACCAAGTTCTTACTTTCATTGTATTTCAGTCCCTCCGTTTTCAGGTTATCAGTCCCAGCACTTTTGTTGTTCTTAAAACTCTTCAAAACCCTTTTTATTTCCTGTTCATCAGGAGGATCTTCGTTGATATATACTACTTCATGCCTCATATGTGGGTACTCCTCTGGGTTTGCAAGTTCAGGTGGGAGTGGTAATTGTCGTGCCTTGAAATGATCTTCAAAGTATCTTCAGTTTTTCATTTGATATCAATAACTTGGATTTGGATTTTAGTACAAAGTACTTTTTTGCAATTGCAAATTCCCTCTCAACCATCCTTGCTTCTGCTGCTGTATTGATGTTCTCCGCCATTTCCTTGTAATAATTATTCTTCAACTCTCTTCTTCGCCTCTTGATCGTTTTCTGAAGCTTTCTCATATCATCATGTTTAGTACAATTTCGTAAACTTCTCATCTGTTGTTGAAGGATCATATCTTCCCAAGGTTCTTTCTTCTTTACTGGATCAATTTTCAGACAAACCTCATCAACATTTTTGATTACCGTTGTTACTATTCGCTCATTCAGCTCGTTCATTTCATTACATTCAAGTCCCTGGAATGCTCTATCCAGTTTCTCTGTTAATCTTTGTTGGATATCTAGATTGATCCTTAGTGCCCGCAAATCAACCATTGGCTTTTTATTATGTGTACATATCTTGTTCAATTGGTGATGTAATTCTTGTTTTGTACTTGGGAATTCAATATTCATCACTAGTAACCGATGATCAGTATCGAATAAGGATGAGGGTCCAATATACACTCGACAAGAATGGACAAATCTTGAAACCCACTTGGTGGTGCATATGTAATCCACTCTTTTCCATTTCCCAGTTCGAGCATGTCGCCATGTTTCACGGTGGATTCTCTTTGTTCTTAAAATCGTGTTCATGATTTTCATCTGATTCTTTAAACACCACGTCAATAAGCGTTCCCCATTATCATTAGTTTCAACTCTATCCATGTTGTTATGTCCAATAATAGAGTTCCACATGTCTGTCTCTTTACTGTGTGAAGATATTGTAGCGTTGAAATCGCCAAGTATTATTGATTTATATTTCGGATTATCATCTAGTTCAGCCTTTGCTTTGCTTAGAGCTGAGTAGAATACAGATTTAGCTGTAACTGATTTGGTAGAATCTGTTGGAGCGTACACATCCAATACTGCTATTCTCATGCCTTTAACCTTTATGGTAGCAGATATTATCCTTGCTGGTAGGTGTTCCTGGTAACTTTTAATTTTCACGTGTGGTGCTAAGAGTATGCCCACTCCATATTCATGTTTTCGTTTAAGTCCACTCCATACAAGTTTCCATCCCTTTAGAGAAGCATTGTCAAATATCAACAATCCAGAGGATGTACGTCTTACTTCTTGCATTGCTAAAATGCCAAGACGAAGATCACTTGCTGTCTTCACTATTGTTGCTAATTTTATATCATCTTGTAGGGTCCTCACATTAATGGTTGCAATTCTAATGTTGTTACATTGAGTAGGAGGCTTTATATTGACATTGTTAAGACCATCCTTAAGTTCCATCATAGAGCTGGTAAACTGGAGTATCTAATTGAGTGGGAGGGGTATGGACCTGAGGAGGAGTGCTGGACATCCTCACAGCCCACAACGTCCTTTACCCTTTGCTCCTTCAGGAATTCCAAACTGTGTACCCAGAGAAACCAGACCCCAGTCCCAGGGGCCATCCCAGGAAAAGATCCGCTCCTTGAGTGAGCTTCTCAGTGGGTGAGGGGGATTTGCCCTTTTGTATTTTTCTTTCATTGTGTTATGATTGCCTGACATTCTGCCTGTTTTTGACTATAACCTTACATCACAATTTTGGAACTGTTTACCAATGTGTTTTTAATAAACTGCTCAAATGGCATTTACATCCGTCTCCAGCCCCATCTGTGTCAGGAAACCAGACTTTACTGGAAATAAAAGTGAGAACAGGAACTGTTTTGTTTTGTAGATGTTCCACTGCATTCAATATAGCAATATAAAATTAAAATGTATGATATATTGTGCCATGTTTTTCACTTGTGGATGTGTAAAAAAAATCATTGCTGGAAGCTTATTATGGTTTCGGTATTTTCCTTTAATGGCCTGAGCCTGAGTCATATTTTAAAATGTTATTTTCTTTTAAATGTGTTCTAATCAGCATGTTAAACTGATCAATGTGTGAACCGTGTTTAGCTGGGGAGTGTGTAAAAGGTGTGTGTGTGTGAGTTCTAAATGGTGTCGGCAGGTCATTAGAGGTGGCATAAACATTGATCAGAGGAAATGGACATGGCTTCATTTAACAGTGGTGACGTTAATTAAAGTGTGTGTGTGTGTGTGTGTGTGTGTGTGTGTGTGTGTAGACAGATCACCTTCAGTCTTCAATACATTCTCTCCTGATGGACTGAAGAGTCACATTTCCTGACACGCACTACATCACACTGCATAATGTTGTTTAAGAAATAAAGATGAACCTCCTAATAAATTCAGCAACAATTATTAATAAACCATTGATTTGTTAATGTTAATAAGTCTTAATTATACTCATCAAATGATGAGTAAATCAGCAATATGAAGCTATGCTTATTTCTCAGATGTGAACTTCAATTCAATTTTATTTGTATTGCACTTTCAGCAACAGATGATTTTCACTTTATGTACATTTAGATCCCTAATGAACAAGCTAGAAGTGATAGTTGTGAGGAAAAACTCCCTGAGACAGCAAGTGGAAGAAATCCACACATCCTTTTCATGTGGAAGGATGAAGGTGGATATTTTCAAATGTGAAATTAGCCTTTTTGAAAACAAAGGCTTATAACTTTTTTTTTTTAAACATCCATATATGTTCATATGTTGGAAGATGTCCCTTATGAATGGATTATGAATAAGAGTCCTAGGATGAGCATATGATTATAGCAAATGTTCTTTCAAATCTCCAGTATCCAACAGAGATTATCCACTGAAATATTCAAAACTCAGCAAAAAAAAAAAAAAAACTGCCTGGAAATGTAATGGACAGCAATCAGACATCATGACCCTCTTGTGGACTATTAATTAACACTCAGAACTTGTGTGCATCTGTTACAGAAGACCTCACCACCACATGAGCTCCAAATCTCTACACAAGGGTATACTACATCAAGGTCATTGGCTTGTTGAGAACTAGAACAAACTCACTCCCCAGGTATCCACCATGAATGAGATGGCCCTCCTATAACATCTTTCAAGTTCTGCAATAATGCCTGCCACATTGAGTTAAATGTTTACTCAAAATTATTCCCACAAGAAGAAGTTTCCCTATTCAGAGCAGTGTTTGAGAATCCTTTTGATGACAAGCAGAGTGGAAGAAATAAATACCTAAATGATGTATTGAGACAAGAACTTTACATTTGATAGATTCACTGGTCTCTTAATCAAACTCAATGACCTACTCTATGACCTACTTTGTAGGGCAGTGGGCGTGTGCCATCCCTGACCACTATGCAATGGAGAAGTAAGGTGTCTCCCTCCCTCCACTAATGTGGGGTGGTGCCTTGAGCAAGCACTAGCAACCCCTCACTCCCCCTGGTCAGGGTTACAACCGAAGACTGGACTCGGCAGACTGCGTGGAGGAGACCACCACCTGGGCACCACAACAGACAGGAAGGTGAACCCAGCAAAGCATTTTTGGAGCACAATCAGGGTACAGTGCAACACATAGAACACTGTTGGTCATCCACTGCATCCTGACCTAGCTCCAGCTGTCTTGATTCTGTCTTGCCCCTGGGCCCAATTAGGTCGGGACAAGAGAGTGAGGCTGATGGCTGTGCAACTCTCCCTCACTCTAATCCAAGTCATGCGCAAGTCATGACTTCAAATTCAAATTCAAGTCCTGTGGTGATGGGCAAGTGGCGAAGCAGCAGGTGAGGAAACACTGGAAGCTGTATTCACGAACCTGCGCACAGGCAACCCAGGGCATAGGATCGCTCTCTACTGGAACGAAGCAGCAGTGGAGTTCGGCAGCCCCCTGGGTGTCTGAGCAGCCCTGTTTAGGATTTGCTCTACTCACCTCTATGGAGGAAGGGGCTAGAAAAGGTGCCCCAGACATAGCCTGCTTCACCTTACCCTGGCCAGCACACTGTGGCTAGCAGGGATCCCACTCAGCAGTCAAAGTACAACAAATAAGAGAATTAATAAAATAGTGAAGGTACTCAACATTGGCATGTGGAACGTACATACTCTACTGAATAACATCAAAGCAGACAGGCCAGAGGGAAGAACTGTACTAGTCACTAGGGAACTAGTTTGCTACAACCTGGACATAGCTGCCCTCAGCGAAACACATCTAATGGACAAGGGCCAGCTCATCGAATGTGGTGGTGGTGTTACTTTCTTCTGGAGTCATCATAGCAGCACTGAACAGTGAGAGGCAGGCGTTGGACTTGCTGTAAAGTCCCACCTCACCCAGAAACTTACTAAACTCCCAGAGGGCATCAATGATCATCTGATGACACTTCAGCTCCCACATGGAGGCAAGAAGAATGCAACGTTGATTCGTGCTTATACTCCCACAATAGATGAAACACATCGCTGAGGCCCAGAAAAAACAAGCTGCGTGGAAAGCTTGAATTATTGCCACTCCCACTACAGTACCTACCCACATGTGCCCGAAATGTGGGCATACCTTCAAAGCCCAGATTGACCTCATCAGTCACCTCCAGACCCACAACCGCCACCCACCAAATTGAAGCTATGGTTATCTTCGACCCCAAAGGATGAACATCATCATGACCTATTTCATTAATAATAATAATAACAATAAGAATAATAATAGGTTAAATTTAGATAATGCCTTTCTCATACCCAAGGTTGCTTTACAATTATAAGGAGAGGAAAAAAAATAAAGTCCACCAAAAGAAGGTCAGGATGTCATTCCAATGGTGTAGCAGCCACAGTCCCAATAAAAGGCACATGAAAACAAGTCCCACACTGCCTGCACAGCTGTCGTGCCACCGCTGGGCAACACCGCCCAGAACACCATGTCATGGATCCACAAAGCAAGCACAGAAGCACAGCCACGCAGAGCGCTGGTATTTTTTTTTCTTTTTTGGAAGAACACCAAGATCGAAAGCTTTCTTTCTTTTTTTCTCCTCCTGTGTAATGAATCTGTTTTAATATCAACAGATCCTCGATTAAGGTATGTGAATCCTTTCATCATGGCATACCTTCAGCTTGTTCAGTGTGCTGAGTGCAGGATGTTTAGTCATTCTTTCTCCGTCACTAATGATAGCTTTATTTGTGATAGGTGCAGATTAGTTAGCTCTCTGACAGAGAAGATTGCAGTTTTGGAAGTGCGTATCCAGACTTTAGAGAAGGATAGTGAGAATGAGAACAGTGTAGTTTCTACAGGAGAAAGTCTGGATGCCCTAGGTGGAGTTAGCAATCCCCCAACTCTGCCATTAGAGTCCTCACAGTGGGGTGAATGGGTGATGACTCGGCGGCATAAGCATAGAGCCAAAGCTGCTGCTGAGGCTTGCCCAATGGGAGCACCATTCCTCTCCGCTTCGTGTGTTGAGCAGGTTTGCTCTCCTTAGTGATGCACCTGCTGAGAAACCTGAAAGAGCTCTGGTTATAGGGGACTCTATCATATGGCACGTGAAATTAGCTACGCCTTTCGGGGCACCAGCAGCTTTAGTCAGGTGTATACCGGGAGCCAGGGCTCCAGACATAGCAGGTAATCTTAGGGTCCTAGGCAAGGACAGGTTCTCAAAGATAGTTATTCATGTAAGAGCTAATAATATATGCCTTCGTCAGTCTGAAGGTCTGTACCCCTGACCATCTCACCCGTATGTGGTTCTAAGTTTGTGGGAACAGTTTGGAGAAGAACCACATATGGGTGTGATGATGGTCAGGTGTGCACAAACCTTTGATCATATAGTGTATCTATACATACCAGTTTAAGACGTAATTTCTTGGCGAATTTATGTTACTTTAAACTCATCCAAATTTCATCAGAAGACATTTTTTTCTGCTGAATTGCACTTTTATAATTAAACACCAGCATTAACTCAGTCTGACCACTAGATGGAGCCAAAGTGCCTCTGAAGGTGAGTGAAAGCAGGCGAGATTCAAAGTTGTGTCTGTTATTAAAGGTGCAGTAGGTGAGATTTTTTTAAAAACTGTACGAGAGATTTTTTATTTTAACTTCTTGAGCCCTCTCCCTTATTCCCACCCATGTTCATAAAGCTCCACCCCCAGGATCTACAGTGGCTTGTCATGTATAGGGGCGATAAAGGTGACTGGCACAACCAGCACGATATCAGTTTTCCAGTCAGGTTTTCTCACTGACTGAACACACTTGTCCTGAGGCCGTACTTTAAACCTTTACTAGCAGTTATTGCCCATGAGAAAGAGGAGACGTAGTAGTTATTGCCCCTGGGAGAAAGGAAACATGAACTCGGCCTTAGCGGACGTCTCCGGTGAGGAGCGCTGATTGCGAGGTCCCATACAATCAAAACTCTCAGGTGAGTGGGGGAGGGGATTCCCTGCCAAGGCTGCACGCAGTGTGTTAGCATGAGCATGAATAGTGTGTTGGATTAGCACTAATCCCATGTTTTGGAAAATCGAAAATGTTGTCTTGGGCCCATCTGGGGTGTCGCCAATCCATGTGGAAAGCATACACATATACTCATTGTTTAAAAAATTCCTTATAGCACCTTTAAATGTATTTCATTACTTGTGACGTTTTCACATTATGGCGATATATATACAGAGAACTATGGAACATCTGGAACATCATCATGTCTTGAGTGCACTTTATCTGACAATAGAACATTAATATTTTTCCCAAAATGTTAATAAACTTTTCCACTTCAGTCCACTTTATGTTCAGTCAAGTTCTTTCGCAAGCTCATTAATGCAGCCTGTCCAGCTACCTCACTGACAGGCTGCAGTAAGTCAGGCTGAAGGACATTACGTCTGACACTGTAATTAGCAGCACCGGAGCACCCCAGGGCATGGTGCTGGCCCCTCTTCTCTTCACCCTGTACACCGC
>JAOANJ010000010.1:2056807-2068582 GCA_026413345.1 Ariopsis seemanni | reverse complement strand
CATTTATTATAAGCCATGCTGGTATATTAACTTTTACAGTTGTTGCACCTATCTCCTGCACATCAAAGCATAGCCTGCTTCCTTTTGGCACCCATCTTAATGAATGGGGCTGTTCAGACTGGCCATGTAACTCTGTTTGGTGCTCTCATTGAGCAATGTGTCCTTCTCTAACTGCTCTTCTTAAGTTGACAATAGACCCCTTGGTTGAGGAGCCTGAAATACAGTCTTCAAAAAGTATCTATATGTTGAACTTTGCCAAAGATAAAATTTCCCAAAGATAATGTTTCCTAACGCCGCCCTCAAATCAAAGTTTAATCGATACTGTAATAATGGCAACAGCTGATCTGTTGTAATCATGAATGTTTTGTTTCTCATAAATAGTTTATCAAAATGAGAATTATCTCATAATTATGAGACACAGAGCTCATTATCATAAAGACATCTTAATTTTTAATCAATTAATGTGATAGTTTTCCATATTAAATGCAAATTATCTTTACTTACCACACCTAATATCTGATATGCTTTCTCTATTACATTTTAGGCACCTCATTGGGATTAATCCTGAGAGGGAAAGAAAGACCAGCCAAAAAATGTTTTTTTTAAAAAGACAAAGATGAAGATGCTCAAAGATGAAAATTAAAATTCAGGAACACTAGAAAGGAATCATTTTATGGTCTTCATCTTTGACATTTTCTTTTAATATTTTCCTTCACCTTTGTACTTCATCTTTATATCTTTTTTGTCTATCTACTTTGACCTGGTGGTTTTGAAGGTAGGGCTGTTTTGCAGTGGCCTGTAGTGTAGGTATGTGGCTAAGTGATTAAGATCACTGATGTGTGGTTCAGACAGACATCATCCATGTAGAAGACACTGCATTTCTTGCAGACATTTAGCTTGAGCCTTGTTCCATCAGATGAGTGGAGATTATTGGCAGGAGAATAAAATACAGACAAAAGGATAAATGCAGAACCTTTTTGACCTTACTGAGTCATGAAGAGATCATAATCAGGTGTACTGCTTGAATGAAGCACTTGGCTTTAGAACAAACCCCTGATATTGACTCCTGAAGAAGCTGTATAGATATGGGTGAAGAACGAAGTCACCTCGTTTTAGTAACACATCTCCGAGTCTCATCATTATTCCCCGATTTGTAGGTGAGCATGTTCCACATCACAATCTAAACAGATACATCGTCTCTGGTTTCTATTCCCCCCAAGAATAAAATACAGCCGAGCTGCAGCAAGTGGAGACAAGGGACCCAATTAACTCCCAATTATCAGAATAGAGCCATCAAAACTCTGCCTCCTTCTTAATGCACTAACTGTCTGTTTATACACTGGCCTATTATTAATAATAATTTAAAGAATAAGATCGTGATGTACAGACATTCTGGAGTTGAAGGTGATAAGAGAACACTAGACTCACTGGTCACTTTTATTAGGAACACCCATCCACATGCTGTTTTATGCAGTTATCCAATCAGCCAATCCCTTGACAGCAGCACAATGCCTAAAATCATGCAGATACAAATGAAGAGCTTCAGTTAATGTTGATTTCAAACATCAGAATGGGAAAAATTGTGATCTCAAAGTGTGACTTTCACTGTGGCATGGATGTTGGTACCAGATGGACTGGTTTGAGTATTTCAGAAACTGCTGATCTCCTGGGGTTTTCACACTCAGTCTATAGAGTTTACACAGAATGGTGCGACAAAAAAAAAACATTGAGTGAGCGAAACACCTTGTTGAGAAGAGAGGTCAGAGGAAACTGGCTAGCGGCGGTTTTCCCAAAAGCCTTTTAACACTAAGAGCATCTTAAGTAGGAGTGTGTGTTCATTGTGCTGCTCGATCTACCATTTCACGATCTTTGTGCTGCGATGCTTTTGGGAAACCCACCTGAGATTGGATCAGGAAAGATATAGTAACTCAATCACTCTTTATAGCTGTGGTAAGCAGAAAAGCATCTCAATATGCAACAGCAGAACACCACAATGGTTTCCAATCCTGCAGCTAAGAATAGGGATCTTAGAATCAACAACAAGTTCCTACTAAAGTGACCGGTGAGTGTCTATGGTATGGATTATAGACTGCATTATTAAATATTATTGTTGAGTGATGCGATTCTCTCTTTGCACACTAGTTAGGGTCCCTCTAAGTTGGCTCATGTACACAATAAGTTCAACTTTTTAACGGAAGTTAATGAAGTTCTGACTGTTCTCACCACTTCTCAACCCAAATTGACAGGTGGGTAGATATAAAAAGTAAGTGAAAAATATTAAAAACAAGGTGGATGCAATGTTCAAGTAAATCAAATTCAAATAATAGAAGAAAAATAAAGATAAAAGCAAGATAATGTTTTAACAGATTAAGACTGAGATTAGGAAAAACAAGAACAAATGAGGAAATGACAAATAGATGGATGGATGGAAAATAAGATGTAAAGAAAGATAAAATGAACATGAGGGAAAGATACAAATTAAAACAAGATTCATAAAAAAATAATATGGAGCTAAAGAAAGGTAATGATAGATAGATAAATATAAAAACAAGCTAAGATGGCAGTAAAGAAAGATAAGAATGAATGAGGACAAAGAGACAAAGACAACACAGATGTCATTCATTGATATTCCCTTATATCTTTCCCTGATATTCTCAGTTGTCTGGAATGCTGCAGTTCTCACTCTGTAGCTGTGGATCTGACCAGAGATGGAATGCTGAGAGATCAAGGCAGAAGCAAGGGCATCTGTGTGCGTTCATCATCTTCCACAGGCATTTAATTAACGCATTATTTGTCTAAAGGGTTTAAGAGTCACCCAGATGCCTACTGCTACACAAACACGCTATTTATCACCCAGCAAATTGAAGTCATTCTTTCCAAAATGTGATTCATATTACTGTTACCACATCGTCTGTGTTCACTGCGTGCTTGCATAACAATGTGGTGCAGCAAAACTGGGAATAATGGAACAATTACAAATTAGATGTTTCTTTCTGACAGTCACAGTTGGAATGATAGTTAAAGATTGAGATCGGATTATGAAATGAACACAATCAGCCATCAACTGATTGACAGCATCGAGGAATTGTCATGCGCATGTGGCAGCATACTGTTGATTCCAACCAACTCAGATATGTTTACATTTGAGACGCCAATCACATTCATTCAGCTTTCTGTGATTGGTACGTGGTTCCAAGGTTCTGGTCCTTTGAGAAGTATACTAATCATCGTAAGGAGAAGCTGTGTATCCAGGCAGGAAATGCAAAGTGTACGCTTTCCAATAAACATCCAAATGTTTTTCTTTCTGCACAAAATGCATCTGCCCCCACTCCATTAATCCCATGCAGTGAAGCCATGCATCTGGGCAGGACTCAAAATGCCTGATTAACCTGCATTCACCACTTGTTTGCATAACAATGAGGTGGGGAAAACTGGAGCAATTGCAAATTTGTGATTTCTTTCTGATGGTCACAGTTGCAATTGTTATGATGTCTATAAGACTGGATTGTCAGATGACCTCAATCATCTCACAGATGCTCAGGATTGGCTGGTATCATTCTGACTGATCCCATTTCATTTTTAATTATTGTTGATTAGAAGTCAAGCTGTTCCTCAAGTACTACTTCTCGGACCTAAAGCTTCCCCTTTTCTTTGTGATTACCCTTTCACAAAGAAAACAGTGGTGGGTTTCCCTGAAGCCCCTTAATGCCAAGAACATCTTAACTAGGAGAGAGCATTCATTGTGCTGCTCACTCTACCATTTAATGATAATCTTTATACTTCAATGCTATTGGGAAACTCAGACCAGATCATTTAACATCTAGAAAGTTCTTCACCAATCTGAAAGAAAGAAAAAAAAAGAGTGAAAGTGACTGGAATTACAAGGACACAGGAAAGCCCGAGAGAGAGAATTGGAGGAGGAAGAAAGGTAAATGTGCTAAGATAGCAGGAACATTATCAGCTTATCTTTAAAGGTGGAAATGGAAGCCTAGGAGATTGCTGTAAGATAATCTGATGTTTAAATGCCTCCCAGTATGTTGAATCTAAAGCCAGGACAGCTCACCGTGAACTTTAATGACTTATTAGGCTAAAAGGAGAGTCTCATAACACAAACTAGTACTGATCGTGAAGCCAGAGAGAAGTTAGAAATATGGAATTTCAGTCATACAAGATAAACAGTGTATGAAGGCATGACCCAACATTTTAGCATCTTTTATTACCTCTGCCAATTTTGTTGGTGTCAGGGTGTAGGCACTTACGGATGCAAGCGCAGGGGAGAGTGGGTGCATTGCAAACTGGTAACCAAATCCAAAACAGCAATCTGAAGTCATAGTCAGGGACAAGCAATGGTTGGTCAATTTGCAAACAGAACATTAAATGGCAGGCAAGTAAACAAAGTCAAACACATTGGTAGTCAGACAGCTTGGCATGATCAGACACAGAATGATACTTCACAGTGAGTGTTTGTCGATGCTGAGCTATGTAGAGAAGTAATTACGGGGAAATGGGACAGAGGTGAGCTTCCAAGTATTCTGGAGATGAGGGGCGCTGTGGTGCTTGGGAGTTGTAGTCCAGAGTGGCCATGTTTGGAGGCTGCTCCAAACTCAGGTTTTCAGTGCTGTTACTGACAATTGGAGGGGGTTATGTTTTTGCCTCAGTTTGTTTTTGTTTGTCTGTTCCCAACATAACTCAAAATTAGTGAACAGATTTGGATAAAATTTGGAGGAAAGGTGATCCATGGGCCGAGGAACCACTGATTAGATTTTGATGCAAATCTGGATATATATGTGGATCCAGGATTATTTATTTATTTATTTACTTATTTATTTATTTTTGCTTGCTGTCAATGTAACTCAAAAAGTATTGAATGGATTTGGATGAAATTTGGTGTACAGCTTTAGTATTATCCTAGTTTCAAGTGAATGTTGATAATGTGTGGCTTGGCAGAGATGTGTACTCTAACCAGTAACCTTCAAGTATATAAAATGAGTTTTATCACAAGGCTTATTTGGTGAGGGCAATAGCAAAAATGGCAAAGTATTAATGGGAAAAAATGGAAATATAGGAACTAAGTTAAGGCCAAAAAAAAAAAAGAGTTTCGATTTTGTGAATTAAAGTGTAAAAACTTTTAAAGTTAAATGAGGTAAACATGTCATAGATTCCTAACTAATATAAATCTGGTTAATATCTACTGTTAATTGTAAGCTTGAGATTTTGCCAGCAATCAAATGGTGATGTGACTCAAGGGTAGTAAAAAATAAATAAATAAATAAATAAATAAATAAATAAAAAATGTTCCTGAACATGTGAGTGGAGTGGTGATTGTCTGGAGTATAAAGAAATGTACTGTTGAAACAGTTTACAGCAGCTATATTGTGGGAAAAGTATTTAAACAATCACCGGCAAATTGTGTCAGGCAGACTAAAACCCTTAGGCTTGAGGCTAACTCAAAAACCACATGCCTTGTGGCAGTGTTGTATACTTGAGACCAGTCTTGGTCTCAAGACCACTTTTTGAAGATCCTGGTCTCATCTTGGAATTGACCACATTTTCCTCTGTGTTGTTGAGGTTTCAGACATAGAGGACTCTGGATTTTATTTCAAGACCGGTCAAGACCACAACTGGGGGAATTCAATAAATTGTCTGTGTATTGTCTGATTTATTTGTTAACTTTGTTACTGTGATTGGATGTAAAATTTCTTGCTTCAAATGCAACCAATAATGTGACTCACTGCAAATTCAAAAATTTTCTTCCTAATAATGACTGTCACCCCTCCTCCACCCCCTTTATACACACTGGTCTTGTCCTGGTCTTGACTCAGTCTCACCCTGCCTTGGTCTTGTTCTTGACTTGATCTTAACCCCTGAAAGTCTTGGTCTTGTCTTGGTCATGACTTGGTCTTGGTTTAGGTGGTCTTGATTAGAACACTACCTTGTGGTAAACAGAAAAGTACATTTACAAACCCCAACCTACACTTGGTAAAGTACTTAGAAATGGAAGTAAGCAATATTGATAATAAATGTGTGTGTATATATATACATATCAAAATGCAGAACCATATTGAAACCATAAGTCATGTCAGATCTTTTTCCACTTTTACTGTGTTATCACAACCAACACAATGTTTTTAGGGAACAAAAACTAAAAATGCTGGTTGCGTTAGTGTGCAAACCCCTTAACTAATACTTTGTTAAAGCCCCTTGCTTGTAATACAGCACTCACTCTTTTTTTGGGAAAAAGTCTACCAATTGCACTGTTCCTCTAGATCTATCAAATTGTGAGAGGATCTCCTGTGCACAGTGCTTTTTAAGTCATAACAGACTTTTTGACAGGATTTAGATCTGGGCTCTGATTGAGCCATGTAAAAACATTGATCTTCATCTCCTGAAGGCATTCCTTTCTGGCTTGGATGTGTGTCAGAGACTGGAAGGTTTTGTTCTAAAAGAGATTGATATATGGACTTATTTGATTGCCCTTTACATTCTCTAAACCTGTTTAATTATCTTTTTGTGAATTCTTATTCTTTGTGAGTGTATTCTGTAGCAGGGTGTCCTGACATGATATGCCATATCACGAGCAAGGTGTTTGTTGTCAATTAATTTAGCAGTTGGATGAAACCTAGATGTAAAAAAAAAAAATCAGAAATAGCTGATCTGCATTTGGGCTTGATTTGGTTAATTCTGAGCACAGTCATGTGCCTCATTATTAAAGGGTGTGTACATTTATACAACCAGGTTATTTAACTTTGTTTTTTTTTTCTCTTTTCATTTTTTTAATTAATTTCAATTGAGTTGTGTTGGTTGGTATATTGCATTAAAGCTAGGAAAGGGGGGAAAAATCAGACATGATTTTATCATGGGTTCATTCTTTTTTTTATGTCACAAAATCCTGCAATTTTAATAGACAGGTGCAGTGTGAGACAAACACCTGATGCTGAAACCAGGACACATGAAGAATAACAACTAATCTGAAGAACGAAAGATGGCTGAGGACTGATCCCTGAGGAACACCTCAAGTAACAGTAGTGAGTATTGCAGTACTTGGGACATTTCTTGGTCTCGAGACCAGTCTCAAGACCACTTTTTGAAGGTCTCGGTCTCTTCTTGGAATCGACTGCATTTTTACTCGGTCTTGTTTCAATCTTGGATGTGGAAGACTTGGCATTTTATTTCAAGATGGTCAAGACCACAACTTTGGGGATTTCACTAAATTGCCTGTGCATTGTCTGATTTATTTGTTAACATTCTTACTGTGATTGGATGAAAATTTTCCTGTTTCAAATGCAATGAGTAACGTGATTCAGTGTTAATTTGAAAATTGTCTTCCTGTTAACAGCTGTCACTCCCCCTCTCCCCCTCCTTCACACACACTGGTCTGGTCCTGGTCTTGACTCAGTCTCGCCCTGCCTTGGTCTTGACTTGATGCCTATCCCTCAAAGTCTTGGTCTTGTCTTGGTCATGACTTGCTCTTGGTTTAGGTGGTCTTGACTACAACACTAACAATAGTTGTTCTGGATTTGTGAACATAATGAATGCTACTGAAATTGATCCAGACAAGAGTAACATCTGTAACACCACAAGTGGGTTCAGAAAAGTAGATGAGGAAGGAGAAGAAGAAAGTTCAACAGAATGGAAGCATTCTTATCCATGCTAGCACTAAAAACAACAGTCAATTTTGAAGCAATATTGATGGTGAATATATCAGTGTATCTAGATGAATCTGTGTCTGGAATAAGAAATGAGGATCGACGATCAGATAGAAAGTCACTTTCATATCTTTCTACAAAAGGCTGAGTCCTCAATCACTTCTTTTTTTTTTTACAAAGATCGAAAAAGATGTACTACCTCTTATGCATGCTAATTCAATGCATTTTTAAAAATACATTTCACAAAAGAAGACATGTCTATACCAAAACACACACTTTTTTTTTTTTTAAATTTAGGACTAATTATGGTTAGACCTTCAGATATTTACAAAAAAGGACATGAGTCAGGGTCATTTTCTCTTTGCTGTTTGTGTATTTATTCTGAAAAGTGCATTATGTCCCAGCAGTTAAACTTTGCAAAGAATTACACAAGTGTTTTGTGTGTGTGTGTGTGTGTGTGTGTGTGTATATATGTGCGTCAGCATGATACTTGACCAGAAGATGGTCTGGACTGATTCATGTTCAAAACCAGGATCAGGAGGCTCAGTGTTTCACATTACTGTCAATATTTTGGCCTTGAGCTGCTGTAAAACTTGCCTTTTCCCCCTAATGCTAACTGTACATGTTTTAAATCAGGCCGCTTGCACAGGGAATAGAGCGAGCTCTTTAAGTTCCTTATTAATGATTTACATCACCGTGCCTTTTTTTTCCTCCAACACTTACGCTTAGAAAAACCAAATGAAGATGTACGTATGCACTTACAGCCTCTGTCCATCAGAAGATGACAGAAAGAAAATGCCTGAGAAGGTGCATGTGTGTGGGAATTCAAATCATCATGGAGCTGTTTCATTATCTTGAGCGAACGCATATTTCTCTCGCTCCATCTCTCCCTCCCTCCCTCTCCCTTGGTCTTCTCTTGTTGGATAAAAATAAAACATCTCCCCATGCTACCTGCTGAGAGTGTCTTTGTTCAAAATGCAAATCCGGCTTTACAAAGGAGTCAACAGTGGAAATTCAGGTCAAGATGTTCTACACATGTGAGCAGGACAGATGAAAGAGGGAAGTGGAAAAGTGGCCTTCAGACTCGCAGGACCTGAAGAAGGTCCATTTAACATGAAATGTACTGTAATTATTAAAAACAGTGAAGGAAAAAAAAAACACCCTTGAGTTTTCTGTTTAGCTAAACACTAAAGGAAAGAACAAGAAACAGAGAAAGCACATGCTGGTGTGAGGTCCATCTCTCTTCCATCTTTCTTCTCACTTTTCACCCTCCATCATTACACGCTTATCTCACGGCAGTATTATGTTGGATTATTTTCCTCGTTTCGCTTCCTGGTAATCTTCCACAATCCGCAGAGCGCCTCGTGCGTAAATGCTAATTATAAACCACGAAAACTAGCACACTAATCCCAATCCTCTATGCATACTTTAGTGCTGTTAAACTCCTTTCAGAAATTACATTTGAATTTTAATTACTTCAAAGATTAAGAATTCAAAAGCATTTGAATATTAATGAGCTTATAATTAGTTATTACTTGTCAAGTGAAAGTTAGCAGAAGCTAAAATGGCAGGTTATGTCTCGTAAAACAGACATTAAAAATATCTCGATCCTTAAATTTCTTTCTTTCTAACAGAAACACCAAAAAAGAACATTTACAATTTCATCATTCCTTATTCATGTTGTTTTCCTTCTTTTTTTATATCTACATTCTTTCTGTCTCCTTTCTATCTGTCAGAGCGTGGGCAGTTACAAATGCAGATGCAGGAGAGATCAGGTACGGCGCAAACTTCAGCTGAAGCCAGATTGTGAGGCAAAAATCATAGTCAGGAAATGGGCCGAGGCCAGTCAATCAGCAAACAGGGTTATGCAGGAAAGACAAGGAAACAAGGTCGAAAAATTAACAAGAACAAATGGCTCAGTATAGTCAGATATGGGACACAGGATGATACTTTGCGAGGTTTCTTTGTGACTGCTGAGCTTATGTTGGAAAGGTGATTGTGGGATAATTGGAGACAGGTGATGTAGTTAATACTCTGGTGATGGGGGCACTGTGAATCGTGGGAAGTGTAGTCCGGAGCAGCCATGTTTCAAGCTAGCTGTGGAATTCTTGTGTGAGTAGAGGGTCTAAGATGTCCCTGGAACTGACCCAACTATGTTCCTCTGGGCCATAGCCCTCTCAGTCAACCAAGTACTCAAGTTGTCCCTGTCTGTGGCAAGAATTGAGGATTTTGTTGACCTGGTAGATTGGTTCACCTTCGTTGTCTGGGGAGGGTGTTTCTTGGGTGGGTGTGTCTGAGGCTGGGGACCTTGGATAGCAGATTTGAGGCAGGAGACATGGAATGTTGGTGCCATCTTGCTGTGAGAAGGAAGCTCGAGCCTGTATGAGATCTCATTAATTTTGCGTATGACCTTGAATGGGCTGATGAATCTGGCTTGTAGTTTATTGCAGGAGTTGGGTTTCTCTGAAGTCCCTTGTGGAAATCCATACTCTATCACCTGGGGCATATTCAGGAGTGGTGCTTCTGTGCTTGTTGGCTTAATGTTTGTACTTTGTGTTGACATTCTGCAGCCTTTGGGTGTACCTCCTCCCATATCTGCTGGTTCCTCTGGAACCAGGAGTCTATGGTCAAAATCTGTGTAGGGATATTGTCCCATGGGAAAAATGGAGGTTGGTATCAGAGTACGCACCAGAATGGTGTTAGCTGAGTGGCTAAATGTTTGAGAAAATTCTATGCATACTTGGCCCATGGAAGGAATCATGCCCAATCCTTCTGGTTTCTCATGCAGAATATGTGGAGGAAGCAGCCCACTTCTTGATTTGCTCTTTCTGCTTGGCCATTAGACTGTGGGTGGTATCCAAAAGTGAGGTTAACTGATACTCCCAGCCTGTCCATGAATCATAACAATAACCTTGAAATGAACTGGGGATCCTGGTCACTGACTATGTTTTTGGGGATACCATAGTTGTGGAAAATGTGAGTGAATAGAAGTTTGTCAGTCTCAAATGCAGTGGGAAGACCTGGCAGTGGGATGAGTCTGAGTGTCTTAGAGAACCTATTGATGATGACCAGAATGACTGTGTTACCTTGAGACTGGAGTAGGTCAGTGATGAAATCAAGGGCAGTGTGTGACCAGGGCCACTGCAGTACCAGGAGAGGGCATAGTTTGCTGGCAGGGGGAGCTCTGGGGACCTTGGCTTGGGCACAGGTGGAGCATGAGGAGATGTAATGACTAATGTCTGAGATTGTTTTCCCACCAATACTTGTTTTGGAGGAGCTGGTAGGTGTGATGGCTGCTGGGATGTCCAGTGGCAGGAGAGGAGTGTCCCCAGGTGATGAGTTTGCTTCTAAGTTTGGGTGGAACATGCAAAAGTCCAGGTGGACAGTTTTCAGGAGGGTTTGTGGGTTGTACCAGTCTGATCTCTGTTGATGTCCCAGGTTATGGCTTGCAGGAAGCCTTCAGGAGGCAGGATAGTGGTAGGTTCAGACAAGTGTAATGAGGATGTGTGGATTTGGGAGAGCGCATGAGCCTTGGTATTTTGGGAACCAGGATGATAGGAGATGGTGAACTGAAATCATGTGAAAAATAGAGCTGATCTGGCCTGACGGGGGTTCAGATGCTTCGCTGTCTTCAAGTACTCCAAGTTCTTGTGATCAGTCAGGATCATGAATGGGTGTGCTGCACCTTCCAACTAGTGTCTCCATTCTTTAGATAGATGGATGGATGGATGGATAGAAAAAGAAGTAAGCTCCAGAAAATGATCATATGACGTGATGCGTTCGTCCCCATGCATCCACACCACACTTGTCAACTGGAGAGCTTTACCAGTGAGGACTGATGAACTAGGAGATCTTATGCTCATCAGTTACCCCTATGAGATACGAAAAACACAAGGAACATCTGTTTAAATTGTACTCAAATACATTTCTACATCAGAGCAAACATTTGAATATATGCTCTGATGTAAATTATAAGGCTCATCTTTTCTATGATGGACAATATATAGGACTAATGCACAAATATTTGGCATTCTGGTTTTGATATTAGATCCAGGCATGCAGCATATTCTTTCCAATGTAGCCTATCAGACATCTGTTGGGCATAGGCTATGTGCAAAATACGATTTGG
>JAOANJ010000010.1:1864410-1876898 GCA_026413345.1 Ariopsis seemanni | reverse complement strand
GGTTCACATACTTTTGCCACTCACAGATATGTAATATTGGATAATTTTCCTCAATAAATAAATGACCAAGTATAATAGTTCTGTCTCATTTGTTTAACTGCATTCTCTTTATCTACTTTTAGGATTTGTGTGAAAATCTGATGATGTTTGAGGTCATATTTATACAGAAATACAGAAAATTCTAACAAACTCTACAAATTCTATGGGGGAAGGACTGTATTAAGGAGGACATCAAGATCTTTGGCCTGGAGAATAACTGGCATAACCTAACAGCCAACTTTCCCACCTGGAGGCACCACATAGACAATGGCAAGCTTCTGTGTGAGCAGAAACTTCAACGGCAAGCTGAGGAGTGGCACACCTGATGACACTGAAGAGTACCTGATCATTAGTATTGACGAGGACCATAAATAAATAAATAAAATAGTGTATACCAGCTGGATTGCATTCAGAAACAATTCAAAAATCTTTGTATTATATTGTATACTCACTGGCCACTTTAGTAGGAATGCGTTCTTGAGTCTAAGATCCCTGCTCTTGGCTGCAGAAGTGGAACCCAATGTGTTCTTCTGCTGTTGCATGCTGAGATGTTTTTTCTGCTCACCATGGTTGTAAAGAGTGATTATATGAGTTACTATATCTTTCCTGGTAGTTCAAACCAATCTGGTCATTTTCCTCTGACCTCTCATATCAACAAGTTATTTCCACACATGGACCTGTTGCTCACTCAATGTTTTTTTTTTTTTTCACACCATTATGTGTAAACTCTAGATACTGTTGTGTATGAAAACCCCAGGAGATCAGTAGTTTCTGAAATACTCAAACCTGTCCATCTGGCTCAAACCAACACCCATGCCACAGTGAAAGTCACAGGGATCACTAATTTTCCCATTCTGATGTTTGACGTGAACATTAACTGAAGCACTTGATTTGGATCTGCATGATTTTATGCATTATGCTGCTGTCAAGGGATTGGATGATTAGATAACTGCATAAAATTGTAGGTGTAAGGGTGTACCTAATAAAGTGGCCAGTGAGTGTATACTGCATAAATGACAAACCACATCTCGTAATGAGAAGATGAAATATGAAGAGGAAGTTTAATTTACATTGAAAGGTAAGTATAAGAAGAATGTGGCCACTTGTAATGGTAACTCTTTCTTCTATTATTTTAGTACATAAACATAAAATATTTATGAATATGACAAATCCTCTTAGAAATCCTGTCAGGTTAGTGCATTTTAGCTAGCTATATTACTTGTGTTCCTGTGGCAGAACTGTTTCAAGTGACAAGGAGAAGTGGTGAAAGACAAATCTCTGGCACCTCAATCACCAGCTTTGGGCAGGTGAGACTTGTTAACCTTTGTTGTTGGCTCACCTAGGGGAAGGCAAACCCTGATTTCAAACCTCCACTGCCTTGTGGCTATACCCTATCTTGGGAAAGGCTTCGGGAGTAAACCTTGAGGAGTACTCTGCAGCTGGAGTCCCAAAGGCAGTTCATAATTGCTTTCGACATCATTCTGGCAACTCCTGCAATGTCAGTGGTGCCAAAATTCATGGGCTCTTTGCTCTTCCCTCAGACTACATCACTGATATGGAGAGGGGGGACCCACTGCATGAGTAACTGCTTGTCTCCCATATCACCTTGCCTAGCCTGCACCCTGGAGAGGACACTCCAGCACCACTGCAAAGTGGCAACATAACACGAAACATGGCAGTTATCGATTATAAGTATCAACACTCCATTGGCATAGAGTGAGGTGCCATGGGTAATTTCTGACAGTTGGAGTGGCAATCATGCCTCATTGAATAGCTATTGCCCATTTTAAACTGGGCGGCTCCCAATCAATAAGGTGTTATCCTGCCACAGATCACCTGCCTTACTGGGTGCATGGGGCTTAGGGCTGTGAAAAGCCTGACAAGTGAACTGAAAAACCTAAGCACCAGACAATAAAATGAACAAAAGAACAGGCCAATACTAAAAGTTGGATGGTGGAACAATAGGACCTTGACAACTGGTCTAACAGCAGAGCTACAGGATATGAGTGACGCATGAAAGACTGCACTGATCAACAACAAACTGCTTAGACTGCAAGTGGATATTACAGCACTACAAAAGACCTGCCTCATTGAAATTGGCTTTCTTCCAGAAAAAAGGATTTCACCTTTTTCTGAAGTTTAAAAGCTGCAGATGAGACCAGAGACTACGGCATTGGATTTGCAGTGAAGAACTCACTGTTGAACACTATAGAGCTTGTTGAGGGAGGAACAAAAAGGATTCTCACCCTACAGCTCCACACAACAGACAGGCCTGTCAAACTCATCAGCATCTATGCCCCCACCCTCACCTCCACCCAGGAGGCAAAAGATGAGTTCTATGACCAACTACAGACAGTCATTCAGAAAATCCCAACCACTGAAAGCCTGCTTTTACTCAGTGATTCTAATGCAGGAGTTCATGTCTCAACACTGATCATGTCTCCTGGCCACATTGCCTGGGATGATTTGGAATTGGTATCATGAATTAACCAATTATGGGCAATGTTTACTCAAGTTACAGTGTCATACAAAAGTATTCATCCTCCTTGGTGTTTGTCCTGTTTTATGGCATCATAAGCTGGAATTAAAACAGATTTTGGGGGGTTGGCAAAATTTGATTGATGGCACCAACATGCCTACCACCTTAAAGGTGCAATTGGCACCAGGGGAGTCAGTGGGCTGCAGACTACACCATTCACTTCTGGACCCTTGCAGCTGAGAGTCGCTGGAGCCAAGAGGCCCTTCTGGCCACCTACTACCATGGACTGTCTGACCAATTTAAACAAGAGTTAGTTTCTTGGGAAGAGATATGAGATTTGGAGACTTTGGTATCCCAGGTCATTTGTCTGGAGAATTGTCTTCAGGAGAGGTCCCTAGGTAAGGGCTTCAAAAGAGCCAGTCCTCAGGTTCCCTTAGATCTGGCTGCCTTTGCTGTGGAGAATAGCCCTGAGCTCATGCAAGTGGGGGTACACGGCTTTCCCAGACTAAATGTGACAGACAGATGAGGGAACATTACTGCCTCTACTGCGGTGCACCAGGCCATTTCCAAAGTTCCTGCCCAGAGTTAGTGGGAAAGGCCAAACCCCATCCAGCATCAGGAGGGCTGTGACAGGGGTGACCTCCTATCCTGATCTACCTCTTGCCAGTTTCTTCCTTACAATTTCCATTGCCTGGGGTGGTCAGGAGCACTCTCTTAGAGCTTTTGTGGATTCAGGGGCAGCAGGTTATTTTATAGTCTTCCATTGCCAAGCATCTGTCAATCCCTACCACCAGCCTGGATTTTCCCTTTTCTGTAACAGTCTTGGATGGTCGACCCCTGGGTGATGGTTGCATTCATCAGAGAACTGTTGCATTGAGAGTCCTGACTGATAACCATTGTGAAGAGATGTCCTTCCACCTCATCCAGTCCCCAGAGTATCCAGTGGTGTTAGGGTTTCCTTGGTTGAAGCTCCATAACCCATACCTAGACTGGTCTACATGTTCTGTAATCGAGTGGGGCCCTGCCTGTCACACTACCTGTCTCTTATGTCAACCTGTTCAGTATTCTGAGCCCTTGTCACCTCCCAAATTATCCCAAGTCCCCTCTCAGTACCATGACTTGCAGAAAGTGTTCAGCAGGAAGAAAGCAATGGCCCTCCCACTTATTAGGCCCTATGATCGCTCCATTGACCTGCTGCCAGGTACCTCTTCTCTTAGAACCTGCATCTTTTCTTTGTCTGCCCCTGAATGACAGGCTATGGACAGTTACATCAAGGAGGCTCTGTCATCAGGATTCATCCATCCATCATCTTCACCTGCTGGGACTGGCTTCTTCTTCATAGGAAAGAAAGATGGAAGTCTTCAGCCTTGCATAGATTATCAAGGTCTAAACAAGATCACGATCCAGAACCAATACCTGCTACCCATCATAGCCTCTGCTTTTGAACTTCTTGAAGGTGCCACCATCTTTACAAACTGGACTTGCCTACCATCTGGTATGAATCTGACAAGGCAACAAATTGAAGACAGCCTTTAACACACTTACCAGGCACTACGAATACCAGGTTATGCCCTTTGGCATCACCAATGCACCAGCTGTCTTCCAGGCTCTTATTAATGATGTCCTTAGGGGCATGTTAAATCAATGTCTTTGTGTACCTTGATGGCATTTTGATATTTTCCAAGAGCTTACATGAGCATGTCCAACATGTTTGCCTGGTTTTGAGCCATCTATTGAAGAATGGTTTATTTTAAAGCCAGATAAATGTGACTTTCATGTCAAGGAGGTGGCCTTCCTTGGGCTTATCATTTCTGAAGGTAGCATTTGGATGGGTCCTAGAAAAGTCCAAGCTGTTCGAGACTGGCCAACCCCGAGTTCAGTTAAGGAGACCCAAAGGTTCCTGGGCTTTGCAATTTTTTTATTGTCATTTTATTCAGGGTTTTAGTTCTATTGCTGCTCCAATTTCTGCTTTGACACAAAAAAGATAAGGTGCCCTTTTCTTGGTCCCCTGAGGCAGACAAGGCCTTTAATATCCTCAAAAAGAAGTTCACCATGGCTCCCGTTCTCTGTCTGCCCAAGCTGGATCGATCCTTCATTGTGGAGGCGGATGCTTCTGATGTGGGAGTCGGAGCAGTTCTGTCACAGACTGCAAGTGATGGGAAACTACATTCCTGTGCATTCTTCCAGCAAGCTCATGTCCATGGAGAGAAATTACAATATAGGGAACTGGGAATTACTGGTTGTAAAATTGGCACTTGAGGAGTGGAGACATTGGTTGGAAGAAGCTCAACATCCCTTCAGCCCTGAGTTTTGTGTGGAGGTGTAAGGAGACTTGGAGAAGGGCCTGATAAGCTTTGCTTAGAGCCTCCAAGAGGTACCGGGTCCAGGTGAACTAACAGCACAGACCTGCTCCATCTTTCCACCCTGGGCAGAGGGTTTGGCTGTCTCTCAAGGACCTTCCCCTTAGAGTGGAGAACCAGAAGTTGGTGCCTCACTTTGGGGGTCCATTCAAAGTGGAGAGGTGGGTCAATCTGGTTTCATATTGTCTACAGCTGCCCTGGTTCATGAGAGTCAACCCCATCTTCCACATCTCCCAATTGCAGCCAGTTATTGCCTCACCACTGGCCCCCACCCCCAAACCCCCTCCTCCCTGTCGAATCATTGACAGACAGCTTTCACCATCCACAGGCTCTTGAATTCTCACTGGGTCCAGGGTGGGATTCAAAACCTGGTGGATTGGGAGGGGTATGGGCCAGAGGAACGGACTTGGGTTCCAGCTTGGGACATTCTTGACTGGGACCTCATAAGGGACTTTCATCAGGCTCACCCAGATGGCTCTGGGAGTGTCAGGAGATACTCCTAGGGAGGGGGCCCTGTCAGGATTTAGGACTTTTTCATATGTTGCAGTACCTTTCTTCCACCACTAAATGTACCAATTTTGCCCATTTGTTTTCTCCTTGAATGTTGGTGCCTTCATTTGTGTCTATTTTGCTAATTGATTACACCTGTGTCTAGTTATCATGGAGGTATATATTGTGTGCCTAGCTTTGTGCTCCTTGCTGAGTTCTACAGTCTACTGTGCTCCTGAGAATGTAAGACTTGAGTTTGAGACCTTTTGACTGCTATTTTGACACTGTGCCTAAGTTTCTTAGTGCTCTTTTTGCTGCTTTCAGTTTTTGAAATTGCATCTGTGTATTATTATTATTATTATTATTATTATTAAATCTTCTGTGTATTTGCCTTTTACCTGTTTTTTTTTTTTTTTTCCTGGAAAGTGCTCTTTGGTCTGGTTAAAGTGCTGGCTGTTTGGACATCCTTTTGTGAATTTTTCTGTGACTGAGAACTTGTATGGGACCTGTTTGGTGCAAAACCTGCATTATTTAGAATTTGCCAGCTCTAAAGTTCTTCAGCTACCTTCTTGTGATTGTGTCTCTGCAATTGGGATCAGTTCATCAATTGTGGTGGCTCAGGGGATCTTACATTGTCTCTCAATCAGGAGACCTGGATTCAAACCCCAGTCTGCCTGACAGACTCACACAGGTTTTCTTCCAGAATTGCCCTGTATTTCGTGTCATCTATCTTTCTTTCAATCTTGACCAGCCTTCTTGTCTCTGCAGATGAAAAACATGCCCACAGCATGATATTGCTGCCACCATGCTTCACTGTAGTAATGGTGTTCTCAGGGTGATGGGAAGTGTTGGGTTTGCACCACACATGGCACTTCCCATGATGGCCAAAAACTTCTATTTTAGTCTCATCTGACCAAAGAATCTTCTTTCATGTGTTTGGGGAGTCTTCCACATGCTGTGGGCATCTTTGCAGCTCCTCCAGTGTTATCTTTGGGGTCTTTGTTGCATCTCTGATTAATGCTGTCCTTGCCGTCTGTGAGTTTTGGTGGATGACCTTCTCTTGTCAGGTTTGTCACCATGCCATATTCTTTCCATTTTTTTCTAATGGATTTTAATGGTGCTCCATGGGATATTCAAAGTTTGGGGTATTATTTAAGAACCCAACCCTGATCTTTACTTTTCTACAACTTTGTCTCTGACCTTTTGGAGTGCTCCTTGGTATTCATGTTGCTTCGTGTCAGTAATGGCACTGAAAACACAAGTTCAGAGCAGCCTCCAAACAACCTCAACACCAGGATGGTGCAGCTTGCTGCTGTAATGTTGCATGCATGCCGTGCATCTCCCCCCAGTGCAATTCCGCTCATTCCTCTTCCCAAAAAAATTTTCAGGTAAAGTGTCACAATGTAAAGGCTTTCTGTTTCAGTGCACCCTATACTTCTCTTCATGCTCCTGGGTTTCTGACAAGAAAAAGATTGCTAAATTTCTCACCTTACTCACAGAAAAAGCTCTACAGTGGGCTAGCGCTGTGTGGGGGCATGGTGGAGAACACATCATGTACTATTATCAGTTCCTTGAACTGTTTAAATGGGTGTTTGACCATGAACCCGAGGGAATAGAGGTCAGTGAGAATCTCCTCACTATTAAACAAGGAGACAGAAGACTCACAAAGTATGCACTGGAATTTCACAGGCCCTCACTATGACCCTCAACATTGCCCGTAGGCACTCCAACTCCAGTGGAGGTCTCTCACACACATTTGCATTGATCAGAGAGAGAAAGAAGACGACAAGAGGGGGTATGCTTTTATTGCAGTGATGCCAGCCATATCATTGCCAAATGCCCAGTCTGCCCACATCAGGGAGCTACTACCTGTCAGGTCAATGAGCAACCCAACACAGTGAATTTTGTAACCAGACCCCCAACACAATCTTTCAAATTATCTGTATTATTGATTCTGCCAGATTTGACTCATGTCCTCTCTGCACTCATAGACTCAGGGGCTGAGGGTAATCTCAACAACAGCTTGATCATCCAGCAACTCAACCTGCCAACTGACATCCTGCAAAGACCCATTAAAATAAAAGCCATTGATGGGGGATCCACTGGAAAGGGTTTGATCACTACTCACACTGCTCCTCTCCAGATTCAGGTGGGGGCCCCCCACTCTGAGCATGCCTCATTGTTTATCACCCAAACTGCTAACCACAACATGATTTTAGGGTACCCCTGGCTTCAACTCCATGATGCCTTAATTTCCTGGCAGCAAAAAGACATCATTCAGTGGTCATCAGCCTGTTTCAAGAATTGTCTACAAAGCTCTCAGCTAGCCATCTCATCCACATCCATGGAGAGTCCTCTACCTGATTCCCTTGATAATATTCTGGCCTGTTATCTGGACCTGAAGGAGGTTTTCAGTAAAGGTACAGCTTGTGGCTTACCCCCTCATTGCTCCTATGATTGAACCATCCTGGGCATGACTCCACCCTGTAATCAAATCTATCCATTGTCCTGAAAGAAGTAAGCTGCCATGGAGGAGTATATGCAGTAGGCACTAAAGCAAGGGTATATCAGACCATTCACCTCTCCAGCATTTGCAGGCTTCTTCTTCATAGAAAAGAAAGGAGGAGGTCTCCAGCCCTGTACTGATTCCTGAGGAATAAGTCATTGCAAAATATCCCTATCCACTCCCTCTGGTGCCCACTGCCTTGGAACAATTAAGATCAGCAAATATATTTTCTAAGATGGACTTCCACAGTGCATACAACCTGGTAAGAATCCAAGAAGGAGATGAATGGAAAACTGCCTTTAGGGCCATTGCCGGCAATTTTGAGTACCTGATGATGCCTTATGGCCTTTCTTCAGCTCCAAGCATTTTCCAGTGTCTGATTAATGATGGCTTAAGGGACATGTTGGGTAAATTTGTCATTGCCTACATTAACGACATTTTGATTTACTGCCCAGACAAGGAAAGCCATTTAAAAAATGTCAGGTCAGTACTATCCCATCTGCTCGAGAACTACCTCTTTGTCAAAGCTGAGAAAGGCCAATTTTATGTCAACCAGATCTCCTTCCTTGATATATAATCAGGTCTGAGAGAGTAAGCATGGACCAGGCAAAGGTCTCAGCTGGCACATCTTGGCCTACACCCACATCCATCAAGGAATTACAATGCTTTTTGGGCTTTGCAAATTTTTACTGGTGCTTCATTTAAGGGTTCAGTATGATCACTGCTCCCTTAACATCTCTGTTAAAGAACACTCCCCAATATATCCAGTGGAACCCAGCAGCTGAGAAGTCTTTCAACTGGCTCAGGGCAGCATTTACTTCTGCTCCCATCTTACAACATCCTGACCCTCCCAAGCCGTTCGTTGTAGAGGTAGATGCGTAAGAGATAGGAGTCAGAGGAGTGCTCTCAGAATGCTTTGGAGAAAAGCCTAAATTGCACCCAGTTGCCTTCTCCAAGAAATTCACAACCACAGAAAGAAACTATGACATTGGTAATCGAGAGCTCCTAGCAATCAAACTTGCTTTGGAAGAATGGAGACACTGGCTGGAAGGTGCTACACACCCATTCAAGATTCTAACTGACCATAAGAACCTAGAATACCTGAAGACCACTAAACATCTTAACACAAGGCAAGCCAGGTGGGCCCTGTTTTTCACTTGGTTCTGGTACAAAATATCCTACTGCCCCAGTTCAAGAAATACTAAAGCAGATGCACTTTCCAGGATCCATTATCCCTCAGCCCATACCTTAGAACCCACTCCCATACTGCCACCAGAGTGTTTCATACAAGCCACTACTTGGGATATTGATAAGGTGATCCAACAGTCACAGACCTCTACCATTCCCAAGAATACCCCCCCCCCCGACTCCTACATGTTCCACCTGACCTCAGAGGGAGGCTCATTACCTGAACCCACACTTCCCCCACCATGGGTTATCCCAGAAGTCATCACACATATAAGCTTATCAGGAACAAATATTGGTGGGAGAACATGAGGTCAGACATTAATCAGTTTGTTTCCTCCTGTTCAGTATGCACACAGGCCAAGGTACCATGTGCCCCACCATTTGGAAAACTATGCCCTCTCCCAGTGCCTCAGAGACCCTGGTCACATAATGTGATAGACTTCATCATGGACCTACCACTTTCACAGGGCAACAGAGTCATCTTGCTAATCATAGACAGATTTTCTAAAGCTCTATGACTCATCCCATTACCTGCCCTACCTACTGCTTTTCAGACTGCTGAACTGATCTTCAAACATATCTTCCACTATTTTGGTATTCCTGAGGATATTGTAAGTGACTGGGGTGCTCAATTAATTTCCAGATTTTGGTCCAGCTTTATGAAGAGATTAGGTGTATCAGTAAGCCACATGTCTGGCTACCATCCACAGTCCAATGGTCAGGTGGAATGGGCTAACCAGGAGGTGGGGTGTTTCTTGAGAATTTTCTGCATGAGAAACCAGAAGGATTGGGCAGTTTCTCCCCTGGGCCGAGTATGCACAGAACTCTCTTAAACACTCCGCAACTCAGTTAACACCATTCCAGTGCATACTCGGCTATCAGCCCCCCTTGTTCCCTTGGGATGACACACCCACCCAGTTACCTGCCATCAATGGCTGGTTCCCGAATAGCCAGCAGGTGTGGGAGGAGATTCACCAGAGGCTGGAAGCAGTAAATCCCAAATACAAACAATACACAGACAAACACAGAAGTGAGAAACCAGAATACACTTCATGAGATTGGGTATGGGTCTCCACAAGGGACTTAAGGGAACCAAACATATGCAAGAAACTGCAAGCTCATTACATTGGCCCATACAAGGCATTGTGCAGGATCAACAAGGTATCCTATAGGCTAGAACTCTCACGTCACAGCAGAATGGCATCTACCTTCCATGTCTCCTGCATTAAACCAGTCATGCAAAGTCCCCTAGCCATGGACATTACCATACAAGATCCCCCACCCCTGGACATTGAGGGTGAACCCATTGTGATACCATGAGAGGCTGGTTATCAGCGGAGCAGTTCAAAGTAGTGCGAGGACACAAGTTTCCAAATAAATTTCAAGTTTTAATTTTGTACTTGAGGGAGTTAACCAAGGGTATCTCAAGGTTCTTAACTTCAAACAAGGTTTTCTTTGTAAAAGTCCAACATAAATCATGGCCCTCGGCTCTTAAAGGGGAACTAAATAAATCTTCCTCAAACAAACGTCTTTTCAACAGAAATCTTCAACTTCTCAGTCTCCTTGGCAGTGTTAAGCTAAGTCACTCACAAGTATCTCCAGGTAACTGTCTTCAGGTCAGTCTTTTCCAGGAAATGTTCTCCAGGTAAGTGTTCAGCAATTACTCTATAATCCACAGTGAAAGAAATAGTTCATAAGCAAGTCTCCCCAAACAGTAGCCCCACTCAAAGGGAGAGCAACATGGAGCTCCCCAAACTCCACACACCAGCACAGGTAGAGTCAAACTGTTTTTATCGCCTACCGCTGCTCAGGCAATCATCAGTAGTCATTAGCCACAGCGGTGTTGAGGTGACTTGTGGAGAGATGTGCAGTTCCCAACTCCACCAGCAGATGGAGCCATACCAGGCTGAGGTTTGAGCCATCTCAGGGGGATGTAGCGCCCCTCCAGGACACAGCCTCTCATGACATCACACTAGCTAGTTAACAAAGAATTATATCATGAGTAAATTGTTTCAGTAGATGAGCTTACGGTCCTGAGTTTATTGCTACATCTTGCCCTCTAGTGGAATAAAAGCCATTTAACTCATTGAAAATAATTCATTAGTCTTGAAGTTGATTTTAATTTCGAACACAATATTTTCTGGCAGCGGGATTACAAAATGTGACCTATTTCATATTCAATATACCACAATGCAGAATGTGCACTACGCCACTTGCTAAATTCTCTCATCTCTGCTACTGTTTCTTGTATTTTTATTTTTATATAAATTGCGCTGACTTAAGTTAGACTGTTTTTAATTTTACTGAATTAAATATTTTGGATTCCACTTTTTACAGCAACAAAAAAAACCTTCCAATACTATTGTGGTAGTTCAGTGTCCTTATACCTGACCATGTAACAGTGGTGCTTAAAAGTTCGTGAAACATTTAGAATTTTCTATATTTCTGCATAAATAAAACATTAGATTTTCACACGAATCCTAAAGTAGATAAAGAGAACCCATTTAAACAAATGAAACAAAAATATTATACTTGGTCATTTATTTATTGAGGAAAATGATCCAATATTACATATCAATGAGTGGCAAAAATATGTGAACATCTAGGATTAGCAGTTAATTTGAATCAGGTATGAGTGCTTGTCCTGTTTTATTTAAAGAACAAGGATCTATCAGTCTGATCTTCACAACACATATTTGTGGAAGTGTATCATGACACAAAACAAAGGAAATTTCAGAGGACCTCAGAAAAAGAGTTGTTTATGCTCATCAGGCTGGAAAAGTGTCCAGGTTAGAAAAAAAAAAATCTCTAAAAATTTTGGACTCCACCAATCCACAGACAGATGGAGGAGATTCAGGATCACTGTTACCCTCCTCTGGAGTGGACCAACAAAGATCACTATGACAGCAAGGTGTGTAATCGTCCACTAGATCAAAAAAGAACCCAGGGTAACTTCTAAATAACTAAAGGCCTCTCTCACATTCGCCAACATTAATGTTCATGAGTCCACCATCAGGAGAACACTGAACAACAACAATGTGCATGGCAGGACTGCAAGGAGAAACTACTACTCTCCAAAAAGAACAATGCTACAACCCCAATTCCAAAAAGTTGGAATGCTGTGTAAACTGTAAATTAAAACAGAATATTTGAAAATCATGGAAATCCTATATTTAATTGAAAATAGTACAAAGAAAATATATCAGATGTTGAAACTAAGAAATTTTATTGTTGTTTGAAAAAATATATGCTCATTTTGAATTTAACATCAGCAACACATTTAAAAAAAAGTTGGGAAAGGGTCAACAAAAAACTGGAAAAGTTATATAATATTAAAAAAAACCTAATTAGGTTAATTGGCAACAGGTCAGTAACATGATTGGGTATAAATGACCCTCCCAGAGAGGCGGAGTCTCTCAGAAGTAAA
>JAOANJ010000010.1:1477488-1489950 GCA_026413345.1 Ariopsis seemanni | reverse complement strand
TTTGCTATAATGGATTTAATGGTGCTCCTTGGGATATTCAAAGTTTGGGATATGTTTTATAACCCAACCCTGAGCTATACTTCTTCACAACTTTGTCTCTGACCTGTTCAGAGTGCTCCTTGGTTTTCATGTTGCTTGCTTAGTAGTGTTGCAGAGTCAGAGTCAAGTGAAAAATGATTTATTGTTTATTTTACAAAGATATTTTAAAATATCCTGGACAGATTTTTTGGTACCCCTAGAAAAGATTATTAACAATGATTTTTTCCAAGGAATAAAAACATGTATTCTATTCCCTTCTAGTGGGTTTATTAATGGTATGCAATATAGTTATCATATCACTTATTCTCCACGTATTACGCCACTCTTCCCAGTGGAGAATGAGCATGCAATATTGTTACAATATTGCACGTTGTCAAGACAACATGATGTCACACATCGGAACTCATGCGAAGATCCAATGACAAACTTTTCTGCTGCACATGCACACAATCATTTCTTTGTCAGCCAGGAAAGAGAGAAGATGAGGCTAATCCAGTGCGAGGTTTAAGCACTAAATAAATAAACTGAAAACTGAAACTAAAGATGTGCCGAACACCCGAAAGGCTACCAAAACTTCATTAGATATTGTTCACGCATATTTACAAGAGAAAAACATGCCAATTGACATCGAAAAACTGGAAAAGAGACACGTCAGAGATGTAAAACTTCTACACTAGCGAGTGACTGTGACGGTTTGTAAACAAATATGACTATGAGGTTTGCTTTGTTAAAAGCAGTAGATTTTGAGAGAATATTGGCTGCCAGGTCGCTCTGTTGTGCATAGTTGTTGATGTTGATTTTAAAAGTAACTAAGTAACATTATATACACATGCCAAAACTATTCATGTCATCCTTATCTATTCATGTGTGAAACTATATTACCCTTATCTATCTTTCCCTCTCACCCTGTCGAAGTGGTTGAATGAAGCTCTGAACTCATTGAGCTGCTCTTGGCTGATGCCTTTGGCATCACGGGTCAGGATCTGGTTCTCCACTTCGTTGATGGTGCGGGCGATGGTGGTGAGCAGCTGTTCCCAGCCTACACGAATATGCTATAGTCACAGACAGAGAGCGTGAGAGAGAGAAAGAGTAAATTAGAGAGTGACGTAGACGGTTAGGCCAGAAATGAAATGTATAGTTATTATGTACAGTATGACATGATAGACTCTAATATTCATCCAAGACTCCCACTGAATGATATGTTAGATGTCACTTTTCAGCATCTGTGTATGTTTGTGTGTGTATAGACCTCCATGGTGTAGTTGGTGTGCTTGTTGTCGAAGATGAGTGCCTCCTGGATGAGCTGGTGATCTCCCTCCAGTTTGTCGATATTGGATTTGTAGTTGATGATGTTCTGCTCGTAATTCTTCAGGTTGTTCATCTGTTCCTCCAGAGAACCGGAAATGTCCACAGAGACATGGCCAATCTCCTAAACAAACACAAACACACATAGAAAATTATATTGAATCCCATTTCCTTCAGCCCATTTTTTTCTGTACCAACACACCTAACTAAACAAATTCAGTAATTCTCAGGGCCATCATGCATGCCCCAAGTTTGCCTGGAAAAGGCACAGAAGCATGGTGCACAGAATCTCCATGAATGGGCTTGATAGGTACTACTACAGAACACCTCTGTTTTGTCTGTCTGTAGGAGAAGAAATGTATTCACATTTCCTTAGTAAAAGCAATGCCAACCACAGCTAGCGCTTGCCCAATGCATAGTATGAATAACTCAGAGATACATGAAAGCAAACAAAAAAACCTCTAACTCAAATGCTACATGACTTAATAATATCATGAAAATGAGAATCAAGTAGCCTATATTAGCAATCTAACTAGCTTGCTGGAAAAGTAGTTAGGGATTAGCACTGAATTAACTAGCTGGCCAAAATTCAATAAAACCAAATTTAAACAATTGACTAAACAACTGACTGGGTGGCACAGCAGCATAATGGTTAGCACTGTTGCCTCACAGCAAGAAGATTCTGGTTTCGGGCTCAGCAACCAATGGGGGCCTTTCTGTGTGGAGTTTGCATGTTCTCCCCATGATGGCATGGGTTTCCTTTGGGCGCTCCGGTTTCCCCCACAGTCCAAAGACATGCAGTTAGGTTAACATGGGGCAGCCCCGGCCTGAGGTTGGGCTGAAGTGCCCTTGAGCAAGGAACCTAACCCACAACTGCTCCCTGGGTGCTGTAGCATAGCTGCCCACTGCTGGGTATGTGTGTGGGCTCATTGCTCATTGGTGTGTGCATGTGTGTATTCGCTGCTTCAGATGGGTTAAATGCAGAGGTTAAATTTCACTGTGTGCTTAAGTCTGTGCTTGAGTGTATGTGTGACAAATAAAGGCTTCCTAGCTTCTAAACTGTAAACAAAGTGTCCTGCCACATGGAGTCTGTTAATTTTCTACCATGCGGTGGCTCTTCAGTCAGTGTGTCTGTATTTCTTCCAAAAGATGTTACAAAAAGAAAGATGTCTTCTAAAAGACTTTAAATGGGTACTTAAAATGTCACCACAGAATGCCATCCTCAGGTACGCACCTCCATCTTGGTTTGGATCCAGGGTCCGATGATATTGGCCTGGGCAGCAAACTGCCGCCTCAGCCTCTCATTGGCCTGCTGTCTGGCAACTTCCTCCTGAAGCATCTGGTCTCTGAGGGGCACCAGCTGCTTCACCTACAGGAGCGACACACACACAGCAGGACTAAATGTCACATTGGTGGACCATGAATCAACACTTTTCTTTAAAAATGGTCTTTTCCTTTATCAAGCCAAACTGACGAGAGACGTTACAGTATAGAGTCAAGGCTCAATCTGTGCCATATGCCTCTCCCATACAGTGTTATCCATTCAGATGAGAGATCAGTCATCACAGCAGATGATCTGTGACTCTTTTTTTCCCCTCAGCCCATTATACCAGTATGTCTGCAAGTCTTGAGCCTTGTCAAAGTCTACTTTTTTGCTAAACAGATTTAAAAAAAAAAACAGTGATCACAGAAAATGCATCAGAATAAAAAATTCCTTAAAGATGTTCTTTGATAGAGAATCATTCTCACATCATATTCCTTTTTGTATTTTTCTCCAAATTTGGTCATTTTGCCCACTAGCTAGTGACCTGCTTCCCCTGAGACACATAAAGCCAACGTGTTTTCAAGCTGCTGCTCATGCTATGTCACAGACTAGCTGAACACACTGAGGAAAATGCTAGCCCTCTTCTGCAGACATGAACACACAGGTGATTACACACACACACACACACACACACACACACAGTTACACAATCACATCCAGATATCACAGCTAATTTTGCTCTTTTGGACCCTCAGCCACTGATGGTTGTTGTATCATCAGCAGCATCCAAACACATCATCTGTCCCAAAAATGGTGCAAAACACTTCTGTTGCACCACTTGGAAGCCTGCCATAACATACGCTGTGTCTGAAATTACTCACTACTCACTATATAGTCGACTATATAGTGAGTTTGCCATTTTGTAGTGCTGTCCGAATGTATAGTGAGAATTATTACACCCTATATAGTGGACTCATAGTATCCCATAGTGCATTGTGAAAAGTAGTGTAAAACCGATGGTCACTAACCAAGCAATATATACCATCATGCATTGCTGTTGTGCTGAAAGGAAAAAAAAAAGTGTGTTGGGGTGAATAGACGGAGGAAGAAACAAATTATAAACAGACATTCAAGTACAATTAAAAATAGTAAAAGAATAGAAAATAAGCTAAAGTCAAATAAAACAGATAAAATACAAGAATAAAAGTTACAGTGCAGAGCAAGGAATTAATCCAAAGCCTCACATTTGATTTAATAAAAGGCAGCAGCAAAGAAGAAAGTGATGTAAAAAAAACTGAAAGATGCAGCAGACACAAAGTAATTTGTATATATTAATGTGGGAAATATGCTCAGTATAATATGTAATTATCACAAAAATATGTGCATTTATTATTTTGAAAACCCAACAGCGGACTGATCTGACACGTTTTAATTGTGCGACGGTAATGACGTAAATAACAGCGTGACGGAGTAGTGTCCAAAAGTGTTTTTTTTTTTTTCATTTTACCAGTGAACTCACTATATTATAGTCTTCTATATAGAATTCCCTAGATAGTGAGTAGTGAGTGAGAGAGTGAGTAATTTTGGACACAGCCTTAGTTTCTCTGTCATTAGCCTGTGCTACTTGCTCTTGATAGCACTGGCTTAACCACTTTATTAGCATTCACTAACATGACTGATGAATGCTACACCAGCTGGAAGGTGATTTCACTGCTGCGCTGATGGCGCTGACTCATGGTTAAGCTCATGTTGGCCTTCGAGAAAGCCGAGGGCGATACATTTTTGGTCCCTCCTACTATAAATCAAAATCTGACTGGTTAATTCATCTGTCACTTCTTACATAAACATACACTGCCATGGCCTTCTGTCCTGGCAATGAAGTCCTAACAAATGAGTGAGCCAGCTCTAAACTCTTCTCAGCCTAGAGACAACAAATAAAAAAATCTCATTGGATAAGTCTATTTTAATGTTTTCAGGACAGTAACTCTTTTGTTTATGAAGCAAATTTGATAGAAAATGAGGCCAAATTAGAATTAGAAGAGAATAATTATAATGAAATTATGAAAGAATGGAATAAATTAAAGAATTAAAGAAATTGAATATAACATTTGAAATGCTGATATGTTTGGGCCTTCTCTGAAGTCCTAGAAGGCCCTGACAGTTCCCCTCTGGTGTGATCCTAGTTGTAGAGTGATATGATGATTTCAGCTGGTTTAGTTTTGTGGTTCATACCTTTGTGGTCTGGGGATAATTTTGTTTAAAATGTGCATGATTGGTGTCATAATGGTGTTTCATATTGCCACGCTTCACAATGGTGATCATCTTTTTACAAATTAAGTACACTGGTTTTCTGCTTCCCTCAGGAAATACAAACACATATTTTTCAGTCCACTCAGTCTTAAATGCTTGGTTTTCCCAATCAACTTTTCTCTTCTTGCTGTTACATAATTGTAAGCACACCATTTTTGCTCTTTCTGCATGAAAAATGTAGCTAAAAGCTCAAATAAAAAGGGTCTGAATGTTTTTCTGCACACCAATCTAACCTGGCAAATGACTGGATGATTGCTTAAGTAGCTATCTGACTTGAGTGAAACATTGTCATGGAGACACTGGTACAGCTGCTGTGATTGGACCTGACAGACAACAGAAGAAAGTGAGTGTCAGGGTGCAGGCACTTATGGATGTATGTACAGGGGAGAGTGGAGAAAGCAAACTGGAAACAAAGCCAAAACGCAAGACTAGAATCAAGGTCGTGGGACAGGCGAGGGTTGATCAATCAGTAGACGGGGCAATGCAGATAGGGCTAGAGAATAACAAGAAAGATACGAGAGTGAGGGTCGAGAATATAATAAAACAGGCAGTAGAATAAAGGCTCGGTGTGACAGTAATGAACACTAAATGATACTTCGCATCGAGCGAGAGTGGGAGAGGTATTTATATAGCAGGGCCTGATGCACCAGCAAATGCGTGACAGGTGTATTTAATAAACAGGTGATAGAGGGTGCTATGGTTCGTGGGTGTTGTAGTTCTGAGTGGCCATGTTTGTAGTTGAGTTCAGACTGGCACTCTCAACAGCATTACTGACAGAACCCCCTCCCGAGGAGCTTCCTCCAGGAACTACATTCTTCCTAGGACGCTCTCTCCCTCTGGGTGCAGGCTTGTTGGGGTGTTGGCTGTGGAACTCCTGAGTCAGGAGAGGGTCCAGAATGTCCCTTGCTCCTACCCAGCTTCACTCTTTAGGTCCATAGCCCTCCCAATCTACCAGGTACTCATGCTGATCTCTTCTGTGCCTAGAGTCTAGGATTCTGTTTACCTGGTAGATGGGATCCCCTTCTTGACAAGGTGACAGGTGGTCTGAGGTGAGCGTGTTTGTGGACAGAGGACCTTGGATGGCAGGTTTTAGGCAGGAGACATGATACGTGGGTGACAAGCCACTGTGCGGTGGGAGCTCAAGGCTGTAGGAGACTTCATTGATGCGTCAGAGCACCTTGTCAGGTCCAATGTAGCATGCCTATAGCTTCCTACAAGTATTGGGTTCCTTGAGGTCCTTACTAGACACCCATACCTGATCACCGGGAGAAAACTCAGGGATGCTGCTCCTGTGTCTGTCGGCGTATTCCTTATACTTGGCATTGACAGACTCGATGCATTGATGAACCTCCTCCCAAACTGATTGGCTGCATGAGAACCACTCCTCCACTGCCTGTACCCATGCCAGTGAGTCATCCCATGGGAACAGGGGGTTGGAAGCTGAGCATGCACTGAAAGGGTGTTAGTTGTGTAGCAGAGTGCTTCAGAGAGTTCTGTGCATACTTGGCCCACAGGATGAAACAGGCCCAGTCCCCCTGGTTCTGCATGCAGAAGATTCTGAGGGAGCATCCTATCTCCTGGTTAGCCCTCTCTACCTGGCAGTTGGACTGAGGGTGATATCCGGACTTGAGGCTCACCGAGACACCTAACCACTCCATGAAACTGGCCCTTAGATGAAAGATGAACTGAGGGCCACGGTCACTGACTATGTCCTCTGGGATGCCAAAGTATCTGAATATATACTGGAATAACAGTTCGGTGGTCTGGAAAGCTGTGGGGATGCCAGGTAACGGGATGAGTCTCAGTGCCTTGGAGAACCTGTCAATGATGACCAGGATGATAGTGTTGCCCTGGGATGGTAGTAGGTCAGTGATAAAGTTGATGGCCAGGTGAGGCCAGGGTCTCTGAGGTACAGGGAGGGGGCAAAGTTTGCCAGAGGGAGGTGTTTGAGGTATCTTGGTTTGTGCACACTCTGTGCACAAGGAGATTAAATGGATGATCTCAGTCAACATATTCTTCCACCAGTACTTGTTCTGTAGCAGTTGTGAGTATGATGAATGCTTGGGTGACCAGTGGCAGGAGATGCATGAGCCCAAGTGATGAGTTTACCTCAGAGTTGGTTGGGGACATACAGGTGGCCAGGTGGGCACTTAGCTGGAGGAGTCTGTGGTTGCGACTCCCTTATCTCCTTATCTAGGTCCCATGAAATCTTTCAGGTATGAGGATGGGGTGAGGTTCAGGGTTGTGAGGAGATGGGCTGAAGACACATGACAGGACATCCGCCTTAGTGTTCTTGGTGCCTGGACGATAGGATATCGTGAAGTGGAAGCATGTGAAAAACAGAGCCCATTGGGCTTGGCATGGGTTAAGTCTCTTGGCATTCTTGAGATATTTCAAGTTCTTATGATTCGTGAGTATGATGAAGGGGTAAGTGGCTCCCTCCAGCCAGTGTCTCCATTCCTTCAGAGCAAGCTTGATAGTGAATAGTTCTCTGTTCCTGATGCCATAGTTCCTCTCTGCTGAGGTCAGTTTCTTTGAGAAGAATGTGACTGGGTGGAGCTTGGGCTTCTTGCCAAAGTGCTGTGAGAGGACCCCTCCTCCACCTGTCTTGGAGGCATCCACCTCGACTGTGAAAGGTCGGGTAGAGTCAGGGTGTTGGAGGATCAGGGCTGTGGTGAAGGCGGTTTTGAGCTTGTTGAAGGCCTCTTTGGCTGCAGGGGTCCAGTGGAACCACTTTGGTCCCTTCTTTAACAGGGAGGTCAAGGGCAGCGTGTGAGTACTGAAATTTCTAATGAAACAGCGATAGAAATTTGCGAAACCTAGGAAGTGTTGGAGCTCCTTGACTGAAGTGGGCACCGGCCAGGAAGTCACCACAGAGATTTTGGAGAGGTCCATACTGACCCCCACTGCACTGATGATGTACCCCAGAAAGGAGATCTGATGCATGTGGAACTTGCACTTCTTGGCTTTGACATAAAGTGGTTTGCTAACAGGCAGTTGAACACTGATCGGACATGTTGGAGATGGCTCTCTTCATCTCGGGAGTAGATCAGGATATCATAGATGTATGCCACCACATATCTCCCTAACATGTCCTGAAGTACATCATTGATGAGACACTGGAACACGCTTGGTGCTGAAGAGAGGCCACATGGCATCACCTAGTACTCAAAATGTCCGGCATTGGTGCTGAAGATCGTCTTCCACTCATCTCCTTCTCGGATATGGACCAGGTTGTAGGCACTGCATAGGTATAGCTCAGAAAACACCTTGGCGCTACGGAGCTGTTCTAAAACTGAGGGCACCAAAGGAAGAGGATATGGGTACTTCACTGAGATCTGATTGAGTCCTCAAAAGTCTATGTATGGGTCACCCCATCTCTTCTCCACAAAGAAGAATCCTGCCGATGCAGGTGATGTAGACGGGTGTATGTACCCCTGCTTGAGGGCCTCTTGTATGTACTCCTCCATCACCACTTGTTCTGTCTGGGACAGAAGGTAGATGTGACTGCATGATGGAGGAGTGCCCAGTAGGAGGTCAATGGTACAGTTGTAGAGGCAGTGTGGTGGTAGGCCGCATTCCCCACCCTTACTGAAAACCTCCCTTAGGTCCAGGTAACACTCTGGGACCCCTTCTAGGTAGTCAGGTTGGGGACTCTCTACAGAGGTGGAGGAGAGACTTAGCTGAGGACGCTGAAGACAGTTCTGAAAACAGGTTAGGGACCATTGGAAAATCTCCTTATTCTGCCAGGAGATGAGTGGGTTGTGAAGCTGCAGCCAAGGATAACCCAAAATGATGTCATGATGTATGGTAGTGGTAACTAGGAGTGAGATTAGCTCTAAATTGAGGGCTCCCACCTGAATGTGCACAGGAGCGGTCCGGGTGGTGATGAGGCCATCCCCTATCAGGCCTCCATCAATTGTTTTGATGCTGAGTTGGCTCTGTAGAGGGTTTGTGGGCAAACTAAACTTCTGGATGACTGAGCTGTTGATGAAGTTCCCCTCTGCCCCTGAGTCAACAAATGCAGACAGCACGTGAGTCAAGGATGGCAGTTTCAGCAATACAGGATACCTTGAAAGACTGAGCACTAAATGATCTCACTGGATTCACCGGGTTAGCCTCAGTCTCCGCAGAGTTGGTGTGCAGTGGGCAGACTGGACACTGAATAATCTGATGGTTGGCACTCCTGCAGTAGAAACACACATCCTCTTTCCTCCTCCAATCTCATTCAGAGTGCTTCAGACAAGTTTGTGAGACCTCCATGGGTGTGGGAGTGCCGATGGTAGAAGTGGGTGCAGCCTCCTCCTTAAGTGACGCGTGACTGGATAGTGGATGGTCCAGCCAAATTGCGAGATCAATCAAGGGTGTCTAAGGTGAGATGTTCATCATGGCATGCCAGCTCACTCAATACAGCAGGGTGGAGCCCCTGGTGGAAAACAGCTTTTAGAGCCAGCTCATTCCATCCACTGGCTGCTGTGAGAATTCGGAAATCTAGGGCATAGTCGGCAACTCTCCTAGAGCCCTGTGTGATGGTCAATAGGCTCTCACTGACCTCAATTCCCTTAGGCTCATGATCAAACACCTGTTTGAATAGTGTGAGGAAACGATCATACAAGGTTGTGTGCACCCCTGCACTCCTCCACACCACGCTGGCCCACTGCATCGCCTTGCTGGTCAAGAACGAAAGAAACCTTGTGATCTTATGTTTGTCAGACAGGTGTTGGATAGTAGAGAAGTACATGCAGCACTGAAGCAAAAGTCCCTTACAGCTGCGCGCATCCCTGGCGTGTTTCTCTGGGCATAGAAACGAAAGCGCAGCACTTGGGGAGATTTCAAGGCACATTAGGAGGGCCTGCGACATCATGGTAGCTAGCTGAGCCATCTTGGTGTTGAGATCAGCGAGCATCTGCTGATGTTCCCCCAAGAGGCGCCCCTGAGCACCCAGAACAGTTTGCCTCACCTCCACTGCTGCATCCATTGTGGGGAAGTATCCTGTCAGGGTGCAGGCACTTATGGATGTATGTGCAGGGGAGAGTGGGGAAAGCAAACTGGAAACAAAGCCAAAACGCGAGACTAGAATCAAGGTCGTGGGACAGGCGAGGGTCGATCGATCGGTAGACTGGGCAATGTGGATAGGGCTAGAGAATAATGAGAAAGATATGATAGTGAGTGTCGAGAACACAATAAAGCAGGCAGTAGAACTAAGGCTTGGTATGACAGGAATGAACACTGAACAATACTTTGCATTGAGTGAGAGTGGGAGAGGTGTTCATATAGCAGGGGTTGATAAACCAAGAAACAAGTGACAGGTGTATTTCATAAACAGGTGATAGAAGGCGCTGTGGTTTGTGGGTGTTGTAGTTCTGAGCAGCAATGTTTGTAGTTGGGTTCAGACTGGTACTTTCGACAGCATTACTGACAAATTGCTGTAATATCATGAGCATTGATGATTGTCTCCATTTTGTTCATGCTGCGTAGTTCACAGCATCGCAATCCACAATACATCAAAATTATCCCCAACCAACCAATCAGCAACATTAGCACTCTGAGCCGAGAAGCACTAAGGAAATGGCCAGTGTCAAAACATACATTGAGAAATAATGCCAAACATGTTGGACAGAACTAGATCTAGTTGTGGACTCTGCCTCCTAAATGACCCTTGCAGATGTATAAAAATTCTAATTCCACCAAAAATTGGAAAAATCTCATACCTGAATGATCTTTGTGCTGTGATACTTTTGGAAAACAGCCTAGACCACCATCCTTGCCAAAAATGCCACTGTGACCAATCAAACCCACAGTTCCTGCCCAAAAAGACACCGTGACCAATCAGACCATAGTTCTCACCCAAAATGCCATTGTAACCACTCAGACCACAGTTTCCACCCAAAATGTGGTTGTAACCAATCAGTCCAAAGTCTCTGCCACACTGTAACCAATAAATCAGACCATGGTTCCTGCTCATTATGCGACTTAATCCAATCAGACTACAATTCCAGCCAAAAATACCCCTGTAAAAATAAGACTACTGTTCCCTCCCAAAATGCAACCATAACCGATCAGACCACAGTTCATGTTCAAAATAGCACTGTAACTAATCAGCCCACAGTTCCTGCCCAAACTGTCATGGTATCCAATCAGACCACAGTTCCTGCCTAAAATGCAACTGTAACCAATCTGTGGCAGCGGGGGCATGGCCGAATGTCGGTTTGTGAATGGAGGGTGGAGTCGGGGAAGGTGAGTGGCCAAATCGCTACACCTGTTGTCAATTAATGTGTGTCTGTGTGTCTCTTGCGGTGATGGCACTGTATAAAAGGAGTGAGAGAACAGAGGAGTGGTGGTTTTTGGGACCAGAACACAATGGTGTGTGCGTGTGTCTGTGTGTGAGTGTGACTGTCCCAGATGAGAAAGTGGTGCTGAAAAGCAGAATAAAGAAGTATATCGAAACGCTAACAACAGCCTGCTGTACTTCTGTGCTCCACCCACATCCGGGCAGCTTCTACACAGTCATACACCGTTCTTGTCCAAAATAGCATTGTAATCAATTATGCCACAGTTTCCACCCAGAATGCCACGGTATCCAATCATACCACAGTTCCTGACAAAAAATATCACTGAAACCAATCAGACCACAGTTCCTGCCAAAAATGCCACTCAAACCAATCAGACCACCATTCCATCCCAAAATGCCATTAGGCACATTCATTTTTTAGTCTGGCTGACTTGAAGTTCAATGTGAACTACCGATGACCACAGAAGAGGAGAATAAAAAGACTGCTGTCAGAAAGAAAAAAGAAAGAAAGCACAACTTTATTCATCACACACTTGTGAAATTTCCTCACTGCATTTAACCCATCTGAAGTAGTGAACACACATGCACACACACATAACCAAAGCAGTGGGCAGCCATACTAACTGTGCCCGGGGAGCAGTTGGGAGTTAGGTGCCTCGCTCGTAATCTACTTCACAAAGCATGTGTGAGCTGATAGTGTCATGGAAATTTGTCTCAGAGAAGTAAAATAAAAACAGGAAGTCAAGGAGTTGCAGATTACAGAGTTTTATTATGCAAGAGTAATAGGAGTAAAAATAATGCAAAGATGCTGAAATCTAAGCTCTGGGTTCCCCCTTTTTATTCACTTATAACAAATTATGCGTCGGTCTGTGAATGGAGGGCGGAGTCAAGGAAGGTAAGTAGCGGAATCACTGCACCTTTGTCTGTTTGCCACCATTATGTTCTTCCCACCATTTCACTGGGCTCCACCGTCCCAGTTTCCTATTTGGTTTGTTTAGATTGGTGGCAGACAGCCTACAGGCTTCGTTCCATGTTGTTACAACCATATTTCCATCATTATTTCCAAAGTGTCAATACAGAATATATAAAAAAGAAAGGTTTACCATATTTATTTGTGCTTAACATATTTGTGTGTTCCAGTTATAAGTGTGTGCATGCATGAATCAACAAAAGTGCATAGTTTCATATGATTTCACATTATCATGTTCACACAGATACCTTTAAGTGCATCAGGTGACTCTCTCTCTCTCTC
>JAOANJ010000010.1:1233676-1244551 GCA_026413345.1 Ariopsis seemanni | reverse complement strand
CAAATGAATGAAACCCACTAGAAGGGAATAGAACACGTTTTTATTCCATTGAAAAAGTGTCCTGTATGTATAATAATATACAATAACAGTACATCCTAAAGTCTTTTATTCCTCTATTGACACAGCAATTTGCCAAATGCTTTTTTTTTTTTATTCATTAAAAGTGAGGGGTTTTTTTTTTCTTTCTTTTTGTGTTGACAGTTGCATCTAATGTTTGGAAGCCTCTTCGAAGAAGTTATTACTTATCCCATGTATAGCAACTATAAATAGTCATACTCTCTCTGTTTATTTCCTCTCTTGAAGTTAATAAGACAACTGCAAGTCCTCTGTCCTAAAGACTTTCCCATGTCTGAATGAAAATGTAAAGGTTGCAGTTTTATATAACATATGCATCAGAATCCACTGTAAACTCCACTTCCTAGAACATGCCATGGCCTGCAAACATGGCCGCCCCAGAATACAATTCTTTGTTTTTACCATGTGACTTTTGCCTCCTGGTTCACTTCCAGGTTCCAAGTGATGAGCATCAATCAAAGATGCCATTGAAGCCAAGTAAGCATCCATCGTCATCTTGTGTAAAACATTCTCCATCTGAATATGTCAATGGACTAGACCCAAAAGCAAAATCAAGATATCAAGAAAAATATATTGATATAATGGATTGGACCCCTACAGCTTAAAAAAGACAGACTTTTAAAGCGATTTCAACAACTTTCCAAACACAGTTTCCAGACATTTCCAGTTATCTGATCGTCCAAACATCGTTTCACACAGAGAATCAAATGAAAGCTTTCAAAAGTCTTGAAGCCGATAACTTTTTTGTTTGTGGCTGGGTTCATGACGTTGGAATAAGACTTCTAAAGAACAATAATCGTCTTATTTTTGTGAGGGTAAGTAATGTAAGCTGAAGTCTCGTATGTGATTCAAGTTGGAGCTGCTGGAGGCATTTTTGCAGTGACCACTTTTGATTTTCGATCTTCAATCCTTTGAGATAAAGTTGATGTACACACCTTTAAGAAAATGATCACTGCAAACATGAGCCTGTGGACTCTCAATTCCTTTCGAACGCAGTGAAAGGTTTGCAAGCCATTTTTTATGGTGTCTTTTTGAAATTTTTCATTCTCTCACCCTTGTGCATGACTTCTTTTGGTATCCTATAATACCGTTTGCCTTTTTCTCGATTTGATCAGTTTGAACGTCCAAATACAGAGCAACAATCTGGCATATTTGGAGGCAAAAGAAAAGAAACTACTGTAAAGGGACTGGAAACAAATACGGTGCTTCTCTGTCAGCTGGAAATCTGAATACATAATGAGACGGCTCACTACCGGAAGTGACATCTATTGCAAACAAAGAATACCCAAACACTAAGGCTGCACTTGAAATAGAAGGTTGGTGCCTTTTTGCCTCGCTGCCATAACAGACAGGTGTCTCATAAGGCAGGACTTTCAATTGAAGGCATCTTCTAAGGACATTCATTTTGAAAGACCTTTCGGGACAGTATTTACAGTAACATGCAGCTAAACCAAAGAGTTCGTTGGCTAGTTGGCTAACAGATGCCTCACAGATCATATCAAACAAATTTATTTGGTTTGAGTCATGGGATTATAAGATGTTTATTTCTCAGGAACTTTTTAAAGTCTTAACAAAAAAAGCCCAAAATGTATATTTGTATTCAAAATAACATTTCTGTAAAGTTCAGTTCATCATCCTTTTTAAATTAGTTTTTTTCCTTTGCTTGATGGTGTTGCCACACAGAGTTATGGGTAATAAGCAGCATCAAGGATACATCGATGTTCCCTTCAACTGGGGCAATTTGACGGCATCTTAGAAAACAGGAAATGAGGGTCTAATCAGCTTTGAATGGTTCTTGATGCCTTGCCATCTTGTTAGTCATCTTTCTGAGGCAGCATTTTCTCCCATTTCGAATGTACCCTAAGTTCGTTGTCACATTCACAGTCACCCGATTTCTAATCATGCACAACTGCTTCACTCAATGTGAAGTAATGCTTTGTGTGCATGTACCCCAACCTACCAAATCATTGTATTATCATATTTTGACCCTGTTTTGGTTTCTGGTTTTCACAAATTTTGGATCCTGTATGTGTTTACACTGTTTGCTGATCGCCTGACCCTTGCCTTGATGTTCTGGAATTGCATGCAAGTTTTAATGAAACCTCTAATTGTCTTTACATCCTCCTACCGCTTGATTTCATGACATTTTACAACTACCTCTGACTGTTACAAAGCACTGATGCTGCAGACTCTTTCCATAAATGTTAAATAAACATCTCCTCACATAAAAAAAAAAAAAAATCATATGAGCATTTACACTTTTTTTTTTTTTTCATGTTTATGTGATGCACCATGAATAAAAATCCCTATGAATGGGTTGGAGTCATTTTACATTGGAATAACATTTATAAGATAATAAATAAAATATTTCTTAGAAAAAAAAAAGATCCTGAAAGTTTTACTAATTTTCCATGTTCCTGGTTTGTTTACTGTGTCCTATTTAAAAGGGTGCCTTCTTTGGGCTGCAGAAGGAGAATATTAGGACACAGGGTATACGCATGATGCCTCACAAGATAGCAGAAGTGAATTATTACAGCATGAATGATTTTATTTATTAAATCTCCTCAGCTGGAGTCGGACGTGAGCCAACTGTTGCTGCTTCAGCTGTGATCTGTAATGAGGCCGAGCCGGACGAATGGCTGCAGGTTTGGGGCATCCAGATAAAACCTGACTTCAGATTAAGAAAGCGGAGAAAACATATTAGAAGCACAGGGGTAATATCACTATCTCTGAGGCACTGAGAACTTCCCCTTTCCTTTACAGCAGGACTTGGTCACCTCCACTTGGAAGGGATGGATGTTAAGCCAACTTTATGTCTTTATGTATGATATTTAGCCCATTTTTTAAGAGATACAATTGCACATTATAAAGTATGATTTATTAGAAGTTGAGATTGGTGGTCTCAGAATGTATAATGCAATGCGCTCAGTGCTGGTTCAGTGCTGCTGTAACCAAAGACAGCCGACAACAAAGTTCTGGCAGAGTCAGAAAATATTGCTGAAAACCTCAGAGCTCTGCTATGATACTGATTTAAAATTCACCAATGGATGGATGGCAGGTAATTACACAAAACTCATGGGACAGCTAGCAGCTAGCCTACAAAGACAGTAGTGAAACATAAACAAAACAAAAATGTCTCTTTAACATCTCATCAAATTTATATCATGAAAGGAGAACAAAGGACGCACCATGGAAAGAAATAGAACATTGATTACAGCTTCTGGGTGTATAGCTAGCTATGTATTTAACATGCAGATGCTCTGTTCATAGACTTTATTTACTATTATGATAGCATGAAACTATTATGTTTTCTATATGAAGAGCTCAAAACCTGTGCTGTGTCACTATACACCTTATATGGTAGGAAGTTGACGCTATCTTCACTCTTTAACCTGACATGAAGAACTCATCGCGTGGTCTATTACAGAATTCTTATTGGGATCATCTCATACAATGTGAAAAGTAATGAGACCGTCAATGACAGTGTAGCTCACTCCAGCCCCGTCTAGTCCAGAAGGAATGATCTAAAATGCACCTTGCACAGTTCTACTCTCAACCAGTCCAGTTCAAATATTTGCCAGAAAGAATCCAAAATGGCAAGGAGTTGACCGAGAAGAAGTGATTTTTGTTGAACTGCTCACTAAAAGGCTCATTATCTTCTTCAGAGCCACCATTGAATCTGTCCTGGTTTATGGGTCAACTACCTGGACACTCACCTCCAAACACCAATCCTCACTCGACGGTGTCTTTACAAGAATGTTAAGAACAGCTTTAAATATCTCCTGGAAAGACCATCTAACAAATAAAGAACTATACAGATTTATTCCCCCTGTATCGGCAACCATCCAGGAGCATAGATTACAGTTTGCTGGCCACTGCTGGCACAAGGAAGAGCTGGCAAGCGATCTCCTATGGCAGCCCAAACATGGTACCACCTCTGTTGGTCATCCTGCACATACCTACATCGATCAACTGTAGGATAACATGGGCTGCCTAGTAGAAGAACTGCCTGAGGCAATGCAGGATAAAGTTGGTTCGAGAGGCAGGGTCGTAGGGGTCTGAGCTTGCTCAACATGATTGATTGATTGATAATATGCCCAAAGTACTTGAGTTTCTTAATTTGTATAATGTTCATGAGGCATTCCTTGATGTTAATCCTCTCTAATACCTCCTTGTTGGTGATTTTTGCTTTCCAGGGTATTTGTAACATTCTCCGATATGCCCACATTTCAAATGCAGCCAGGTGTTTGTTCATTACAGGAGTGGCTTCAGACTGCTCATTCCAGGCTTTTAGACTCGTATCTCAGAGTTGACCAAACATAACACTGGAGAATTCACTTTCTTGTGGTCAGTGATATTTTGTGAGATGTTAATACAGTATCTTTTGCATTTTAGCGAAAGATGTTTAAGCAATTGCAATTCTCCTCTTGATCTCCTCATCACATCTGCCATCATCTGTTATCTCGTGTCCTAGGTAGATGAACTCTCTCATTTGTTCAAGCAGTGTACCATCTATGGTGATGTTGACATATTTGGTTTTTCAGTTTGCTTATTACCATAGCTTTTGTTTTCTTAGCATTCATCTTCATATTGAAGAGTTTCCCAATTCTTGTGGTCAACCAATGCCTGTAAATCTTCCTGACTTTCATCTAGCAGTACAGTGTCATCTGCATAGCAAAAATTGTTGATCTGAATGCCTCCTATGTTCACTCCTTTGTCATTTCTGATGGCTCTGAAGATGCATACTGTGTAAAGGTTGAAAAGGCACGGTGAAAGCACACATCCCTGGCAGACTCCTCTTTTGATTTCTATCTTGTCAGACATGCTTTGTTCGAGTTGAACTGTTGCTCTCTGCATCCAGTAGAGGTTCACTATAAGCCTGAGGTCTTTATCATCCACTCCAATGTCTTCCAAGCATTTAATCATTCTTTCATGTTTTACTCTGTCAAATTCTTTTTCATAATCGATGAAGCATACATACACATTCTTATCCATTTCAATGTGTCTCTCACAAATCATGTGCATGTTGAAAATACCTTCTTGAGTTCTCTTTCCAGCCATGAAACCACTTTGCATCTCACTAATTTCCTCCTCAATTTTCTTCCTGTTTCTCATGAGTATTACCCTCAAGCTCATTTTCAGTAGATGGCTCATCAGACTCCGAGTCCTATATTCACTGCACATTGTTACCTTTGGTTTCTTGGGAAGTCTTATAAATATTGACTCATGTCAGCTGGTATGAACCCTGTCTTGTAGCTTTTATTCACTAGACTACAGACAATCTTTACTCCATTTTCATATAATGCTTTTAACATCTCACTCAGTTGGTCATTACCTGGTACTTTTCCAATCTTCAGATATTTGATGGCTTTCTCTACCTCAGACAGCAGAATATCCTCACCTTCATCTCCTTCTATTGTTGGTCAATTTCCCCTATTACCATCATACAGTTCCTTCACATATTGCTCCCATCTGGCTTTGATTTCATCCACATCAAACAGCATTTGACAGTCCTTATCTTTTATGCAGTTGGTTCCTTTTTGTTGTCTCTTCATGCCAGTTGTTTCCTTTGCCTTCTTGTTCAGTTCTCTAGATTGGTGAGTTGCATCAAGAAATTCAATTATACTGCATTCTTGACTCCACCATTCATCTTTAGCTTTGTTGCAGGCCTTATCAACTGCCTTTTTCAGCAGAAGATACATTACAGGATCTGTTATCTTTGCTCTTTTCTGTTCTTCCATCATTTGAAGAATTTCATCTGTCATCCAGATTTGTTTCCTGTTATGCTTCATCTTAGGTAGTATTTCTTTTGCTGATGTTACCATGCTTTCTTTCAGAGCATGCCATTGCTTCTCTATGATCACCTCTTCAGCTCTTCACTAAATTTTCAAGTACTGTTAAAGCGCCCAGACTTGACCCATGTTCTCTCTGCCTTCATAGACTCAGGGGCAGAGGGCAACTTCATCAACCTCAAGGTCATCCAGAGATACAACCTGCCCATGGAGGAGCTCCAGTGACCTGTAAACCTCAAAGCCATTCCCAGCGGTCCCACTGGTTTAGGGCTCATCAGTACCTGCACCTTACCTCTCAAAATCCAGATTGGAGCCCTTCATGTAGAACGCATCACCTTGTTTGTCACTCACACAGCACAGCATGCCATAGTTTTGGGTTCCCCTTGGCTTCAGCTCCACAATCCCCTAATCTCCTGGTAACACAGGGAAATCTTATAATGGTCACCCTCATGCTTTCAGAACTGTTTACGATTCCCACAAGTCACCTTGTCTTCCACATCTGTAGAGTCCCTCGCCCAGAGGCTTTGAACATATTCCCACTGATCGCGAACTTAAAGAAATATTCAGTTAAGGAAGGGCCAGTGGCCTGCCCCTCATCAAACTTATGATTGTGCCACCAACCTCTCAGGCACGACATCTCCCCACAATCATATATATCCACTGTCCATCGCCGAACAAACTGCCATGGACGAATATGTGCAAGAAGTGCTACAACAGGGGTACGTCCGACCATCTACATCCCCAGCCTCAGCAAGCTTGTTTTTTTTGTGGAAAAGAAAGGGGGGTGGGGGGCTTCACCCATGCATCTATTACAGAGGTTCCAACCAGATCACAGTAAAGTATCCTTATCTGCTTCCCCTAGTACCCTCAGCACTAGAACAGTTGAGGTCAGCTCGAGTTTTCACCAAACTAGACCTTAGAAGTGCATATAATTTGGTAATTTGTGAGGGAGATGAGTAGAAGACCGCTTTTAGTATGACATCTGGGCACTTTGAATACTGTGTAATGCCATATGGACTTTGTTGCACACCCAATGTGTTCCAGTGTCTCATAACCGATGTTATCAGAGACATGCTGGGGTGGTATGTGATCGCGTACATTGATGATATCCTGATTTACTCTGTAGATGACAGCACTGACCACAAACATGTCAGATCAGTGCTCACTCAGCTCCAAGAGTACTATCTATACATCAAAGCAAAGAAATGTGAATTTCACATCACCCAGATTTCGTTCCTTGGTTACATCATCAGCATAGAGAGTGTAAGCATGGACACCAGTAAAGTCTCTATGGTCACCTTCTGGCCCACACCCACTACAGTGAAAAAACTGCAATGCTTCCTCGAGTTCACCAACTTCTATCATTGCTGCATCAGAGATTTCAGCATGATCGCTTCACCTCTCATAGCCCTGCTTAAAAAGGGTCCAAGACATCTCCAATGGAACCAAGCTGCCGAAGAAGCCTTTAAGCAGCTTAAGGCAACCTTCACATCAGCCCCCATTCTCAGGCACCCAGATCTGACCAAACTTCACAGTGGAAGTTGACACTTCAGAAACAGGAGTGGGAGGGGTATTATCTCAGCACTTTGGGGAGAAACCCAACTTGCACCCCATAGCCTTTTTCTCAAAGAAACTCACCCCAGCCAAGCAAAACTATTATATTGGGAATCAGCAACTTCTAGCTATTAAACTAGTTCTCGAAGAGTGGAGACTTTGGCTTGAGGGCACCACACATCTGTTCACAATCCTCACAGACCATGAAAACCTTGAGTACCTGAAAACAGTGAAATGATTGAATCCCCGTCAGGCAAGGTGGGTGCTCTTCTTCACCCGGTTCTTGTTCACTATTTCATATGCTTCAGAAGCACTAAGGCTGATGCCCTCTCCAGAATCCATACTATCTTTCGTAAAAGTCCAGAGCCCACTCCTATCCTGCCACCCAAGTGTCTTGTGCATGCCATTACATGGGAGGTGGACAAGGAGATAGCACAGGTCCAGCCTCACAGTCCTCCTAAGGCCTGCCCTCCTGGTCTCATGCATGTGTCTCTCCAATTTTGAGGTCAACTCATCACCTGGGCTCACACATCCCTGGCCTTGGGACACCCTAGCAGTCAACATACCCATCACCTCATCCAAAACAAATATTGGTGGGAGAACATGGTCTGAGAGATTAACAAATTTTTCAGCCTGTTCCACTTGTGCCCAAGCCAAGGTACCCCAGACTCTGCCAGCAGGAAAACTCTGCCCACTTCCTATACCCCAAAGATCCTGGTCACATATCGCCATTAACTTCATTACTGACCTACCCTGGCCCCAATGTAATGCAGTCATCTTGATAGTGATCAATTGCTTCTCCAAAGTACTAAAGTTCCTTCCCCTGCCCGGCTTGCCCACAGCATTTGAGACTGCCAAACTCCTGTTCACCCATGTTTTCAGATACTATGGAATCCCAGAAGACATTGAGTGACCAGGGTCCCCAGTTCACATCCAGGGTTTGAAGCAAGTTTATGGACAAATTGGGGGTTTCCATAAGCTAAACCTCAGGATATCATCATCAGTCCAACAGCCAAGCGGAATGAGCTAACCAGGAGGTCGGGCATTTTCTCTGAGTATTCTGCATCAAAAACCAGAAGTATTGGGTGCAATACCTTCCTACCTTTCAATGCATCCTTGGTTATCAGCCACCTCTTTTTCCATGGGATGACTCATCTACTCAGATCTTGGCAGTAGATTCCTAGTGTAAGAGGAGCGAACAGGTATGGGAAGGAGTTCACCAGAGTTTAGAACTGGTAGCCAGCAAATATAAACAATATGCAGATAAACACAGAGGGGAAACACCCAAATACTCCCTGGGCAACCAAGTATGGGTGTCTACAAGGGACCTATGATAGCTCAACTCATGCCATAAGCTTCAGGCCCAATACATTGGTCTATTCAGAGTCCTCTGTAGAATCAATAAAGTGTCATACAAATTAGAACTCCCACCACACTGCCAGATGTCACCCATGTTCCATGTGTCATGCCTTAAGCCCACCGTTCAGGGTCCCTTAGCAACAAACACACCCATCTCCTTCCTCCTTCCCCCCAGAAGTTGAGGGAGACCTGATAAACCAGGTGCACAAGATCCTCAACTCCCAGCATAGACAAGGTCAGTTAGAGTATCTTGTGGACTGGGAAGGATATGGCCTGGAGGAACGCAGCTGGGTGAACATGAAGGACATCTTAGACCCATTCCTCACTGATGAATTACACACAGAACATCCTGGCAAGCTAGCACCCAGAAGACGACATCACCCCAGAAAAAGACATCGCCCCAGAAAGGAGATTGCTCTGAGTGAATGCCTCAGAGGGGTGTTCTGTCATTAATAGTGCTGAAAACTTGAGTTCAGAGCAGCACCCAAACATGGCTGCTCCAGACACTACATTTCCCAAGCACCATAGTGCCCCTCATTTCCTGAATACTAGGAAGTGCACCTGTGGCCCATTACCTCAGTAATCACCCCTCTATATAAGCTCAGCAAACACTCACTCTAGTTGCAAAGTATTGTTCTGTGTCCTTGTGCCTGATTGGACCAAGCCTTATTTACTATTACTGACTTCCTGTGACATTGACCCTGCTTCTCATTGTTACTTTGACTCTCTTATCTTGGCTGACCTCTGAAATACTGTTTGCATATCAACTGACCCTAGCCTGACCCTGACTACATCTTCAGTTTGCCGATTTGGATTTGTTTTCCAGTTTGTGACACACCCGCTCTCCCCTTTGTCTGCATCCATAAGTGCCTGAACCCTGACAGGTAGAATAGAATGTAAACAGCAGTAGAAAAGAACTATACAAATCCCTTCATACCCATAAACAAATGCTAGAATTAAAAGATTAAATAAAAAGTTGTACATAGGGGCTAATATAGCCAGTAAAAGGGGGAGAAAAAAAAAACAGTCTGGGTGTAGGCTGGTATGATGTGGCGGGGATAGAGTGAGGCAGACTTGTGCTCAAAATTCCATTTCACCCCCCTCCTTCTGTGCTGAGTTGAATAGCTGGATGGCCCAGGGGATAAAGAATCTCCTCAACCTGCCTGTTGATCGTGACCATGATCGAGGTCTGCCACTAAACATGCTCCTCTGTCTGGTGAATGTACTATACAAGGGGAGGCAGGGATAGTCTATTATTGGCAGCAACTTGTTCAAGGTCCTCTTCTCCACCACTGATGTCAGGGGCTCCAGCTCAATGCCAACAACAGAGCCAGCCTTCCTCACCGGCCTGTCCAGTCGTCCAGTGTCTCTCTTCCTAGTGCTGCCTCCCCAGCACACCACAGCATAAAAGAGGACACTGGCCATGACAGACTGGTAAAACATCAGGAGTTTGCTGCAGATGTTGAAGGACCCCAACCTCCTCAGGAAATAGGGCTGGCTCTGCCCCTTCCTGTAGAGTGCATCAGTGTTCATTGACCAGTCCAGTTTATTGTCCAGATGCAGCCCCAGGTATTTGTATGTCCACATTGACCCCCTCAATGGAGACTGGTAGCGGACCTCCTGAAGTCTACCACCATCTCTTTTGGTCTTTGTGGTGTTGAGCTGCAGGTGGTTTGTCCTGCACAATTTCACAAAGTCCTCTACCAGGCTCCTGTACTTACCCTCCTGTCCGTCCCTAATACACTCCACTATTGCAGTATCATCAGAAAACTTCTGCATGTGGCATGACTCAGAGTTGTACTTGAAGTCAGTAGTGTACAGGGTGAATAAGACAAGGGAGAGCACAGTTCCCTGTGGTGCACTAGTGCTGCCAACTACAGTCTCAGATGTGCAGTCCCTCAGTCTGACAAACTGAGGTCTTTCTGTGAGGTAGTCCGTTATCCAGGACACGAAGTACAGATCCACTCTCCTCTGCAACAGCTTGTCTTTCAGTAGAAGGTGTTATATGGTGTTGAAGGTGATGGATAAATTTAAAGAACATGATTCTCACAGCACTGTCCCCCCCCCCCCCTTCTTTTTTTTTTTTCTCGTTTCC
>JAOANJ010000010.1:870536-881120 GCA_026413345.1 Ariopsis seemanni | reverse complement strand
AAAGTACCGGGTCTGTGGGGCAAGTCAGTACCAAGTATAAGGGGCAAAGTACCGGGTCTGTGGGGCAAGTCAGTACCAAGTATAAGGGGCAAAGTACCGGGTCTGTGGGGCAAGTCAGTACCAAGTATAAGGGGCAAAGTACCGGGTCTGTGGGGCAAGTCAGTACCGGGTCTGTGGGGCAAACGACTGGGTTAAACCAAGATTGAGCCTGTGGGGTAAATCAGTACTTAACTACGGCTTAAACCCATACCGGATCTGTTGGGAAAGTGAGTACCAAGTCTATGGCCAAAACCAATATCGAACCTGTGGGGCAAATCAGAACCTACCATCGGGCAGTTCCCGGTCGCTGATATGCTGCAGGTACGGCCCGGTGTCCTCACTCAGGTCCGCGTTTATCTGGTAGTCCTCGAGGCGCTCGGTGGGCCGCGGGAGTTTCGGACTTCCGCTGGGAGACACACAGCAAGACACCGTATTCCCCATGATGCAGCGCGCTCAGGGGCGAGACCCAAAACCCAGGTCCTGTGAAATTCACACCGCGCTCACTCCACACATCAGCGGCCCATCGGAACCGCCAGTGAGACGGGGTTAGAGGCCGGACAGAGTCGGTTCGGTGCCGCTCAGCAGGCGGCCAGCAGGCGGGTCGCGGCTCCGGCGTGTGTGTACGCGACTGCGCGCGCTCTCATTCGGACACGGCACGGGAGCGCGCGCGCGGGCGGCACTCCGGCTAAACACAGCGAGCTAACTTCAGCCAGCTAACGCGCTTCCGAGTCACCGACAGTCTGATCCTCACAGCCCGGAAACCCGGGGGCTACATTTCACTCCTCCACAGCTCTCTGAACGGCCACGAGCTCATCCGCCCATTGTTATTTAGCCTAGCAGGCTAACACAGCTAGCGAACTCGCCATTATTCCTGAATGGGCGGTCAGTTAGCCTTCCAGCTAGCTGCCTCCAGTCCGTCCCTCTAACCGACCCGACAGGGAACCTCTGACCTCCGCCGCGCTCTGGAGACGCCGGGTAGCACCGAGCAGAGCTGTGCTTATTCGCCCCGAGAGCAGGCACTTTCAACCGCGAAAGTCCGGTCCAGAGTCGGGGCTCGGTACCGGATCCCCGCTGAGGCCTCAGCCCACACCGTCCGCGCGCCGCTCTACCGCTCCGGAACAAATGAATGGAAAAGCTCGGGCGACGAGAAATGAACCGTTTCTTTCCCGAAGTGCTAATTCTCACCCCCACGGCTTTCTTTATGTTCGGCTCCCTCCGGTTATCCCCTCCTCCACCGGACACTATCGCAATCCGCCGCCATCTGTTCCGCCACTGAAGCCACCAGGACCCGCCTCTTTTAAAATTCCATCAATTACTATTGGCTGTATGAGCACAACAAAACCAGAACAGTGCCTCTTATTGGCTGACGTCTCTGCCACTCAAAAATAAACCCTTGTGTCCATTGGCTTGTCCGCGGTTTTGCCCATAAACTCCACATTCAGTGACCCTGCGTGCTGCGATGGGATCCCGACTCTTTTCAGTGAGTCACATCATTTGATTCAGTTCACTAAATAAGAGTCGACTCCGAAACAGCTCATTGATAATTTTTTATTGAAACCGGACCCAAGTTTGTGATCTTTTGACCAGAAGTTGTTCGCTGTGACTCGTATTGTTTCATGAAATCTTAATCTACTTAATCAAATAAACATTTTGTTATTGACACACCTGGTAGATGACAGCGTTGCTGATGCGCACAAACTCAGGCGTTGAAAACACGTTTCCATGACAACGCTGCGATAGAAACGTCATAGGGAGGGGGCGGAGCTACAAATGAACGCGAGTCGGCTCTTAAATTCCACCTACGTGAACCGATTCATTGAGTCGATTCGGTCTCGAATGACACACTGACTCGTTGAACACCTCTTCAGTGCAGGACTAGTGACTTTACAGAAATTACACAGGTACTGTTACTCTCAACACATCTGCAAAATGATGACATTGTTCTATGTAAGGCTAATATTTTATCTCCTGGCTTTCTGTCAGAGAGATGAGTTATGGTATTTTAGAGAGAAGAAGAAGAGAAAACTTTATTTTTCACATTATTTATCCTCTGCGTCCAACCCATCTGAAGCAGTGAACACGCGCGCACACACACACAGAGCAGTGGGCGGCCACACCAGAGCGCCCGGGGAGCAGTCAGGGGTCACGTACCTCGCTCAAGAGCACCTCAGACCAAGGCCGCCCCACGTCAACCTAAATGCATGTCTTTGGACTGTGGAGGAAACCCACGCAGACACGGGGAGAACATGCAAACTCCACACAGAAAGGTCCTCGCCGGCCGCTGGGTTCGAATCCGGAACCTTCTTGCTGTGAGGCGACTGTGCTAACCACTACACCACCGTGCCGCCCAATTATATTATGTTATGTTCTCTTTTAAATCTTTCTGTAAGAGGTTTATAGAGGTGATCTGTTTAGTCTATGAAAGTGTAAGTGTCCACCCAGTACTTCACCGTTCAATCAATGTTATTTCCAGCTTTTGAGGTCTTATGCAGCTTAAAGTTTAAACCCCTAACTTACGAGGTGCTATGCTATTTCCCCAGTTAGCTTTTTAACGTTTAGTTCCCTGTAGTCCTTTTGCAACACTGGTCTCTTTGGGTTGGTATCTGTTATTCTGGCAGGGTTGCATTCTGAGGTTTTGCTTTCGAATTGGGTTGTATGTTCAGACAAAAGGTAAAAGATGATTAACTTCACTGACAATAACTTAGTATAGGGAAATAAAAAGGGTTTTTTGTCACTTGTCCAAGAAATGTTTTGTCTAATTTTTTTTTAGGGCTACATGTGGGCAATCTACACTGCAAAAAATGATATCTTAGCAAGTGAAAATATCTTGAAAATAGTTGAAACGATCTAGCATTTCCTATTACAAGAATACAAGACACCAATTCTGAGATTGTTAAAGCTAGTTCTAGATTGCAACCAACTTATTCTAAGATGGTGTTGTAAAAATAAAGTTAAAATTTCTGTCCATGCAGCAAGATAGTTTCACTAATATTAAGTAATTTTCTCCCCAAATTCAGTTTTCAGTTTTTTGCAGTGTAAATATCAGCATCTGAGAGGACAGCTAACCCTTTCTAACACAAGCAGTTACATAGTATCATTAGCACCTTAAGCTTAGAAGTTGAAAATGTCAAACCACAAAGTCAAAAATCCTGGTGGAGATATTAACATAAGAGATGATGAGATGAGATGAGATGAGATGAGATGAGATGAGATGAGATGAGATGAGATGAGATGAGATAATACAAGATCATTTTAATACAATCTTGATATGAAATGTTCCACCCAATTATCAATATGCCTGAATATATTTAGTAGACAATACTAGATACTCGAGCTATACAAAATAAAAGATGATTAGCACTTAGGTCACAGTGATTCAAGTCGCATTTAAATTTAGCTACCAATAATTTCAGTAATAAAGTGAAGAACAAAGATCATGTTAACCTGGTTTGATGTGTCTAAAAGAAGGCCTTCTGGAGTGAAACTTCCATCTCAACCGTGGAGTCTGGGGAAAGCCCGAGTTTAAATAGGAGCTCACTCTTCCAGTGAAAAATAAAAGTGTATCACACTGAAAAAAGGGGATAAAAATGAATCAAGGTTCTTGAAAAGTATATTATTCCAAACAAGGTTCGAAAAAATATTTCCAAAGAATTTTTTCCTTTAAAAATCTAGCAGATGGTAAAACAGAAATTCCTTTAATTTATGCCCATATTTACAGAATTATGGTTCCTTGAAGTGAGAGGCTCCGTGTTGGACTAGGTCTTTCCCCAAACCGAGGTGCCTTTCAGGGGAGAGTAGGTCGAGCAAACACTTCTCGGAGCCCTGGCTCTTACAAGGAATAGACAGATTTAGAAAAGGAGAGATAAAGAGAGAGAGAGAGAGAGGACAAGTGGAGGACAAAGGAGGGGTGGATGAAACCCGAGTTCAAGTGGTGACTTTTTCACCTTCTTTAGTGTTTAATCCACACAGTCTTTCTCATAGAGTGTGGATGTGAATGTACAGTATGTCTTTCTGTAAGTTTATGAATACACTTTTGGAATATTCCAAAAGACCCATGCTTTGCTCAATGGCATAAGTTAATTTAATGTCCAATGTCTTGAGAGTTTGTTTTCTAGGTGGCAGTTTTGCAATTTTTCTAGGGTTGTTAGCACATCTTCACAAACCTGTTGTCTAGAATACTCAGTCTGAACCTCAACAATATCAAAAATTTGAGATTTGTAAGCAGCATGACTGCCATATACCAATCAGTTCTAGGGGGCGGAGCTTAAGTTGGTGAAACAGCTATCACTCGTGCAAAGCTGATGATGCGTTCATCAGTATGGGGTCAGGGTTACAGTTATAGTTGTGTGTGTATAATGAAAACCCATACTTCACCCTCTATCTCTCTCTTCCATCACTCCCTTCTTCCCTACATTACCAATTAGCCATGCCCCATCTGGTCCAACCATATAGTTTGAAGTGTATCTCCAGCTTGCTAGAAATGGCTTTGCAAATGTTCTCACATTTTTAGTTTATCTTTGGGAGCTCTTGTAGACACTGACCTGTAAAATACTACCATTGCACATGCCTCCTTACCCGTCAACTCCTCTTCAGGAGACAATCATGTGTTAGAACCTTCTGTCCCATTCATTAGTGGCGATAGGCCCAACAGATAAATCAGCTTTATTTCCAGAACTCTCTAAGCTGGTGGTCCATTTCTCCCTCTAATATGCTGGTTGTTGTGAAGGCACACTTCTGTGCAAACTTGGCTGCCTTAACCCATGCACATGAAGTGCACATCTAGTGGTATAAAACAGAACCTTTTCTCTTCATCTTGGATCACAATCCTTCAGGGTTCTCATAATGATTAGCTGTTATCATCTCATGGGAGTCCATATTTTATTTGAATGAATGTTTTGCAGTGTTATACTTTACCTAGCATCCAGGTGCAGCTATGAAAGTGGATAAATGTACATGTCTCAGGAGAAGGTTTAGGTTTTGATTTGGCTTGGTAAGTCTATGTCTTCAGGTGATTCTAGAAAGCATATCCATTTTCAAGGGTAGAGATGTTGGACCAGGTGGGACATGGCTAATCGGTAATGTAGGGAAGAAGAGAGTGATAGAAGAGAGAGATAGAGGGTGAAGTGTGTTTTTTGATGTGAACTCAGAAGTCATATGAAACTCTGGAATTCCATATACACTCTTTATCTCATTTCTTTCTCACTGGTTCTTGATCTCTGTGTGTGTGTGTGTGTGAGAGAGAGAGAGAGAGAGAGAGTCCCACTGTCTCAGGACTGATATGGTCCAGTTGGTCTAATAGGCTTAGACAGCTTGGGATGTGCTATACTAATCTTCAACCTCCAAGCCTCTTACAAGCCATCAGCAGAAAGAAAGAGAGAAGGAAAGGCAAAAAACCCCAATGTCATTCTAACTCTGAATCCAGATATACTATATAAAAAGAGAGAGAGAGAGAGAGACCGAGAGAACTAAAGATATTCCTTAAGCATTTATTACAAATGCATTTGATAATAATTATGATTATAAATCTGATAACTAAATGTGAAGACTAAAAATGGTCATAAATTTGATAAAAACTTTCCCAGTGTAATCAGATTGTTTGTTTCAAGTTTAATAAATTTATATAAATTAGCAAAATGTCTATAAGTAGGTTTAAAGTTTCTATATATTTTTTTTTTTTTAATATTTGCAAACTGCGAAACAGATAAAATCACCTATGTTTGTGATGTTTTCACTTGGTAAAATAGCAATTTTTGAAATGCATATTACAGAAGAGCATCCTTCAGCTTTTCTGATCAGAAGAAAAACTTCTTGCGTGATTGGTTACTTAAAAGATTTACTATTCAACTGCATTTGAATATGAAAAAGTCTATGCAGTAATTTTATATTGTTGTAGACAGAGTCAAAGAAAAGGTATATCCTAGAAAGAAGTGTATTTTGTGAAAGCTTAATTAAAAAAAAAGCATGATAAAATAAAACCACACTTTAACTTTAAAAATTTGCTTTAATGCAGAGGTTCATTGTTTTTCTTACATTCATCATTTTAAAGATTGATCTGAAACATTTATCTTTGCACGCAGAAATCATATTTGATCACAAATCAATGAAAGGTTAAAATTAATTTATATTTTGATGAAAAAATTATTATTTTTTAATATAAAAAGGCACACACTATGGGCTAAGCTGTATTCTAAATATTCTCAATCCTACTCCGGGACACTGACACCACACACACACACACACACACACACACACTCCTGCAGCGTTCTAACACCTGTAAAACCTAAATGCATCTGTGTGTAGATCAACTGTGAAATTTTATTTATTTGTCTAGTAGAAATTTTGATTTTACATTCTACAGACATTTGACTAATGAACTTGCATCAGTCTCTCACAGTTATCCACGACAGTACAGCATGCAATTTCATCCAACCTGTGCCTGTTTCTTATGAAATCAAGTAACATCAACTCTGTGTCAATGCAACTAGGGCGAAGACAGCGGAAGCAGAATTCTGTGTGGCAAGTAGGGCATGTAATGTTGGGGCAGCCTTGTCCATTGTGTGTGAGCAAGGCATGGCACCCAGGACAGGCCCTGAAATAGGGACATCCCTTTGCTGAACTGTGGGGATCAGTGATCCGTTTGTCGGATAGCAGAGCAGCCCGGAGAGCACAGTTTGTTAGTGTGCAAATGTTTGGAGAAGTTTTAGGTGGCCACTCTCTCTGACAATCCCAGCAGAAGCGGAAAACATGACGTTTTGTTTTGGAGCACGATTTGCACACCACGCACTGCCCTTCTGAATTCGGGACAACTTCCTGATGGCAACCTGGACACTGGAGGAAAGGGTATGAAGAAGATATAAGTCAAAGTAAGACAAAGGTTTTCTAATATCATTAGCACTGCATTGACTTGGAAATGTACAGACTGATCCTTAGAAGATATAAATGTATACATTTCCTGAGAAATGTAAGAACATCCCTTTAATATCTATTCATCCATTACCTAGAACACTAATCTGTCAGGGTTGTGGGGGAAGCTGGAGCCAATCCCAGCTGACTTCAGGTGAGAGGCGGGGTTCACCCCGGGCTAACACAGAGACAAACAACCATTCAAACTCGCATTCACACCTACGGGCAATTTCAAGTAGCCAGTTGACTGAATCTGAATCGGCGGCACGGTGGTGTAGTGGTTAGCATGGTCGCCTCACAGCAAGAAGGTTCCGGGTTTGAACCCAGTGGCTGGCGAGGGCCTTTCTGTGTGGAGTTTGCATGTTCTCCCCGTGTTTGCGTGGGTTTCCTCTGGGTGCTCTGTTTTCCCCCACAGTCCAAAGACATGCAGTTAGGTTGACATGGGGCAGGCTTGGGCTGAGGTGAACTTGAGCAAGGTACCGAACCCCTGACTGCTCCCCGGGCGCTGTGTGTGGCTGCCCGCTGCTCTGGGTGTGTGTGTGTGTTCACTGCTTCAGATGGGTTAAATGCAGAGGATGAATTTCACTGTGCTTGTAGTGTGCATGTGACAAATAAAGGTTTCCTCTTTCTTTTCTTCTTCTTCTCTTTCTGGTCAATTCACATTCCTAGCATATAAATGAAAATGAAACTACCATGAAATAAAACTTAAGAAATTTCAAATAAGTGAGTTTCATGCAAAATGTTCTGAGTAATTATCTTATCTGGAGTATAGTAGACCGTACGTGAAGCTCTGTCTCTTGATCTGTCAGTAATTGTTATTTAATGTCTGTGTTTTGTTTGTTACCCATATTTTCTTCCAGTATATGCTCTAGAGCCTCCAACACATCGGAAAACCAATTACAATTCACCAGGTAAAACACCGATAATATACCAGGAACAGATTCAGACTGATGCAACCAAGGCATGTGCATCAGTCAGAAATATATGTGCACCACTTGGCATTGGTCACGGGGCATTTGCTTACTTTACCGCTAGCCGGCTACACGGGCTATAGCCACGCTCAACCAACAGACCAATGCTTCAGGATCCGGCCACCTGTGGTAAGCGATGATGCTTTCCTGACCTAATTACCTGTATTCTCATGATGATTTGTATAGTGTGACCTGAAACAAAGAATCTAGGTCAAACCAATTAAATGCTCCAGAAAAAGACTGAAATTCAAAATTTGCTGAAAATGATGGTTTCGAGCTGCAGTCGTAGTGGGCTGATACTGGCTATTTTGAAAGGTCTCAGGGAGAGGGAGTTGCTTGTAAAGTTTGGTGGGGCTCCGACTTTCGGTGGCCAAGTTATGAATTTTTAAATCCCTGCGTGTGTGCGTAGCTGGAGCCGGGGCTCATATTAAAGTTTGCAGTGAGTTGCACTTGCACGGGGCTTTGGGGTGACTTTTAGAGTTGATTGATGGGCAAATGTTATTGGCACAGCATCGTCTTTTATCTTTCTTTTTATTCTGAAAGCCCCCATTAATCTTGCTTTTAATTCCATTGATTCATCGAAACAGGATGATTCAAATGTTCGGAGCATAAGTATGGCACTGCAGGCAGATTGTTTTGAGGTCTTCCGATGGCATGAATCCATTTTTTGCGAATAGTCGGACGATTCTGACCAGGTAAACAGTGAAAAGATATCTTCTAGTCCTTCTTTTTAACATCATTTTGGCATTTATATGCTGCGCAATCAGGCATACTTATTTAAAAACCTATAAATTCGGTAAAATACATGTAAAACTAGCAAAGCCATGATGTAAGCAGAGGATATAAACAGCCGAGTTGCTCCAAGCTTCCGCTACGCCATGTCATCACATACGTCACTTCAGCTGGAGGCCCATCTGGTATTTTAATAAAAATAAATTTTTCTAGAACACTATTTGGACTCTGAAAATTAATGTTTGACTGTTGAAATCTATGAAAACTTTTACTTAACATAAGTTTAAGAGTAAACCCGCTGGAGAATCCCTTTAAAATTTTAACACAGGCCCTGTACAGCAGCTTATCCGACACAATTTTAAAGTTCATTTCTTTTTTCCACCCCTGCACTCCAGAAGGGGACCCCACACCTGTCCAGGTCCTGAGCAAGGTTCAGCTGGGGAAAGGGCTCCTCTTCTGCGGGAACAGCCTCGCTGGTTTTATAGTCCATCAACTGAACTTGCTCCTCTGATGTTACGATGGACCTCCAGTGATATAGGAGCTGATTGGTAAGACGCAGGTACTGTAGTCCCATACGTGCTGCCAGGTCATCTGCCCATGACAAGTCTGTCCCTGCAATTCCCACCAGCTGCTAGAGTGTCAAAATCCTTGTAGAGCCCAGAGACCTGGACAGTGTGGGAGTAATCCCACCAGAGATGTCCAGACATCCACTGGAAACCAGGGGCTCTTCCAGCAGCCAGTGTAATGTCCTGCATGCCTTGTTTTGTTCTTTTGAAACAATTCCAAATTTTAAAAAGTCCATGATAAAAAATGGATAATCCAGCAATGTCCAGCATTCTTCTGTCAACTAAAAACAAAGTTATGTCCAATCCCAGTCCTCCCACTATGTGTAACAATCTGTAAGCTGGTGTTCTCCACACTAGATTCCTGGGTCCAGCAAGGAGTCTTTGTATGAACTAGTCAAAAGGCTGCAGTTCTGCTACCAAGCTAGACCAGCCCTTGCCCTCCTTATTCCTTAGGCAGATGGAGAACACTCTGAGGAATCCAGTGTAGAGCATCCCAGAAGAAGTCCACTAACAGGGCCTGGATGCCTGCTAGCAGGTTTGGAGGCAGACACATGATAGCTTGTGCCATTAGGACAACACTGCTAGGTTGTTTATGACCAATGTTTGCCCCCTGTAGGACATCTCTAGGATCAGCCACTTCCACCTGCTTAGTCTGCCCTTAAACTTTTCAATAATGCTTATCCAGTTTTTATTAAAAAACTCAGGGTTACCCAGGTGGACACCCAAGTATTTAAAACCATCCCTTTTCCATACTAGACCTCCTGGTAGTGTTGGCTGCCCCTCTCCCCACTCCCCAAATACAATGGCTTCATTTTTGTCCCAGTTAGCTTTACCAGATGATTAAATCTCAAAGTCTTTTAAAATATCAAATAAAACGTACATAGACATCTGTCTGTGTCTCTATCATCACTTCCAGGTCATCTGCATATGCTGAGAAACAAATATAGAAGCATTGAAGTGAGGTATATTAAAACCAGAGAGTAAGTTTCTCAGTTTGCATTAAAAAAGGCTCAATTGCCAGAGTATACAATATACCTCACAAAGAACAGCCTTGTCTAATGTCTCTGTAAACTCTAAAAGGAGCACATAAACCACGATTAACCTTCAGTACACTCTCAATTTCACTCTACAAAATCCTGATCATGGCTATAAAAACTGGGTTGAACCCAAAGGTTTCCAACGCCTTCCACAAGTATTCATGTTGAACCCGGTCAAAAGCCTTTGCCTGGTCGAGAAAAAAAAAACGAAACCAGTCTTGAAGCCCAATAGCCTGGGGACATCCAAAACATCATGAATTAAATATCTCATCTCATCTCATTATCTCTAGCTGCTTTATCCTGTTCTACAGGGTCGCAGGCAAGCTGGAGCCTATC
>JAOANJ010000010.1:478218-489003 GCA_026413345.1 Ariopsis seemanni | reverse complement strand
GAAAGGCCCTCGCCGGCCACAGGGCTCGAACCCGGACCTTCTTGCTGTGAGGTGACAGCGCTAACCACTACACCACCATGCTGCCCCAAATAAAATATGAGTCTGACCAAATAAAATACAAGGGAAAAAATATCTTACCATCACAGCCAAGCCTTTTGGCCAATGCCTCCAGCTTCCGCTTCTTGGAGGCCTTGGGGTAGAACTTGCTATCTGACTTGTCATAAAACTCCTTCCTCTCCTGGAACCACTCAACAAGGATGTTTTCTTTGGCTGGCTTGACAGCATACTTCTCTCTGTCCGTGCAGAGCTTGCCGGTGCTGCAACCATCATCAAAGTCTTCCTCCTCCTCCCCCTCTGCTGTTTCAGGCTGGGTTTCTTGAGGCTGCTCTTCAGGCTGTTCCCTCTCTGGAGATACAGTACACTTTGCTTTTGCTTGCTTCTTCTTGGGTACCATGCCCTTTTAAACTTTAAACTGAAAATTCTCTAATTTTTTTCCCACAAATTATCGAATGTTCTTCAGCCGAAAAACAGGTGCAGAATGCTGCAGACACACTGTTTTTTATACCCCACTCCTGGCTTGCGTCACACGCAAGTCATGAGTGATTGTCACGTGCTAATCACATACGTCATACATGCTTCACAAGTGCAGCCCGAACTCATAGCACAGGAAACTGGTTAAAATGCAAGTCACATGCACTCCACACTCACTGAGCACGCACTGATCATGTGCATCAGATATACGCTTTCCACAGGCTAAGGGCACAATTTTTCGCACACCTTGAGGAAGTCAGGTGTGCAACCTGTACTTGACAAGTACTTTGCCCGTACTCCTCCCCCAAACTTTCCCCCAGGTTCACTACGAGCCTGTGGCACGGCTGCGAGCTACCAAACCGTGCGACCCGTGCGTGTCCACAACACTTACGGCAGGTTGTGAGTGAGGCTTTAGACTAATTGGTGGCTCTAAATTGACTGTAGCTGTGAATGGTTGTTTGTCTCTATGTGTCAGCCCTGCAATGCCCTGGTGACTTATCCAGGTTGTACCCCACATCTCGCCCATAGTCTGCTGGGATAGGCTCCAGCTTGCCAGCAACCCTGCACAGGATAAGCAGCTATAGAGGGATGGATCATATTTATTACAATGTTTATTTACAAGAACTTGACAGTCACACAAATTCTTTCCACACAATGAATATAAAACTCAACTGTTAATTTTTGTAACAATGTATTTGATTGTTAATTAAACTACAAGGAATTAAAAATAAAAATAACAACATTCATTAATTTATTCATTCATTCATTCTGTTCACTTTTTCTTTTATTCATTCAAGCCTTCTCTTATTCATCCACTCACTTTTTTCATTCACACTTGTATAACTTAATCTACTCACCCAAAGTTTTCTTCACCCATCTCTACTTATTATTCTCATTTACCCATTCATGTGCTCTCACTCCATCAGTGCATTGATATCTCAACCACTAATGGGCAGCATGGTGGTGTAAGTGGTTAGCATGGTCGCCACATAGCAAGAAGGTCCTGGGTTCAAGTCCAGCGGCTGGCGAGGGCCTTTCTGTGTGGAGTTTGCATGTTCTCCCCGTGTATGTGGGTTTCCTCCGGGTGCTCCAGTTTCCCCCACAGTTCAAAGACATGTGGTTAGGTTAATATGGGACAAGGAACCTAATTCCCAACTGCTCCCTGGGTGCTGTTAGCATGGCTGCCCGGTGCTCTGGGTATGTGTGTGCTCACTGCTCGTGTGTGTGTGTGTGTGTATGTGTGTGTTCACTGCTTCAGATGGGTTAAATGCAGAGAGGAATTTCACAAGTGTGTGATAAAAAGTTGTTCTTCATCTTATCAATTCATCCAGTCATTTTTCATGAACTATGCTCTCATTTTTTAATTCATACTTTCATTTACCCATTCGTTTACCAGCATATTCACTCATCCATTCATCAATTCACCTGTTTACTTAACCTAGTTATTTAATTACCACGTCTCCTGTAACTCCTCTTATTATTTGTATGTACCCGCATCAGGTCCTAGGCATATATATTATCTACCCATCCCTTTAATGTGGTCATTTTCGGTCACTCAGGCTGAAGCTGCTTTTTGGTTTTCACTGTAATGATTATGAAATAAACAGCTTCAGTAGAATTCTCATTAATCAAACAGATACATCGTTTATTTTAGAAAGCAGTTGCTGAATCCCCCTCACCCTCAAATTCCTGTTTCCTCTCTTCTTCCCCTAATTAAAGTGATTGATGAAGTTTGAACAGCACTGCGGTGAACGAGTGTAACAGGATGCCACCCATCAGTCCCGCATATTATATTGATGGACAGCTAATGCATTTTTGGCATTCGAGTCCAAATCAAAGCTCATATTCACACTTTAATATCGGAAAGGAAAACGAAAGAAAGGCAAGGCAGCAATCGTTAAGAGATAAGACGCACGAGACTGGAGCCAAAAGACAAATTATACTAACACAAAAATGACATAATTATTACGAATATTTTTCCAAACGCATTTGAAAGGAAACGCGGACGAGATTGCAGAGCGTTTAGGCGCGCGATTGTCTGCATAGACGATGCATGTTTTTTTTTCCCCCTATTTTTTAAAATTCGCTTTAAATCTCTCTCTCTCACACACACACACACACACAAAGCGAGAGAGAAAGAGAGAGAGACTCCGTGCAATTTAGGGTCGTGATGCAAGCATTGTGTCCATTTCTGTCCATTTATATCCATTTGTCACGACATGAATCACAGAAAATCAAACAAATAAGCAACCAAGCAAGCAAACAAACAAAAAAAGATGAACTGTTGTTGCGCGTTGTGTATTTAAGTATTTTACCGCATTCAACTGCATCTCTCTCTCTCTCTCCCTCTCTCTCTCTCTCTCTCACACACACACACCTGTATCCCCGAGCAGGCGCAGTGCATGATCGCCTTTCTTAGCTCTTCTCCAAAGAAAGGAGGAAAAAAAATTGTTCCCCTTAAAAATATCTTTAACCGAGAAGCTGAAATGTTCACTCTGAGAATCTGAGCAGTAAGGGTTTCCCCCTTTCTTTTTTTATTTTTTTTTTATTTAAATTTTAATTAATTTATTTATTTTAAGCGGATGAAACAGCTTTAAAATTACTCAGTCGTGGCGATGCAGTTCACAAAACGACGATGTGAACACCATCCAGTCACGAACATAGCCAGAAAGACGCTTCTTTTCCTTAATTTGTCCCCTTTTTAAATTTTCCCTTTTTACCATCGGACTGTGGCCATTTTTCTGGATCGATTAAAAAAAAAATCTCCGTCACACCGATGGATTGTTTCCACTGCAGCTCGGCAGAGGGGGTTAGATGCAGCACTGAGCGTTTCTTTAGAAATGCTGAAAAAGCGGCGGAGTACCGCCGAGAAGGAGAAGAAGAAGGATGGAATGTAAGGATGTGAGAATTGCGGATTAATTCAAGCTTCAATATCTTTCTTTCTCTTTATTATTCTTATTTTTGTCTTCCTATGTCTTTATTTGTCCTCTCCGTTGCGATGCATTGGGATTTCAGAACCCAGGGAGAACGGACAGCTCCCTTCTTTCCGTGAGAATTTACAAAATCTACAATAAAGGAGGATTTTTTTGGGGGGTGGGGGGTGGAAAAATGCACAAGGTTACTTCTCTGGTAAGATTAATCTCGCACTGCAATCTGACAGATCAGAGATAATGATAAGTATATGATGCTTTTTATTGTTCTGCAAATAAAATGACAGAGAAAAATTAAAGTGTCTGTTTAAAAAGAGTTGGATGTTATTGACTCTAAACATGAACTGTCCTCCTGTTTCTGCAGCCTGCTGAGCTATGTGTCTGTCAATTCATGTTTGGAGGAACACGGACATCCATAATCTGATCATTTTCATGTCTTGGATCACAGGGATGAATCATCAACATTGAAAAAAATGCTTCTGTGGATTGTGTTGCTGAAGGCAGCTCTTTGTGCAGCTCTTGGGAATGGTACGAGTGATGTGTGTAAGGAGGAGATCTGCTCATGCAGTGTGATAGAGGGCGATTTGCACATTGACTGCGAAAAGCGTGGTTTCAGCAATCTGCATCACTTGACTGGTCCAAGCTCGCAGTTTTATCACTTGCTGCTACATGGGAATTCTCTATCCAGACTGTTTCCCAATGAGTTCGCCAACTTCTATAATGCAGTCAGCTTGCATTTGGAGAACAACGGCTTACATGACATCGTGCCTGGGGCCTTCCTCGGCCTGCAACTGGTCAAGCGTCTGCATATAAACAACAACAAGGTCCGGTCATTTAAAAAGAACACTTTTCTTGGTTTGGATGACTTGGAGTATCTCCAAGCTGATTTTAATCTTCTCAGAGACATTGATCCTGCTGTTTTCAGGGACTTAAGCAAATTAGAAGTCTTAATTCTGAATGATAATCTAATTAGTGCACTTCCCACCAACATTTTCCAGCACGTTCCCATAACACATCTTGACTTGCGTGGGAACCGGATAAAGACGTTGCCTTATGAAGGGGTCTTGGAACAAATTCCAGGCATTGTGGAAATTTTATTAGAGGACAATCCATGGGACTGCAACTGTGACCTTCTTTCCTTAAAGCAGTGGCTTGAAAACATCCCGCAGCAGGCACTTGTTGGCCGGGTTGTTTGTGAAGCACCTGCCCGTCTCCAGGGCAACGAACTCAATGAGACAGCCGAGTTTGAGCTCTGCCCTTCCAAAGATGGTGCTGATTCCAGTTTGGCTGCACCTCCAACTCAGGATGAGACCTCAGATCTGGATTCTCCTGCTTCTCCCACATCCACAACCTCCAAGATGGCTGCCGTGACAGAGAAAAGTGCTCAGAACAAGGGCCGTCCCAAAGCAAGGGAAAACTGGCAGCTAAAAAACCCAACAGCAATAGCATCAGGCACAAGTGATGTTATGTGTCCCCAAATGTGCACATGCAATCCAATTGGTGCGAGTCAAGCACTTGGGGTAAACTGCGAAGGTAAAAATTTGGAGAGCGTGCTTAATCTGAGACCCAAGCCTCTCGGTGCACATGAGCTAAATCTACGTGATAACAATATCCATGCAGTAAAAAAGAACCAGTTTAGGAGTTACACAAATCTGAACCTGCTCGATTTAGGTGGGAACTACATTAAAAAAATTGAGAATGGCACTTTTCAAAACTTGAGTGAATTAAGGTGGCTTTACATTGACAAGAACTATCTGGACACTGTCATGGTGGATATGTTTGTGGGACTCCAAAACCTGGAATATCTCAGTTTGGAATATAATGACATCCAGCTCATCATAGCAGGAGCCTTTAGCCCGATGCCTAACCTGCGGGTGCTATTCTTAAACAACAATCTGTTAAAGTCACTGCCTGCAGATGCTTTTCTGGGTGTCTCCTTGTCTAAAATAAGCCTGCATAACAATTATTTTACCCATCTTTCCTTAAGTGGCGTCCTTGATCAGCTCAGTTCGATTATCCAAATCGATTTGCATGGGAACCCATGGGATTGCACATGCAACATAGTGCCACTGAAACATTGGGCAGAAAAAATGGCACCTGACGTCATTGTGAGTGACCTAAAATGTGAATCACCAGAGGAGTTCTGGAAGCAAGATTTCCGTCATATCCGGATTGACCTAATATGCCCGGAAATTTACAACCAGGCTTTGCCAACTTTGTTGTCCAAAAATGGCACTGTTGGCATGGATTCTGACACAGGGATGCATCCCGGATCATACCCCGAGCCTAGCCGAGTCTCAATTTCAGTCCTCGTACCCGGATTGCTGCTTGTATTTGTTACTTCTGCTTTCACTGTTGTCGGGATGCTTGTTTTTGTCCTGCGCCACCGGAAAAGGTCTAAACGGAGAGACGGGAACTCCTCTGCATCTGAGATCAACTCTTTGCAGACAGTTTGTGACTCATCTTATTGGCATGGCGCTGCTTATCATGCTGATCACAGGAGCTACGACTGCGGCGCTCACTCGCTCTCTGATAAATAAGGCACTTAGACATTCATCAAAGCACTTGAGTGCAAAAAAGAAGATGCATTCTGGTGGCATTTTCTTACTTGCTCTGTTGGGAAATACCCTATTTTTCTTCACTACCATTCATTATAAATATTCATGAATCACCGTTATGGATGCAGTTGTAAGATATGTACATATTTCTTTTCCTTTACTCTCTTTCTCTCTCTGTCTTTGGTGTCGCAATCACTTGACTGCAAACCTAAGGAAGTGGAAATGGTGCACGATGGGGTGAGGAACGCATGAATGTAATGTAAATAGTGACTTGTAACATATGTGCATGATCCAATCCGCATGGTTTCGACTCCCAAGCACTGGGAACCAGACCACACCACGCTGACTCCACAGTTCCTTGACTTCCTTGATGATAACCATATATAACATGAATTATGAATATATTTTAAAAAGTGCCATTTCTCTATTTTTTGTGGAATAACAGATTAATGCAGTTACTTGTTTTATTTGTGAAAAAGGCAACATGATGGTGAGAACAGAAGAACAGAGATGTACTAATGCATGTCAGCTACTTTTCTGTTTTTATCATTATTTATATTTTCATCTCCTTATGAGTGTATTATGTGTTAAAATGCAATGTGTTTATTCTTTTTTTCATTTCTTACTTTTTACCCAATGTAGCTAAAATTTCATTCGTGATCGTTTGTGAGGCTCTTGAACAAACGATTAGCTGTGGAAGGTTTTCTCACTGCATAATTTCATTTTTATTTTGGTATGTGTAGTATGGAAGTGAAGTAGAGTTTTATGAGGCCTGTGAGTCATTTTAATATTTAATTCTTGTGAGCTTTTGTAAAGCCATTTATTTATCATTCAAAAGGGAAAAAATTATTTTTCTTTCCCTTTTCTCATTTTTTGGGACATCGTTACTGTGAAAAAGCAAGCCATGTAAATACCTTGTCTCCAATTGAAGGCCTCCTGCCTCTAGGTGTTGCTGTTGCATCTCAACCCAATAAAGCTGAAAGAATTGAACTTGTATACCTGTATCAGAATGCACTGACTAGAATTCACCTTTTTTTTGTATGACCTTTAACCTTAATGCCTATTGCACATTATTATTACACTCTGGTTTTAGATCAGGATCTCCAAAAAAATGTTAGTCGCATATTTAAAGATTAACAACAAAAAATCACAATACAAATGTTAATGTTGGCTTAAAACTAGTAACATAAAGATACTATGATAAAAAAAAAAATGTAAAATTACTTCATAAGCAGATGCTTCAATTAACATACTGTTTTAGCATTCATTACCAAGGCCAAATATAATCAATTCCTGATATTTTTTCTTTTGAAGGAAAAAAAAAAAAAACACCAATATTCGGTCAGTAACTAGCATATAAACCTCATCACTTGATATTAAAGCTCATACAATTTTCTTTTTCCAGTTTTCTTTCTTTCTTTTTACAAAATGCTGAGTGTAGCAGCATTCTGAGGTTCAAAAATTCATTCATATGTTAAATTATATTTTTCCATTATTATTTGTCTTACAATATTACACAATTAGCTTACCTCAACCACTAGCTCATTATATATATCAATCTTACAGGTATCATTAGCCTTTATTTATTATTACTAAAAAAATAGCTGATAGTCCTGGAAACTATGAGGTTATCCAATCCTCAAGCTGCATTTTAACATTTCCAAAGTGGAAGATTAACAACACAGTAGGTATCACTTCCTGTTTTTTGTTTCTGTACTCCATTTTTAATGTGCAGTCAGAAAAATCCTCTGCTTTTGAAATGAAATGGACATGTAATGTACTAAATAGAAACGTTACACACACTCTAATAATGGCATAATCTGGTTCATGTGTCTCTGTAGCACATCCTCCACATCCTTTTGTCACATTTTTTCTTCGCATCCTCAGTGGTTGCATCTATTTGCTTTGCTGCTGTGTTCCACCTGCTTCTATTCCATTCAGTTAAGTGTGGTTGAGGTTCAGTAACATCTATGACCAAGATGTTTCATGATTAAATTGTTTAAATTGTATCGACAATTTGATTTTAAAAAATCAAACAGTTTCAACAGCTAAAAACAATTGTAACATCGATTTCAGGTAGGGGTCATGGCCTAAAGTTTAAAGGCAGTTATTGGACATGATTTGATTCTGTTTGTATATTTATTTTTTATGTTTTAAATATGAATTTGTTGATATTCAAATGTCACTGAGACAAACAATGCCTTTTGAGGCAAAAAGTGCAAAAATGCTAACCTGAGGGCTTTAAGCTCCCCTTATAGTTGTGTGCAAAAGTTTGCACTCCTTTTGGATAAATTGAAAAAGACAAAGAACAAAGACATTTGTCACAAGAAATATGTTTTTCAGCCACTCACAGAATCTCACATAATAGTGAAACAAATCAAATTGATATGAGTATAAAAGTTTGTACCCCTTTTATGAAGTACAACTTCTTTTTGCTAGCCAGAAACCCTTAAGGATGAAAATTTTTGCACTGAATTCCACACTTGCTTTGTAACTTTAGAGCTGCCTTCAGTTTTTATACACTTTGTGTTATAAGTTTAACTTAAAACTAATTGAATATATTTTTATTGCCATCAGGCTACACACAATAACCCATAATTACTACATAGCAAATGCAGGTTTTCAAAATTGTTTTTGCAAATTAATTAAAAATCAAAAATTGAAATCTTTCATTTAGATAAGTATTCAGACCTGTATTTACTAATTTGTGGAAGTGCCGTTGGCAGCAATGACAGCTTTGAGTCATCTTAGGTAAGCCTGTACATGTTTTCTTCCAGGCAGATCCTCTCAAGCTCAGATCAGATTTTAATGGGGAGTGTCTGTGAACTGCCATCTTCAGGTCTGGGTTTTAGCTGGGCCACTCAAAGATGTTCAGAGATACCAGTATTGGCTTGGCTGTATGCTTCAGGAAGTTGTCCTGCTAAAAGGTGAACATTTGTCTGAGGGTGTGTACATGCTGGTGTAGGCTTTCTTTCAGGACCTCTCTGGATTTTGCTGCATTCATACATCCTTGTCTTCCCATTCCTGCTGCTGAAAAACACCCCAGTAGCATGATGCCGACACCACCATGCTTCAACACAGGAATGGCAATATCCAGCTAATAAGCAGTACCTGGTTTTCACCAGATGTAATGCTTGGAATTTGGGACAAAGAGTTACATTTTATCTCAGCAGACCAGATAATCTTTTTCTTCCTGCTCTCAAGTCTATTACATGCCTGTCATATGCCTTGTACTCACGAGTGGCTTCTGTCTAGTCACTCTACCATAAAGGCCGACCATAAAATTGATGCAGTGTTTCTGAAATGGTTGTCCTTCTGGCAGGTTCTCCCATCACTGTGGAAGACTGCTAAAGTTCTGTGAGAGTGGCCATTGGGTACATTGGACATTTTGGTTTTTGGTCTGAAATGCAGCATGAACTGTGGGACCTTCACAGTTATTCCACGAAACGGCATCGTACATGAGCTGATAGCTGATGAGGCACATAGCACCAAGCTGGCTATAAACTGTGTGTGATGAGACTGAGTGGAATAACTGTTTTATTATATCCACATTCACTAGATTTTGAGAAACAGAGCCTTTTTATTTTTTGCAAATTCGATAAATAAAAACTTTATACAAAATGTCCAACAAAATCATTTCCACTTAGAATGTTAGCAAATCTGCGAAATGACCGTAGCAATTCGTGAAAAGAGATATAATAATAATTCATGGAAAATAAAAAGATATGTTCTTAATATCAAATACTTTCTTTCCATATTTTGTTGCTTTTTTGTATTTTTGGGGGTTTTGTTTTTGAATATAGTTTTTATTTCATCCTCGGTTGGTTCAGCAACATGCTCTGCCATTTTATTTTTCTCTACTCACAGTATATGAGCTGATATCCTGGTAGTAGAGCAGCCAATCAAAGCGTGTGACTGCTCATATCCAGTGAATGTGGATATAATAAATACAGATGTCTGCATTTCTAAATCATGTTCAATCCACTGAATTTGCCACAGGTGGACTCCTGTCAAGTTCTGGAGACATCTCAAGACAATGAATACAAGAAGGATTTGGAGTCCTTCCTGAGCTCAATTTAGAGACAACATTCTGAATACTTATCTAAATGAGAGATGTCAGATTTTGATTTCTTATTTTACCCACTTTGATTACTGTGTGTAAATTGATGGCTAAAAAAGTTAATTTAAGTAATTTTAAATCATATCTATAACACAAAGTGTGCAGGTGTAAATACTTCCCAAGCCAACTGTAAATCGTAATAATTACCAGAATAGCCCAAATAATGAATACCAGAATTAAACAATATTTTTATATCCTTTTTGGGGGGGAGGCAAAGTCAGCAATATATATATAAATAATAAAAATACATTTTAAAATAAAATTATATATAAAATGTGTGCGCTTCACAATTTAAGAAGAAAAAAAAAACAGAAATCAAGGCACAGGCTCCACAAGGCCTCTGAAGGTGTGCTGTGGTATCTGGAACCAAGATGTTAGCAACAGATCCTTTAAGTCCTACTGCCACTGACTTGCTTTCTTCTCATACTGCATCCAGGTGACACTTCTTCCCTATCTGTCTATCTATCCATCGTAAACTTAATTTTTACTTTACATACCCAAGTATTTCCTTCAGATGTAGAATACAGTGGTGCTTGAAAGTTTGTGAACCCTTTAGAATTTTCTATATATCTGCATAAATATGACCTAAAACATCATCAGATTTTCACACAAGTCCTAAAAGTAGATAAAGAGAACCCAGTTAAAC
>JAOANJ010000010.1:458508-468512 GCA_026413345.1 Ariopsis seemanni | reverse complement strand
GGAGGTTTTAGCAACTGGCATAAGGCGACCACAAAGTTCGCACAACATGATCAATCAGACCTACATATGGAATCGGTGAGAATGCTGGCCTCTTTCAACCTAAACCCCATAACAGCAATGATTTCAGAAAAGACACAGAAAGACCAAAAAATCGGCTCTAATGTTTTGGAACTGTTATTCAGATCCATCAAATTAGTTGGACGTCAGGGCCTTCCATTGCGGGGTCATAGCCATCGCGATGGCAATCTCTGGCAAATTATGATGGAGAGAACCTCTAACATGCCCAGTGAACGTGAATGGCTACAGCGCAGAGATAACTGGATATCAGACATGATTCAAAATGAAATACTGGGGATTCTCGCACATGCTGTACAGAGACAAATAGTGTCTGAGGCGATGGATAGTAGTTTTTTCGGGCTCACAGCAGATGGGACCACGGACAGAAGTGTCATTGAACAGTTTTCTTGTAATTTGCAATATGTTGTGAAAGACGTGTCGGTTTCAAATGTTTTTCTGGGATTCTACAATGCTCCCAACACCACGGCAGACACGCTTTTTTCCTGCATTCGAGACATTTTCATGCGTCTGAACATACCCATGGATCACCTTCAGGGATTTTGCTTCGATGGCGCAAGCAATATGTCAGGTCATTTCGGAGGTGTTCAGGCAAAACTTAAAGAACAGACTCCCACAGCACTTTATGTTCATTGCAGCAACCATGTGCTAGATTTGATTTTGCAAGAGGCTGCGAGAGAGGTAACACTTGTTGCAGACACGCTGAATTTTGTTCAGAGCCTCTCTGTGACAATAGGGGAGTCCGCGAAACGAAAGACTATCTTTCAGTCATGTTTTGGAAGTGACGATGTGTTCTGTAATCTACTATCTTTGTGCCTTACGAGATGGGTCGTGCGCACAAACGCTATTAAGTGTGCTTGTTCGGCGTATGGTGTAATTCTGCAAACTCTTACCCTGCTGCAGAAAGACAAAACTCTGAGAGCTGATACCTGAGCTAAGTTGTCTGGTCTGTTCAAGCAAGCAACAAAGGCAAAAACCTACTTTGGCCTTGTCAGCTGTGAGGCCCTGTTTGGGCCATGCGAGGAAGTGGCCAAAATGCTACAACACAAGTGCTGGGGGTGCCTTGGAATGTGTTAATGTGCTGAAATGTCAGATGCTTGCCTTAAGAGAAGATGCCAGTGTAAGTGAACTTGTAAAAAAAGTCCATCTACGGTATGTGCAGCACAGAACAACTTGAAAATGCCTCATCCAACCAGAACCAGCAGAATGCCTGCTCGTCTGCGAGATACACAGATGTTGGAGGACCTTGCACCATGCACAGACCATCAGCCATGGAAACGTGAGTTCTTTCAAGCTCTGGATATTATCACAACAGAGTTAGACCGATGATTTGACCAGCCAGGAATGAAAATTGTTGCCAACAGAGAGAAAACTATCACTGATGCTGCAAATGGACTGTATTCAAATCTGGATGACATTGCTGCCCATCTCCCTGATCAGTTTGACAAGTGCCGCCTACACATGCAACTTACACTTCTAGGTGGCATTACAAAAGGTAAAAGACTCACAACAGTCACTGACATCGCAGAGTTTTTGAACGGATTGTATCCACAAACTAGGGAATTGCTGAGTGAGGTGGAGAAGTTAATTGAACTGTGTCTCTGCCTGCCTGTGTCTGTTGACTCTTCAGAGAGGTCATTCTCTACACTCCGGCGGCTAAAAACATGGTTGAGGAGTACAATGACTCAAAAAAGACTCACACACATGGCCTTGCTGCATGTCCATCAGGACATTTTAGATGCACTGGACGTTGAACCATTGATGAAAATCTTTGTGCAGAACACAGCAGAGCGCAAGGCCACCTTTGGCACCTGCAATTAAAAGTAAGTTGTCTGAAGCTTCAGTTTTTTTAGCTGATGTTGATATAGGCTATAGTTTTGTGACTGGTTTGTGCTCATGTTATTTGCACTATGACATGTTAAGAAAAAAAACCTTGCTAAAGCCATTCTTGTAAATATTTCAATTTGTGCCTGTGCTGGTAAATGGTATGCCTATCCTAAACACTGAACTGATTTTTATGCAAATCTGTATGCTGCAATGCCTCTTCTGACACAGATTATTTGAAAGGAAGATTTGTTGTTTGTTTTTGTGGTTGATAAAGTATAGGTATGCTATGTATAATGGTTGTGTAGGCCCATTGTGTTGATGTGGAATAATTGCAAATCTGACTGTTGTAATGGTAATGTTTGTTGTGATTTGCTTAGTTTTGAAGTTATTTAATGTGCAAATTGGAATCAGTAGGTCTCATTATTTAACTTTCTCATCAGATCAGCTGATTGTTGATTGTTTTATATTAAAGCCATGCTAGGATGGCATTAGGATCTTGTTGCCAAAAACTGGCATTGTCACAAGTCTCAATAATATTGATACTTTTGATTAAATAAAAATCATTTTGAGACATAGCATCCATAGTAAGTGTACACTTTATTCATTGTCTGGGTATCTTAAGAAACAAAGTAATGTAAAGGTCTGCATGGCATAAATGAGTAAACTTACGCTTAACATTTTCACCTTTCATTGATTTTAAATATCTCAATATGTAAGCCTACCTACTATAAAATGTTCAGTGCAGGCACCACAGGCATTTTGTAGGATGTGAGCATGAGAGGCGTGTGCACAAATCAGTCAAATCGATAATTTGGTGAGCTTGCTAATTCACTAAAACAAGAAGCATTATGGGTAAAACTTTTCCGAAAGAAATGGATGACAGGGTCCAGGGACGACTGGAGGAGGAGGAATATATTCTGTTGAGTCAGGACGAGAGGGAGGGAGACTGCTTCACCCAGTCTCACAGGTTCGTTCTGTTTCAGTGGGCACACAGGCAACGTTTACGCAAAGACATCTCCGAGGCTGACCAAGGCTATAAAAAATATGATTAGGCTAGGCCCAGTCTGAATTTAAAAAGGGTATGAGAACGTTGTTTTCTTGCATTCAGATATATTTTTTTTCATCTGAAACTACCAATAAAACAGTATTTATCCAGCTGAATATTAAAAATGTTCTCGGGGAGAAACCCCCGATAGGCTAAATCTCTTCATCCTACTTCCAATGCGCACCTGCATGGTTTTCACAGCCTAACTGATATGAGAACATGTTTTCTGGTAGCATAGTAAGACCGTTCTCTTTCTGTCTAAAATTGCGCAAAACCCGCTATCTAGCCTCTACAACATTAAAAATTTTCTTGGGGGAGGAACCCCCGAACCCCCGCTTATTCTTAAATCGCTTTAAAACTGGTTCCGGCGCCAATGCTTCAGGATATGTTAAAATAATAGTTAGTCTTTATATCGTTCTGTCACCATGTAGTTATTCAGTTAATGTGCCTCAGGAATGGAGCTTCTTCGGAGTCTTCAGAAATATCACAGGTTGGTTCTGCTTACATGCATTACATATAGATTATGGAACGTCGGGTACTGCGCTGCAGCGATGTCAAGGTATCAATCTTAAAGTGCATTATAACGGCATATAGTGTTCCCACGCGCCTGTGGGTATAAGTACGTACGTACATACATACGTATGTACGTCCATCCTGGGGCTTTGTTTGCCCAAGCTGAGGCTTTGCCCATTATGAGGTTTGGTTGATGCTGGGGTGGTACCTCTAAGAGTACATCTTTAGAATCTTTGTGTCGCTTCAGACGGACGCTTTAAGAGTACACTATACAGTATGCATGTTCTAGTTTCACCTAGTTGATGAGGGTACCAGGTCAGCGACAACTAATGGTACAGGTTTTGGCATGGAGTGTAAGCAGAATAAGGTGTGCCTTTTGGGCACCTGGAAACCCCATGAAGGGTGTGTAACCTTCTCAGCCTGAGGGTTTATTATAGCTGTGTCTGTCTCCCCCCCACACCGGCGTTTTCCGTCGACAGAGGCACGGCGGAGAGGCAAAACATGGTCATCATTATCATCATCACCGGCAGCAGCAGCAGCAGCAGCAAGAACAGCAGCACGAGCAGCTTGATCTCCGCCGCGCTCCAAGCCCCCGACCCCGATCCCGACCCGCCTTCCAAAAATAAGCCCCTGCCGCCATGCGCGCGAAGGAAGCGAGACGAGGCGAGCGGTATTTTTAGGGCCGTTCGCGTTGACCACGTGCGCCAACGGTAAACCGGACGGCCGGCCGTTGCGCAGAAGCAGCGCCTCGACGGCATGCCCCGGCGCGAGAGCAGCGCGCGCCACACGAGCACGACGGCTACGACGGCGGTGCGGCGGACAGCGATCGTCCTGCTGGGCTTTCTGCTCGGGCTCGCGTCCTTGCGCAGGACCCACGCCACGACGCTCGAGGCCAGGTGGGAAACGCTGTTTGCGCGCTCCGTGCTCGGGATCTCAGGGGACAACGACTATCTGATGGGCGTCAAAAGAGTGCGGAGGCTGTACTGCAACGTCGGCATCGGGTTTCACCTGCAGGTGCTGCCAGACGGAAGGATAAACGGTGTACATGACGAGAACCAGTACAGTGAGTTGCATCCCTAATGCAAACCGAGCGCGCGCGCGCGCACACACCAGCAACGGGGTGCAAATACATACATGCATGCATGCATACATACATACATACATACATGCATGCATGCATTTCTTTAAAAATGCAATTTCAAACATGGATCCCATACACGTTGGAGCAGGATTTGCATCCAGAAAACGTTAATAATCAATAATTATTCACCTATATTAATAATAACAACAACACCACCACCAATCATTCTAATTATTACTAGTGTTGTTATCATTATCATGCATGTCCTGTGCATTCAACATAACCTCCCGGAGTGTGATTTGCATCCCCATCATCCTTCCCATGCATCTCCATCCCAAATACTAACTATCAGCCTCATTTTTTTTGCATGATCCTGACATACCATAAAACATGTCCAAAGGCAACAGATAATCTATTTTAAAAAAAAACACCATAATGTCATGTTTCCGAAGCGTGACACGGATGCTCGGACCAAATTAGACGCGCGCTCATTTTACACTGCGTCCATTTGCGGATCAGAAAGCGACTCGACCAGGCGTGTACACATCCACCGCATCTGCAGCACCGACAGCTGTTTTGTCTTTCTTTCCTTTGTATCCGTATCCTATGTACAGTACGTATGACACAATCATAAAGCAGAACAAAAGAGCAGCATGGAGTAGGACGCATGCCCTACAGGCTGAACACATCCTCTTGTCCCATCTGTGCGTAACTGTCCATGTTTGTGCTTAATCAGGTCTGATCGAGATCTCAGCAGTGGAGAGAGGAGTGGTGAGTCTGTACGGGCTGAAAAGTGAGCTGTTTGTCGCAATGAACCGCCGGGGAAGGTTGTACACGACGGTAGGTAGCTGTACACGTTATTCATTACCCGTAATGCTCATGCACACATGGTTTTCCAGTAACCTGCAGTTCATCAGAAAGCTGTCCTTGTAGTCAGGCTTTAATGATTATTAAAACATTAGTTCTGTCATTACTGTTTTATGGTTATGGTTATGACATAATTAGAGCAGCCGTATGATGGGACATATTGCAGATTGTTAGATATTATATAGACGTGAGTGTTTAACTGGGAAATATGCCACTCGTACTTTTCATCCGAGCTCCATCCGGGACATGGAGAACCAAAACCGTGATGTAAATCTCTATATGTCACTCATGAGGAAATCGATGAGTTGTTTTGATAAATCTGGGGACTTTTTGTTTGTAAATGTGTCGAAAAGGAAATCACATGTTGGATTGAAGATATGAAGTGGTATATCAGATATATTCCATTCAGCTAGCATGATACTGAATGAGACGAAGACGAGTAGCTGAATGGAATATATCTGATATACAATGAAAAAAAAGCCAGCCAATATTATTATTATTATTATTATTATTATTATTATACATACACGCTCTCTTCATATCAAAATTCTCGAACCCCAACGCTAGCTTAACTGCAAGTCGACGCCATCAGCGCAGCAGTGAAGTCACCTTCCAGCCGGTGTAGCGTTCATCAGTAGTGTTAGCAAACACTAATAAAGCGGTCAAGCCAGTGCTATCAAGAGCAAGTAGCACAGACTAACGACCGAAAAACTATGACTCTTCTTCCACGCACACTCACTACAGTATTTTTCACTCAGATTTAAGTGTTCATTTCCCTGTGTAATTTACTTAGTTATTTTTAAAATCAACATTGACAACTACACACAACGGAGCGGCCTGGCAGCCTGCCGCTAATCCTTTGCAAAATCCTTTACCCTGTTGCGTTTTTGGTGTGTCTGGCTAAGTTTTGGCTGAGCTCAAACCCCAGCTCTAATAGTAACCGTTCACCAGTGCAGTGTACTGTCACGGCTATGATTTAATTTAGCCTTGGCATATAAACTTGGCTGTACATCATGATTTATTCCAAAATGTGCTTTAATTACCTTTATTAATATCTCTTCCAAGTCATCCAAGTGTAAGAACTTTGCGGCGATATTTTGGGTTTTTTAACGTTTTGGCATTTCCAGTTGAATGTGTCATGTCTGGATGAAAACAGGCAGATGGAAACTTCATAGTCATACTCAGAGCTCTGGCTGAAAGATTCACCTTAAACATTAGCTAACAGAGATCTCTTAAGGCTTTCCTAAGCATGTGGCAAATACTTAGTAAATCAATAATCAAAAATAAATGTGTGGATAGAAGCAAGTCCAACAGACGGGCTTGTTTATACAGAGTCTGTCCTACCCACAGCAGTCATTCTGTGTGTTATCACGTTTTATATCGTTTTGCAGGAGTTACATGACTTAAAAAGAGATGAAAAAGGCAATAGCTCAATGTTCTTGACCGAGGAGCCATTTCAGCCTGTGTTAGACTTGAAATCTTTTTGTCAGACATGAGAAGAAGTGTATGAAGTGTATGAGAAGTGTAGGATATACAGCAACAGATTTCAAGGAATAAACGCAGGTAATAACAGAAACTCTCTCTCTCTCTCTCTCTCTCTGTTTTTTTTTTTTTCCTTTTCTTGTATCCAGATGCTACAGGAGTGGGTCTGGAACATTCCTCAGACTGAGATTAGAAGATAGCTCCAGGTAAAAGACACTGAGTCATACAAAGGGGGAAAAAAAATCACAAAGTCAATACACATTTAAAAGTAAAAATGAAGCACTTCTTTAAATAATGATAGTGTGAGTGTCTCTCTGTCTCATCCCTTCACATTCCACACACATGGTTTGATGACCTCTTCTGTGCGATCAAACAGTGTGTGTGTGGTGGAATAAACCTCCCAGTCTCACACTCCCAAACTGTCAGCGTACATCCAAACCAAACTTAGGAAAAACAAATGGATCTTACTGGAGAGTTACTGGTGATGTGAGAGAGGAAGACTTAAGTAATTAGCTACCTAAACACTCAAGGGCTATAAAAGATCACTGTACACCTGCTACATTTAAATGACATTTGCAGGCCATTCGCACCACACTGTAGGAACACACACACACCATTAACCTGTACTGAATTCGTACACATTCGTGCCAGTTGGTGGCCACTAGACCCTCCACAAACAACACACTTGTTAACGTGGCACTGTGATTAAATTAAAGGCATTCATCAAACCATAACTATTTTCTTGATCAAACAAAGTAAATACAAACTTTAATACTCCTTATGGCTGTCACGGTACTTGTAATACCTGAATACGGTCATTTATAAGACTTTATCAGTAATATTTCAGTAACAGTTATCGCTGAGGAATTTTATGAATATTTTTGTCACCGTTTAAACTGTTGAAACGATGCTCATTTTGGCATACATTAAGAAAGTAAATTATTTGAGCATCTGTAAATGTCCCTGTAAATATCTGTTGTTGTTATTATAGAAAGTATAACATAAGCAGTGCAACAGAAAATCGTTCACTACATCGTTGTGAGGTCACAAATCCACCGTCATCCACAGCTAGGAGTCCAAGAGAGTAAAGTTAGCCATGCTCTCTGGATGGGCTGGATGGCATCACTCTCTAGGTGGGACGGATAGAATACTCTCTTCCCTGTCAATCACAGGAGCACAAGCTAATCGTGAGCATCTGTGAGCTCATGTACAGGGTTCTCCAGAAAATCTGAAGTACCCGGCTGAAAAAATGTAGTAGGCGGCTCTGGAATTTGTGCTGGGGGGGGTCTGGGGTCATGGCCCCCTCCAGAAAATTTTGAAATTTACATGCCTTCTGGTGCATTCTTAGCTAATAAATTACGAACCATCTCCCTGTAAAATGCTTGCAAAATATGTCTGAAATTTCCCTCCAGATGTGTGTGTGCTTGGCTTTCTCAGTTCCCCTCTGTAGTACGCTGCCTGGCTCGGTAACATGACTACATGGTCAGCTTATTTGGTGCATGTGTAATGTACTTGATGTGCTATTGTGCATTGTATAGTTTTAATTTCAGCATAAATATTTGCACATAATTACTTACGTGCACTTGGACTTTATAAGTATGAAGCCTTAGCTAAGGGACCAGACATCTCTATGGGAACTGAGGCACTTCTGGATATGAAAATAACAATTCTTAGATATGAAAATATTAATTACAATTTATATGTACAAAACTGCAGGAAGCATGGACGTTATATTTATTTGGCCCACGGAAGGTTTTAGTTTGTTCTTCGGTGGCATATTGTGAAAACCGAGTGAAATCGTCTGCAAAAACAACCAACTGCATCTTTACCATCGTCTGTTACGGTGTGGTCTGGCTCAGCTAATCAGAGCACGAGAATCGATCGACAAATATGGTGTTGCTTCCGGTCATGCTAGACCCGACTTGAAAACAATTTTGTGGTGAAATAATTGGATTTGGAGCAAATTATGGGCAGCGCAAATGATATAAATCGCTTGAACACTGAAATGCAAAGGTTTTTTTTCCTGGGATCGAGTAGGCGGAGAAAACCGCTGCTCACCAGTGCTTGTGGACATCTTTGCATGTATATAAAAGAAGTCATTAGCGTATTCCTCTGAACGAGCAGCAGTTTGAAAAGTTGACTTCATATGTCTTGAAGGAATCATAAGAACAAAGCAAAATGAAAAGGAGGCTCCCACATGGCAACAGTAAACCTCAATCTGAGAAGGATGGCATACTGTCCTGTCCTTCCCATGTCAAACACAGTGACGGTCGCTAATTGTAGGTGTCTGTGAGCTCAGGTATGTGGAAGAGGGCAAATAGAGCTTTCCTCTGAGTGTGTTATGCTGCCCTGTGATGCAGCATTAGCAGCAGTTTGAAAAGCTGTGGCTTGGCGGCTTTATGGGTCTCTGAGTAGGTACGTGTTTGCCTACGCAGTCTCAGCGTCTGGTAGCTATTGTCTAAAAAGCGAGAGCTGGCTGGTGGGTAGGAATTGGCAGGAAACAATGGAAAATTCTTAAATTATTGTTGTTTTGATTTTGAGGCACCAGACTACCATTGTAGCCTAACAGGTCAGGGGTCTGAAGTTCAATCCTGCCTGCATGGGTTTCCTCTGAGTTCTCCTGTTTCAATCCACATTTCTGTAACATGCTGGTATCTATATACTACTCTAAATTACCCTTAGATGGGAATGAGTGTGTGTGATGCTCTGGGATAAAGTGGCATCCCATCTCAGGTGTATTCCTGCTTTGGGCCCAGTGTCTGAAGAACAGTCTGCACATAGGAACTGTGAGCACTGAAAGATGTCCCCTTTCTACATTCACAATTTGGTCCTAAGAGCATACTGTTTACACAATCATGGGCTACACTATACCACACACACACACACACACACATTCCACCTGAGATTAGGCTTAAGTGGAACAAGTAGAAAAGTGATGTCATGGCAAGAATCAGCCGAGATTATCAAGAACGAAGAATTGATCCTTGCCAGCGTGATTTCTATTCAGAACACTGAACCCAACTTAACATAGTGAATGCCATAAGCCTAGGTCACAACCGGACGTACGATTTTTTGGCCGTGCGATTTTTGGCATTTCCCAAATCGCTGCGTTTT
>JAOANJ010000009.1:40644964-40660677 GCA_026413345.1 Ariopsis seemanni | reverse complement strand
TTTCCTGCAGCAGAACTTGAAAAATGTGACAAATAATATCTTGAAACTTGGTATATAGTTGGTATATAGGGTGGGGGGTATAGATGACTTTGTCTTCTTGTTAGTCTTTTGTATGAAGATGTGCATGTTACTTAGGTGACTTATTTTGAAAGCATTTAGTTTCCTTTTAGTGTATCAGTGTCGCTACTATCAGAAAGATGAAGTGAGATGAAAATACAAAATAAAAGTTGCCCTGAACAACAAACAACAAATTCGATCCAAAAACCATCTCTAAAATATATATTTTATGAATCTCAAAGTGTCTTTTCATGTTGGATAGAAAGTGAAATGTCATCAATGTGTTTTATAATATTATTAATATTAATAATATTTACTCTATGTGAATATTAATAAATGTGTTCTTATGTCTCCATTTACACAAAAGTGGAAATGATTAGCAACTTTTGAATGTATTAAAGGTTCAGGGTGGCATATTTGTTTTATTTATATATTTTTACCCAAGCACTCTGAGGGTTTTTCTTAGTTCCATTTGCCCAAATGGAGGGACCTTCTGGCCAAACCAAGCATTTTTCTACCCAAGATCAGGGTTGTTTTCCTCAGTTTGAAAGTTCTTTGATGTGAAAAGATGCCCAACCATAATCAGGGTTCTCTGTGTGAAGCTTAAGGTCTTCAGAGACCTCAGCATTATTCTACTTAAGGTGAGTGGACTTCTGGCAAAACTGGGCATTCTTTTGTCGAAGATGAGGGTTATTTTCACCCAGTCTGAAGGTGCCTCCAACCTAGCTAAGGACTGTCTCTGCCCAAATCAGTGTTATTTCTGTGAAGCTTTTTTTTTTTTTTTTTTAAATCATCATGGGTTTTTTCACCCAATCTCAGGGTTTTACCATCCAAACTGTGGGTCCTTAAAAGGTTTATCTGCCCAAGCTGGGGTCCACTGAGTGTTTTATAAATTAATTCACTTAATGTTAAACACTGTTGTACTTTTGATTAAATTCTCATTAATTACTAAACTGTGGTTCAACTTACCTGAGTAGGACTGAAGAGTAATTATGTGTGTGCGCTCATGTTTTTATATACTACCAATGACCAAAAGTCCCCGCAAGGATAGTAAAAGCTGACAATTTTGATATTGTGGGGATATGTGGATGGTCTGCACAAGCAGTTGTTTTAACAAAAAAGTTTGCCAAAATGTTTCCTTTTCATTACTGAGGTTAAAGTTAGGTTAGGTACAGGCATAGCATTAATAATGGAGATATTTGTTTAGTATGTTTGCAACTTGCATTAGCTACTTTCAGTTAAATCCTTGAAAGTTATATTTGCTCAGACATACTGTATGCTCTCTGTTTTTCATAAGGCTATTGTGCTCACTAATTTTCCTTCACCTATAAAGGTATCCTATCACACTCAGCCAACTCAGGTTCCTGAAATTATATTTTCCAATCATGTTGCTACATCACATTCTTGACTGTGGATATTTTCTCTTGTTTGTCCTTCAATAAACCCAGAAACATCTCTGAACAGCTGCATCTGTGTCAGTGCTGTCACTCCCAGATCTGTGGGGCAGAATCTCCTTGCCAGGAAAGGATTATATTTCTCAATCACAAATACAGTGTCTTGCAAAAGTATTCATCCCTCTTGGTGTTTGTCCTGTTTTGTTGCATGGAATTAAAATGGATTTTTGGAGGGTTAGCACCATTTGATTTACACAACATGCCTACCACTTTAAATGTGCAAATTATCTTTTTATTGTAACAGAAACAATAATAAAGATGAAGATACCTTCAGCACAATCAAGGATTGATTGAAGAAGGCCTTGATGGAAACTGGTGAGAACTGGGTTGACTTCTATCTTCCATCCTTCACAAAATTAGAATGACTTCTAATTTAAGATCCAAATTGTCTCTTTTTGAGGGAATTATGGGCAACCCATTTCCAACCCCTAGGACTGAAGGTAACCCTGGTGTTTCATTTAAAGGTAATCTGGACATGATTGTGGGTGGCACGGTGGTGTAGTGGTTAGCACTGTCGCCTCACAGCAAAAAAGTCCTGGGTTTGAGCCCAGCATCTGACAAGGGCCTTTCTGCATGGATTTCCTCCGAGTGCTCCGTTTTCCCCCACAGTCCAAAGATATGCAGATTAGGCTAATTGGTGGCTCTAAATTTACTGAGAGTGTGAATGGTTGTTTGTGTCTATGTGTCAGCCCTGTAATGACCTGTGTACCCTGCCTCTCACCCATAGTCAGCTGGAATAGGCTCCAGCTTGCCTGCAACCCTGTACAGGATAAGTGGCTACAGATAATGGATGGACTTGATTTTTGGTGATTATACTCAAGCTTTGAGAAATTGAACCATGTACAGGATGAGGTCTCTGTGTATCTCCCTTTGCCTGCAGGAAAGCCTACTCACCCATTTCTTCCAGGTGATGGAGTATTAGTTTGCAGCCTAAACCTCAGAAGTTGGAGAAGCTGCATTGGCAGATTTGTTTGAAGTGCTTGCAACTTGTTTTGGCTAGTTTCACTTAAATCCTTGAAATTCATCTTTGCTCTGTCTTTTTCATAAGGATATGATAATCATTAATTTTTCATCACCTATTGAAGCCACCCTATCACATTCAGCCAACTTGGCTTTCTGAAATTACATTTTCCAATCATATTGCTACACCACATTCTTGAACGTTGGAGAGATTTTATTATATATCTCCGATCAGCCGTTGTATTCATGTTTGTCTTTCAATAAACCAAAAAAAAAACATCTCTGCATCAGTGCTGTTTCCAGATTGGTGGGGCAGAATCTCCTTGGCGGGAAAGGACTGTTACATAACCAGATCCTCCCCCCAGAATACCAAATACCTACTGAAATGTGACAAAACAAAGGGATACAAAGCAAACCTACCTATCCAAGTATAAGGATTTTTAAATTGATAGTTAGCTAGGACCTGGCTGTAACTTTGCCTGTGGTGTCTGCATTAAATGTGAACTTGTATCTACAGTACAGTATATCAGTAGTGGGTGTCATGATGTTTGCCACTAAAGTTGGGAAGGCCACAGGAGAGCAGCTTATCACAAATGTAGACGACAAACGCATTCTGGGGCAGCCCAATCCTTGCTCTGATGAGCAGCAGGCCAAAGTTCCAGTAGTTCTCACAGTTCAAGTTTCATTTGTGTAGATGACAATAATCCAAAACAAAAAAGGTCTGAGACAAACCAAAGTCCTCAGGGCTACTTCTGGACACATGAAGTCAGCTAAAGAAAACTCAGAACGCCATCTGGTATGATCAGCAGTTTCCTTTTCACAGGGGCATGTCACACGTGCCCACTAATCAGCTGACACTCCCACAGCCTTCCCAATCACGATGTGCATCTCTCCCTGCCTGACATGCTTCCTAACAATTTTTTTTAAATTATACTCTTACATTTTTCCTCTTTTTATAGCAGTTATTCTTCTTTGGCATCAGCTATACTCATTAACAAAGTTATAACTTCTGCTATATACACAAACTACATTCGACTAAAACCGATATTACCCTTCTACTTCCTGCCATCCTTAATGCAGAATACTCATGGTAATTACCCATCTCAAAACCCCTAGCCGATAATTCAGAAAACGTCAATGCTCTTCAAAACAAATTCATCTATGCTTGAGCATTGACAATGATAGAATTTGGTTATACGTGTTGCAGGAAAAGACTATGGTTGCAACACAAGTTTATTTTTATAGTGCTTAACAATAGACAGTCAAAGCAGATTTACAGAATTTTAGTGACTAAACATGAGCTAGTTTTATCCCTAGTCCATCACCAATAAGCAAGCCTGTGGTGATGGTGGCAAGGAAAAACTCCCTCAGATGACATTAGGAAGAAACCGAGAGGAACCAGACTCAAAAGGGAACCCATCCTCATTTGGGTGATAACAGATAGCATGATAACATTAACAGTTAACATGAAGGCCGTTTTGTTGACATTATAAATCTTCATTGATGGAAACTTTAGTGCAAAACTGTTCATGACAACTGCAGTCCTTTTAGCAAGTCAACTGTAGTCCTCAACCATAAAAGCATTGCTGTAGGTGTCCAGAGCCATCCTCCAAGTGTGACTTTCAACTGTCCATATGAGGCCATCCTCCACAGGAGTGATGTGATTAGACTCCAGACACAGGGCATCAGGCAGGTCTGAGGAGCAGAAGAGGTCAGCATCTTGATCTCAGGACTGACATGTAACTCAGAGGGGCAGACAGAGTTGGGGGTGAGAGAAAAAAAAAAGTTGTTAGGTATGCCCAATGTCACCTGATGAGTAAGAACAGTATACATTTTGCACTGACTGCAAGCAGGGACTCTGGCAAAACTAATGACAGCATAACTAAAAGGGGGAGAGCCATAAGGTAACACAGGCATGAGGGTGCTGCAGGACATAAACCAGCCAGTCACTACACTGTTAAACTCAAGTGAGTGGGGGCTGACAGCATCCATACATCCTATCCTCATTTGGGTGGGGGCTGTACATCCCAGTTTACCAAAACACTATACCTGAGGACCCTCCAGATCTACTATACCTAATAATTAACAAAGAGGCTTGACTAAATGTTTTCAGCCTAGATTTAAATGCTGAGACTGTATCTGAGTCCCAAACACTACTTGGAAGGCAAGTACAGTTCCATAACTGTGGGGCTTTGTAAGAAGAGTCTCTGCCCCCGATGTAGCCTTCACTATATTAGGTACCAGCAGATAGCTTACACCTTTTGATCCATGTAGACATGGCAGGTCATAAAGGACCAGAAGTTTGCTCAGGTACTGTGGTGCAAGACCATCAAGTGCTTTAAAAGGTCAATCGTAGTATTTTGTAACAATACAAAATTTGATTGGGAGCCAATGCAGTGTGGATAAGACAGGGGTGATGGGGTCATCTTTTCTAGTTCTAGTAAGGACTCTTGCTGCTACATTAACTAACTGGAGCTTGGTTGTGCACTTATTGGAACATCCAGACAGTAAGCATCCAACCTAGAGGTAATAAAAGCATGAACTAGTTTCTGTGTTGTGTAGTGACAAATCTCTTAGCAATATTTCTGAGATGAAAGAAAGTTATCCGGGTAATGTTATCTAGGAGTTTCAAATGAAAGACTGGGGTCAATAAATCACCCCGATGTCCTTTATGGCTGCACTTGAAGAAACAAAGGCCATCCAGAGTTACTGTGTAATCAGAAACCCTATTTCTAGCTGCATGTGGTCCTAGTACAAGTACTTCAGTCTTATCAGAGTTAATCAGAAGGAAGTTAAGCATCCAGGGTGTCCTTTACACATTCAATTCTATTAAGCTAGTTTCATCTGGTTTTGCAGAAACAACTGTGCATCATCAGCATAACGGTGGAAACTAATACCATCACCCAGAGGTAACAAAGAAACAAAGCAGTGGGCCTAAGACAGAACCTTGTGGAATACCAAACTTTACTTCAGTATGTCCCCCCCCAAAAAAAAAAAAAACATTTACACCACCATTTACATCAACATACTGATAGTGATCAGTTAAATAAGAGCTGAGCCAGGAGAGGGCTGTTCCCCTTACTTCCACAACATTTTGTAGTCCATCCAGAAGAATGGAATGATCAAATCATATCAAATGCTGTACTAAGGTCAAGTAATGAGACAATCCTGATCAGATGCCAACAGTACATCATTTACTTTCACTAGTGCTGTCTGTGCTATGATGGTCTAAATCCTGACATACATTTCATGGATGTTATTCCTCTGTAAGAGTATAACTGCTGTGCCACAGTAGTTTCAAGGCTCTTGGAGATAAAGGGGAGGTTTGATATTGGCTGATAACTGGACAGCTGACAGGGATAGAGGTCAGGGGTTTAATAACTGCTCATTTAAAGGATTTGGGTACATAGCCAATCCTAGAGAAGAATTTATTTAGAAGTGGTTCAATCACTTCAGGTGTTCTCTGTTTGAATAGTCATATAGGTAAGGGATCTAGTACACAAGTTGAGGATTTTGATGCAGAGATTAATGAAATTAGTTTGAATTCTCTAAGGGGAGTAAAACATTCTAATTGCTGATCTGATACAGTGTTGTTAACTACAGGGTTACTTAAATTGTCAGGCCTTAAACTAGTAGTTTGAATTTGTCTGACATTTTCAATTTTATAATTGAAAAAAAATTCATGAAGTTGTTGCTACTACATACTGCAGGTGTGCATGTGTCTATAGTGGTCTTTTTCCTGGTTAATTTTGCTACAGTATTAATAGGAATCTAGGATTATTTTTATCTTCTATTAGGGTGGAGAGATATGTTGATCTAGCAGCACCAAGAGCTTTTCTATACTTCAACAATGCTCCATCTAAACATCCTGGCATTTGAGATTCAAAACTTGGCCACAAACATGAGTGGCTGGTGATCTGTAAGAACCACTATCTCACCACCAGTGCTGGACAAATAGATCAAAGTGGCGCACTGTAAGAACAAGTGCCAATGCTTCCTTATCAATAGCTGAATATGCTTGCTGATGTTTAATCAAGCTTTTTAGAGAAGTAGGCTACTGGCCTGTCAAAACCCTGATCAACCTGTAACAAAAACAGCCCTGATTCCCACATCACAGGCATCCACAGCCAATTTCAAAGGAACCTCAAAGCCTGGTGCCTTCAACACAGGCTCACAGGACAAGATTGCTTTTACTTGATCAAACGCTGACTGACAATGGTCTGACCACTTAAACGTCACACCCTTCTTGAGCAGGTTGGTCATTGACTCCATTATTTCAGCAAAGTTTGGAACAAATTTGCAATAGAACCCACACATGCCAAGAATTCTCATAAGTTCATTCTGTGTTCTAGGCACTGGAAGACCCAAAATGGCTTGTATCTTAGCATGCTTCAGCAACACTCACCCCTAGCCAACATGTTGACCCAAGTGACCTGACCCCTGCTGAACTCACACATTGGCAGGTTAACCACTAAATTAGCCTGCTGAAGTTTTCAAACAATGCCTGCACATGCTGAACATGGTCACACCAAGATGTATTGTATATCACCACATCAAGATAAGTTAACATTAGGTAAACCAGCTGTAAGATTCATAGCCCTCTGAAAGGTGGCTGGCACATTTTCCATGCCAAATGGGAGGGCTTTACACCTATAAAGACCAGAGGGAGTTACAAATGCAGAGAGTTCCTGTGCCCAGGGAGTGAGAGGCCTTTGCAAATATCCTTTAAGGAGATCCAACGGTCACAAACTGGGCCCGGCCAATGCGGTCTACACAATCCTTCAGATGCAGGATTGGAAATGCATCGGTCTTAGTGACCCTGTTTACCTGCTGTTAAATCAATCAATACAGAAATGTGTCAACCCATCAGTTTTTAGTACCAGCACAACTGACAGGCTTGTCATGCTGACCCAGCAGTCTACCACCCCTATTTGAATCATATATTCCAATTCCTCTTCAACCTTTGAGCTTAGCAGGCAGTAATCTATAAGGATGTTTTATAGGCAGTGCATCACCTGTGTCCACATCATGAGAGGCAACATTTGTATGGCCTGGGGGTATCTTTGAACAAACCTACAAAATTGTGTATCAAAACAGTCATATCAGCTTGCTGACTCAAAGTTAGATGACTCAGTTGTGAAAAGTTAATCAGGGCCTCAAAATTACAGGTGCGCGCACTGACTAGTTCAATGGCCACCATCTCATCTGGGACCTCAGGCCCATCTGAAGATGAAACATGCCACTGGCACTACCTGCTCTGCCCAGTCCACATATGGTTTCAGCAGATCCTGTGATCCAGGTCCTGCAGTTTCAACAGATCCAGCAAATCCTGTGATCAGGCATGCTGACCACAGAAAAGATTGGTGACAGGAACTATGGTGTAAAGATCACACAATCATGTGCTCAAGCTATTCCCTCACATAGGCCGGAAATATCTTTCAATGGCTCTTATACGGAGCCTTCATGCAAACCTGAGCCCACTGCAGATTCTCACGGGCCACTTGACAAGTTGCCACCAAATGGTCTTGGAACATTGCCACATATTGCAACACATTCTCTTCGCTGGACTCAAACTTTTCCTTAACTATTTTCAAAAGGTCCACAGATGTCTTTGGACATGGCAAGTGCAAAAGGTGTAAAACCTGTAGCTTCACTCACATGCTCAGTGCAAACAGAAAAAGGGGGAGGGCTGCATCCCAAATCCCCCATATATTGAACTGAGTAAGCCTTAAATCACAATCTTAAGTGTTTGATGGTAATGCTCAATTGCCCCCAAGACTGTGGATGGTATGCTGATAAAGTAACCTGCTCTATACCCAATTCACAAAGAACATCCTGAAATACCCCAGAGACAAAGTTTGATCCCCGATCTGACTGTACCTGCTTTAGAAGACCAAACTGAGAAAAGAAACTAAAGTATTCAGCACCAGCTTTGCTTTTATATTCCTGAGAGGCACAGCCTCAGGAAATCATGTGGCATCATAAATGCTCAAAAGATACTCATTGCCTTAGTTTTGGGTAAAAGGACCTACACAAAAAAAAAAAAAAAAAACCATGAGAGAAGGGCTCCTCCACAACAGGCAGAGGACATAATGGAGCTAATGGCACAGTCTGGTTGGGTTTTTCCACTATCTGGCAGGCATGGCAAGACCTACAAAATGCCACCACATCCTTATGAAAGTGAGGCCAATAGAAACACTAAGAATCTTGGCTTGGGTCTTCCTAATACCCAGGTGGCCAGCCATTGGAGCCTCATGGGTTAAGTGCAGTACTTGTGCCCTCAAATTCTTAGACAACACCACTTGATCAACACTCCAGACTTCAGTAGCCGACCAATCTGGAGGCCTCCACTTCTGCATCAGCACTTCATCTCGTAAGTAGAAGCCTTGAGCCATGTCCCTGCTCTCTTCAAAACTAAAGGCACCATGTCTAAGACAACAAAACTGGGTCCTCCTCCTGTCCAACAATAAGAACCTCACAGCTATACTGTTGGGTTGCCTAATGCCCATCTAGAGCAGCAAAGAAAATATCTGCCAACTCAGTAAGCTGCTCAACTGATTCCAGAGAGCTTGCCTTCTGCCAAGACTGAGGAACGGTGACACAAGCCAGAAAAATTTCAGGGCACTCTGTCTCCAAAGCCAGAATGTCAGGTGACTCACAGCACAAGACTAGCAACAGGTGTTACACAGACCTGGCTGCCTGCCAAGTCATTTCCCATAAAGAAATCTGTACTCTACAGGCAGAGATGGTACCACACCCTCAGTAACATGCCCAGTGACCCAGCTAAACTTAAAAAAAAATTGAGCTACAATTAAGTTAGGTGCAAGCATTTATTCACAAATTCATTCATGTGAGCATTTACACAATAAGTTTGACAAGCTTTAAATCATACGATTTGCTGAGTTACTGCACTTTTAGATACAGATCAAGGGTTCAAGTTGATTTCAGTAACACAGGGGGAAGCAAAATTTGCCAAGGCCTCTTAATGCTGCACAACACCTGTCCAACAGATCCTCTTTAGTTGTTTATTCAGCACCTAATCTTGTTTTAAACAGAATTTATAGGAATTCACTACTGTAAGAAAATGGCCAGCCTTGAGGTTGAGAAAATCCAATAAAGACAACTTTTAAAGTTATGCCAAGGTATTAACATACCTAACATAAGCTACAGAGATTAGAGTAGCTATAGTTCTAGAGCTCATCTTTTGTACTGTTAAGAAGCCAGATATAAACAACCTGAACCCCCTAACCTAAATGTATGTGATAACGTGATAGTATGTATGATACTAAAGTGGATGTAACCAAAGGGCACAGACTTACCACCAGGCCTCTGCGCCAACACAAGCGGTGTCTCGCATAGACGGAGAGCTCACACACAGAGCCGCTCCTTCTCCACTCCCCTCCAAAGCTCATATTTGGGGAAAACCCCAAAAGTAAGATAAACGAAAGAAAACACATTTCCAACTTAAATCCAAAAGGGAGGTGAAATGCAAATCCACCGTAAAGTTCAGCAATCACAATAGTTGGCTGTCTTCTCATTCAAACAAAAGTGATCTCCCATACATTCTTGCTCGTAAGCTTATATAGTCCTGGCATAGCCAAACCAGCAGAGTAGCAGCAAGCCAGTGCCCCCTGGTGGATATGATGTGTTCATAAACATGTACTGTACAGTGCAACTACCAGGAAATGACATCCTAACATCCCTCCCTCCCTTTAAAAAAAAGGTTTTCCTTTTCATCAAACTTTTTTTTTATAAGTCTCTTTTATATAAAAGCATGCTGACCAACCAAGTACTAGGCCTGATGGGGCCCATTCTAGTTACGGTCACTACAACCCTCCTCAACACCTCAGGTCCCATCCTTCAGCTGTAATCACGATAGCACATCAGCAACAACATTGTTCCTGCCAGCGACATGCTTCACTACCAGGCTATAGGGTTGGAGCACCAGGCCCCACTGGAACACACTGATTGGCCAAGTTTAAGACTTCCAGGAAAGTCAGAGGGTTGTGGTCAGTGAAAACCACATGACCACCATTAGACCCAAACAAATAGACTTCAATATGCTGGACAGCTAACACCAGAGCTAGGGCTTCTTTCTCAATGGTGGAGTAGGCTCTTTGATGCCTGTTTAACTTGAGTAATAAGCTACAGGCTTAGCCAGACCTGCTGAATCTGCCTGTAACAATACTGCACCTATACCTACATCACAAGTGTCAACTGCAAGCTTGAATGGTTTACTGAAATCGGGAGCTACCAACACTGGTTCACAGGAAAGAATGGCCTTGATCTGATTAAATGCCCTCTCATCCACTGGTCCAAAAAAAAAGTTCACCCCCTTCCTCAGAAGATTGGTCAGAGGCTCAACTACAGTCGCAAAATTGGGAACAAAGTGCCGTGTAAAAGCCACACATTCCCAACACCTGCATAACCTCTCCCCACATCTTGGGGACCAGCAGATCTATGATGGCCTGTATCTTAGCCCACCTTGGAAGCACCTTCCCTCGTCCCACGTGACCTTTCCCAATCTCACATTTGACAAGGTTGGCTACCAACCCTGCCTGCTGCAAGCATTGTAGTAACTGCCAGAGATGCTCAAGGTGTTCGACCCATGTATCACTATGGACTAAGACATCTATGTACACCACCACATTAGGGAGGCCAGTTGTCACCCTACCCATCAACCTTTGAAAGGTTGCGGGCCCGTTCTTCATTCCAAATGGGAGTACATTACACACATAGGCCATCAGGTGTTGCAAAGGCTGAGATCTCTCTTGCACAAGCTGATAATGGGACCTGCCAGCACCCTTTAAGTAAATCAAGTTTAGACACAAATTGAGCTTGACCTATGCGATCAATACAATCCTCAAGTCAAGGAATTGGGAAAAGCATCAGTTCGCATCACCTGGTTGACTTTGCAATAGTCTATGCACAGTCGCCATGACCCATCAGGTTTAGGCACTAATACCACAGGTGAACTCCAATCACTTTGCCTTGGCTCCACTGCCCCAATCTCTTCCATATAAACCAGCTCTTACTTAACCCTGGACAGCTTCACAGGAGACAGCCTATAGGGATGTTGCTTTATTGGGTCTGCCTCACCAACGTCATCATGAACCACCAATGTGGTAAGACCAGGACAATCTCTGAAGACCCCACTAAATTCTTCAAACAGCCTACACACATCTGCCCTCTGCTCAGAAGACAAATGTGCAAGATTTTCTTCCAAATTCCCCAATGCCACTACATTACACAAGTGAGCCATAACAGGCTCCACACCTGCCATATCATCCTCCTCCTCAAAATCCGAGAACACGCAGGACACCATAACCAGGGCTGAACGACCATGATATGGCTTCAAAAGATTAATATGGCCAAGCCTTGTTTTCCGCCTACCGTCTGGAGTGCTAATGATATAGTTGCAGTCTCCCACCTTCTTAGTGACACTGTATGGTCCAACAATTGCTGCACTCAGACCACCTCACATTGGCTTCAGTACCAATACTTTATCCCCCACTGAAAAAGATTAAGCCAGTGCCTTCTTATGCTGATGTTTCATTTGCTCACGCGAAGCTTCCCAATTGCCCTGTGCTACCTCACAGGCAACTACCAAGCGCTTTTTAAAACAGGACACGTACTGTAATAAACCCCCCTCCTCCTGCCTGGTTAAAAACTGTTCCTTAACTATCTTCACAGGACCACTGTGATTCACTGTGATTGAGAACGATAAGTGGAGGACACCACCTGGGTTATCCCCAGCTCAACCATTGCTTGCTGAAAAACACCAGATGTAAAATTGGTGCCATGATCTGACTGGACCTCTTTAGGCAACCCAAAACGAGAGAAAAACTGAAGCAGAACATCCACAACAGACCGAATTTTTATATTACGAAGAGGCACTGCCTTTGGAAACCGTGTAGTCACATCCATAATGGTAAACAGATACTCAGAACCCTTCTTCGTCTTAGGTAGTGGCCCTACACAATCAATTAAGACGCGAGAGAATGGTTCAGCTACAATGGGTGGAGGACACAAAGGCGCCACCGGACTTTCCTGGTTGGGCCTCCCAGAAACCTGACAAGCATGACATGAGCGAACAAAATTGACCACATCTTTATGCAAGCGCGGCCAATAAAAATGCCTCATAACTTTTGCTTGAGTCTTATGAACTCCTAGATGTCCAGCCATAGCTGCTTCATGGGCCAAACACAACACTTCCTGTCGAAAATGGGGGGGGGGGGCACCACCTGCTCAACCACCGCCCAGTCCTCAGTGGCTGGTCAGTCTGGTGCCCTTGATTTGCGCATCAAGACATCATTTTGGAGGTAGAATCCCTCTGCTATCATCTGACTTTCCTCGAAATCAATGGCAGCCTCTCTCAAATTTAAAAGCTCACTATCCTTTTACTGAGCATCAATAAGGGCAGCAGGACTAAATTTACAGCTAGCGGGAACAATTCCCACTGCTTCAGGGGATGGCGCTGACAATTTACTAGGGCGCTCATCAAATGTCTTGTCAGAAAATGCGTGCTTAGACATAGCACGAGTGACAACACAAGCCGGAATAGCTGCTGGAAATGGAGTCTCTAGAGCCTCAGTCTCAGGACTTAAACAAGGAGACACACTAACCACAGGTGATACACACTTGGTTTCCTGCCAAGTCATTCCCCAGCAACAGACTAACACCCTTAACAGGCAGTGAAGGCATCACACCAATAGGGAGACAGCCATTAACCACATTAGACCTCAAAAACACAGTGTAGAGAGGAACAGAGCCATACTCCCCACCTACACCTTCAACCAGCACTGATGTCTTCAGAGATGATCTCTCTGGGAGCTCTAAAACTCCAGCTAACAGCAAAGACTGAGCTGCTCCTGTGTCTCTCAAAATGGTAACCATCACCTCAGGCTCTCCCTCAGAAACAAACCCTTTAAAAACTGGGTCAGTTACAACAGATGTTACTATACTACTTCTATCCATAGGCAACCCCCGCATAGAACCAGGCATGACTAGAGCAACGTCTTTACAAACTTCATCTCTACCATGATCAAAGTGCCCCTTCCTTTGCAAAATGGGACAACGTGATTTAATATGTCCAAGTTTTTTTGCAGTAATGACACCTAACGTCATCAAAGGACCCCTTAGCAGCATTAACAATAGGCCGACTAACCATAGGCTGACCAGCACCAAGTGGCCCTTTAACAGGTACCAGAGAATCACCTTTACAGCGACCATCACTTCTCTTCTCCTCACCAGCATGACGCAAAGGAGCACCACCAGACTTCCCTGACCACACTCCTCTGTGTATCAACACATAGTTATCCGCCAATTCAGCAGCCTTAGAGGCAGACTGTACCAGCTGCTCATTTAGATGGACTTCAAGCTGGCGTGGGACACTAAACTTAAATTGCTCTAAAAGCATCAACTGCCTGAGCTCCTGAAAAGTGTAAACTTCACTAGCCCTGAGCCACTTATCAAACAGCAACTCCTGTTGCCTACAAAGATCTCCATAAGTTTGCCCAGCCTTTAATTTCTCAGTTTGAAAGTGTTGATGATATGCTTTGGGAACGAGCTCGAAAGCTCCGAGTACTGCCTTTTTCACCGCCGCACAATCCGTATCATTCTCAGAACTGAGCGCAGCATAGGCCTCCTGAGCCTTTCCAGTCAACTCCCTACATACCAACATCACCTATTCTTCCCTAGGCCACTGTCGTTTGGTGCGATATGGTCAAATGTGTCAAAAAATATATCTACTTGATCAACACTGAACTTCGGCATTAAAGCAAAACACTAGGTCAAATCAAATCTGGTTTCATGAGTGTGCTGACGCTGATTATCTTGCTGTCTGACTTTAGCCCGTTCAAGATCCAATTTCGCTAACTCCTTAGCCTCTTCCCTATCCTTCTGAAGCAATTCCATTTCTTTGAGTTTCCTCGCCAAATCTCTTTCCTTCCTACTCTCCTCTTCTTGGTTTAACTGTTTTCTTTTCGCAGCTTCTGCCTCTAAATCAGTGACACCCAAACATAACAACAACACATTTATGATTTCATTTTTCTTGGCATCCTGAGAGACTTCTGCTTCACAAAATTCAACCAAAGTAAAGAGATTTGGCTTTGTTAGCCAAACTAAACGCGCACGGGTTACTTCCTGGTCCATTAATTCCTCTGCATTAAACTCAGACATCACTAAACACAGCCAAACCAAAACTACACCATCAACCAATAAGCCAGACGAAATAACAGCATAAAAAACAAAAACAAATTGTGTGCCTAGCACAACACTAACATTACCAAAACTGCACAAAATTATCCAAATTAGGCCTCGCCCAAACCACAAGAGACGGGCCTGCAAACTGCAGTATACAAATCACAACAAACCAACCAAACACTAACTTCCAAAGTTACCACACACAAACTTCCACAAACGTAGCTAAGGTTAAACAACACACCCATCGCTACCAAAAGCAACCGAGTTCAAAACAAAACTATGTTACCCACAACACAAACAGCTCCCAGACGAGCCCCCACACTGTTAAGAAGCCAGCTACAAACAAACTGAACCCCCTAACCTAAATGTATGCGATAACGTGATAGTCAGTATGTATGATACTAAAGTGAATGTAACCAAAGGGCACAGACTTACCACCAGGCCTCTGCGCCGGCACAAGCAGTGTCTCACATAGATGGTGAGCTCACGCATGGAGCCTTTTTACCTTTTTCTGAGAGAGCAGAAGAGACTGAGAGAGTGCATTGGCTTTTTCTGGAAGAGGAGAAGAGGCAGAGCGAGAGGGTTGGCTTTTTCCGAAAAAGGAGTGGGTTGGCTTTTTCCGAAAGAGAAGAGGTGGAGCGAGAGGGTTGGCTTTTTCCAAAAAAGGAGAAGAGGAAGAGCGAGTAGGTTGGCTTTTTCCGAAAGAGGAGACGAGGCGGAGAGAGTGGATTCTGCGCGTGAAGCCAGAGGGTTGGCTTTTTCCAAAAAAGGAGAAGGGGCGGAGTGAGTGGGTTGGCTTTTTCCAAAAGAGGAGACGAGGCAGAGAGAGTGGATTGTGCGCATGAAGCCAGAGGGTTGTTTTTTTTCCGGAAGAGGAGACGAGGCGGAGATAGTGGATTGTGTGCGTGAAACAAAATCAAGCAGTCAAAGAAGAAACGGAGCAGCAACGCTCAAGCAAAATGGAGAAGATTGGAGGTAAACATTTTTACTTTTGCTTGCAATTGACAAGTCAAGAATCCTGAGGGATCCTGTACAATC
>JAOANJ010000009.1:39878655-39888997 GCA_026413345.1 Ariopsis seemanni | reverse complement strand
TTAACTGAAGCTCTTGATTTGTATCTGCATGATTTGATGCATTGTGCTGCTGTCGAGGGATCAGCTGATTAGAGAACTGCATCAAACAGCAGGTGGAGGGGTGGGTGTTCCTAATAAAGTGGTCGGTGAGTGTATGTAGTCAGCGTTACAGATTTAACAAGAGAATATGTCTGTATGTTGTCTGATCTAAAGCTAATACTTGTGTATAGATACAGTATGAGTCATTTAAAGCTAAGAGGTGCTCCTTTGTTTTCTGTGAGCAGCCATGTTGATTTGACATCACTTGCTGAACTCAGGGTTGAGGAGCCCAAGCTGAGGGGTCTTTTCTTTGTTTGTGTGTCAGAAATTCTGAGTTATGAGATTTCACCCAACACATTTAACCTCTTTACATCTGAACATCTGTCACTCTGTCTCCCACAAATGCTCAGGGTTTCTGGAGAAGAACCGAGACATGTTGAATTTGGACATCATCATGCTGTTCCAGAAATCCTCCAGCAAGCTGCTCAGGCAGATCTTTGAGACAGAGCTGAACACCTGCCGAGGCAAACCCGTTAACAACAACAACAACAGCAACCACCATCGGATCATCATTACGCAGAAGAAACCCACACGGGTACGTGCTGTTTGATCACCATCACTTTGACTTGTGGAACATACTCCTGAAGCTCAACACCTTCTGGCTCTGTTACTGTTACAGCAGGGGAATGAGCAGCGACGACAGATTTCCACGCTGAGTGGTCAGTTCAGACAGTCGCTGGACTCTCTGATGAAGGCCCTGTCTCTGTGCCAGCCCTTCTTCATCCGATGCTTCAAACCCAATGACAGCAAGCTCTCCATGGTAGATTCCTTGATGTTCTTGATCCTTGTTCAGTGCCTTGCATAAGTATTCACACCCCTTGGGCTAATTTGAAAAAAAAAATGCTAAAGTATTTAAAATTAAAGAAGTTTATTGCATATATTTTCACCCTTTAATAATAATTACATTAAATAAAAAGATTTGAAAGACAAATTAAAAGTTCAATTCCAAAACAAGAGTTTATTTATTTATTTATTTATTTATTTTTTAAGCAACCTGAAGCTGAAATGAAAAATAGTTTAGTTAAACTGGCCTAAAACATTTAAATAAATAAATAATCCACAATAAAATGTGACATTATTAACAAAAAATAACATAAATAATCACTCGTTACACAAGCACTGATGAAACTTTTTTTTAATCTTTTTATATTTTGTAATTATTCAAAAGTATTACAGCAAGCATCACTAAAATGACTATCTAACTAAATTAATAAAAAAAAAACAGCAGCAGGATAAAGTGAAATAAATTAGGCTCGATTTACACACTAAACATTTTAAACACAGATCTAACCACCATTTTTTTTTTAGCTCGCTAACAAACATCTGCCTTCAGAAGCCACATAATCAGATGAATGAAGTCCACCAGTGTGCAATTAAAGTGTTACACAATCTCTTTATTGTCTCTCTGGAGGCCATTGATTTGTTGATATGTTGTTGATACGGCAGAGTTAATTCTTAGTATTTTATTTCTTGTTGTAATATTCCAAGAAGATCTCATTTATTGTTCCTTAAGCCTAATACACTGATCTTTATATCCAAGCTGTTTAAGTTGATGTTGTCTTTAAATCCTTTAAGTCTTTTTTTTTTCTTTTAGCCTTGGGGTTTGTTGATTGGTGTCATAAACATAGCTGTTGATGTACTTCTGTATGGACCATTGTGTGTGTGTGTGTGTGTGTGTGTGTGTAAGATTTATATTATAGTATAAGCTCAAATATAAGCACAACCACCGTTCAGTTCAGTCAGAGGGTGTAACAGCACAAAATGTCAGAAAACTCCAGGGGGGTGAATACTTATTCACAGCACCATAAGTCTGCAAATGTGCTGTGTGTTTGGTCCAGGTGTTTGATCGGGAGCTGTGCATGCAACAGTTGAGTTATTCTGGCATCATCGAGACCATCAAAGTCCGTAAACTGGGATATCCAATCCAGCACAAGTTTAAGGAGTTCCTAGGACGCTATCGAGTTTTACTGAAGACCACCGACTGCGACCCGAGCAAGGTCCGAAATCATCACCTCAGCAGGAAGTAGGGTTTATTTCAGTATGTCGTGAATGCTGAACTGGTGTGTGTGTGTGTGTGTGTGTGTGTGTGCGTGCGCACGCATTTGACAGGAGTCCGCGGCTGACTGCTGTAATGCCATCTGCAGAGCGGTCATTGAATGCCAAGACGACTGGAAGATCGGCAAAACCAAGATCTTTCTAAAGGTGCTGTATTAGATAAATTAGATATAATTAAATTAATTATTAATAAAATTAAAAAGTTTAATTTCCAGTGCTATGTAGAATTGATTTTTGTTGGCTCAGGTTTCTGATATCAGTAGCTGTTTTTGATATAAATGAAGGTCTGTGCTCTTTTGTGTGTGTTGCGTGCTGAGTTTCTGTTGACTGGTCATTGGTTTGCACTTCGTCTCTCCTCAGGATCATCACGACTCGTTTCTGGAGCTGCAGAGGGAGAAGGAGCTCAACAGGAAAGCACTCATCATCCAGAGAGTGATGCTCGGCCACAGAGACAGGCAACTCAACTCTAAATCTAATTCTATCTCAACTCTAATTCAACTCGAATTCAACTCTATCTCACCTTTAACTTGAATTCAACTCGAATTCAACTCTAACTTGAATTCAACTCTGACACACCTTTAATTCAAATTCAACTCTAACTCAAATTACTCTAACTCACCTTTAACTCGAATTCAACTGTAACTCACCTCTAACTTGAATTCAACTCAAACTAAATTCAACTTGAATTCGAATTTAACTCTAACTCACCTCTAACTTGAATTACTCTAACACACCTTCAACTTGAATTCAACTTGAACTCCCCTTTAACTCAAATTCAACTATAACTCACCTCTAACTTGAATTCAACTCAAACTCAACTCTATCTCACCTTGAACTCTAATTCCACTCTAACTCGAATTCAACTCTAATTAACCTTTAACTCAAATTCAACTGTAATTCACCTCTAACTCAGATTAAACTCAAACTTCAATTCAACTCCAACTTGAATTCAATTCTAACACACCTCTAACTCAAATTCTACTCTGACTCTAATTCAACTTGAACTTGAATTGCACTCTGACTCACTTCTAACTTGAATTCAACACTAATTCAACTCTAACTCAAATCCAACTCGCATTCAACTCTAACTCAAATTCTATTCTAATTCAACTCAAATTCAACTCTAACTTGAATTCAGCTCTAACTCACCTTGAACTCCAACTCACCTCTAACTTGAATGTAGCTCTAACTCTAATTCAACTGGATCAGTGAGATTACTGGTGTTTGAGCAGAATTTGATCACATTTTCTTTTTTAACTGCACTTTACAGTTACAGTTATTGGAACTCTGTTGTTTTGTGTTGCTCTGTAGGAAGAATTTTATTCGAAAAAGACATGCAGCTGTGACTGTGCAGAAAAATTGGCGCGCTTGCAGAGACCGGAAAAAGTTTATGAAAGTAAGTGACCATTTCATGCATCACTCATGTTTCATTTCTATGTAGTAGATTGTCTTTAACAGTGGATTCCTCTCTCCTCTGACAGCTACGTCAGGGTTTGATGCGTCTCCAGGCAGTGGTACGTGCCAGGCAGGGCTTCCTGCAGTATCGACGCAAACGAGCCGCTGCTGTCACGCTGCAGAACCACATACGCTGTTACCTCGCCAAGAAAGGCCTGAAACGCAAGCAAAATGCTGCCATACTGCTGCAGGCCCAAATCAGAGGCCTGCTCGCCAGGAGACAGTTCAAACGTCTGAAAGATGAGGTGAGGCCTATACACACACACACACACAGACACACACACTCAAAGTGTTCATGATAATTACACAACCACAAATGCATATTGGGTATTGTTATGTTAAATAAACATAATGGACATAATCAGTATCTTTATATTGTATGTTAATGGTGTATATTGTCAGCAGTCGTCTCCGTAATAGACACACATTTGGTGTTCATCGAAGGGGTGCCAATACTATTGCTGCACAATGCTGGGCTGTCTGTTTTGTACTTTACATGAACAGTTCAGTCAGAAATGAAATGAAATGTACATAATCAGGATGTTTTTGGTATTTTATACCGGCAGTGGTACTGTAGCTAGCAAGGAATTTCTTGTGTATAAAATGCAGTGTCATTTCTGTATCTTGGTTCCTCTTGGTGTTGCTCCAGGCATTCTTCTCAGCCCAGGAGCGTCAGGAACAGGAACTCGCAGCTCTGGAGCTCCAGCGTAGGCACAACGAGACCAATCACCACACAAGTGAGACTGGAGATAAACAAGATGAGGACAAGCATGATGAGAAATTGGTGGAAAACATATTTGGATTCCTTCCAGCCTCAACAGAAAAACAGGAGGAGCCAAGACAAAACAGCACACAGGTAACATCACTGGAACAAGGAAACACTTAGAAAAAGGAACCAGGAACAAGGAAACACTTAGAGAAATAAAATCATAAATAATAAAAGCTGATTTCGGAACCTGATGGCCAATAGATCACAGCTCAACCTCATAGCTGCACTGATCAATGTCTCCAACCTTTCTTTATCCAGTCAAATTCAATAAACTGGTTTTGCTGGACCTTTAGGAACTGATAGACAGTATCACATACAGTATGATCGATTGAACTGAATTGATGTGATGCATCAGGTGTGAATCGGCCTTTAATACACTTTACACACATTCACAATGTAAAAACTCAATGCATTAGTAGAAAAACAAGTTTAATTAATAAAGTAGGGGAGAGCTGGGAAAATTGGGATGAGTGTTCAGCTTTTGTGGATTGTGTGAAATTCTTTGCAGGCCGCGTCACATTCATACTGCATTAGAGAGTATTTATTATACATTCTTACCACAACATTAGTGTCTCAGCTTGTCATATATACTGGCCTTCAGGATCCACTTTTTCTCTCATTAGTTTTTGAGACATTGAGAGGAGACTTGGAACAAAAATAAAATCCCTCGCTTAATCCTACATGTTTAATTTTTATTTATGATCAAAACTTGAACTGTATGAACACACAATGCTGGTACAGCAATAGAAAAAAGTCAGTTTACCCAAAACTTGACTCGACAAAACAGTTCCATTCTCACGAAGGAAAGAAATAAACTTCATCCTCATGCAGGGACTTGCCCACATTTTTAACAAACATTTTTAAACTATTTTATATTCATAAACCACAAGAAAAAGCCTGATGAATTGTCCCAACTCTCAACATCTGGACCTTTTGAAAAAGAAAAAAATCCTTAAATGTTTTTTTTTCCCTTCAGAATTTAAGTTTAATAAATAATACTACATCTGGTAACTCGACGCTACAGACTTTAATTCCTAACAAATCCCAAAATTCAGCAGCCATAGAATGGAAGTAGAGGTGAAGTAGAAAATACATGTTTTAATTGACAAAAATATAGGTGGGTTGTGTCTGACGTCATATCTGCCTCATTAGATATGTGAGACATGAAGTGGTGGTCAGCTAAGCTCACTGTTCACAAAGCATTACTATTGCTGTGGCGCCTTGCGAATCGTTAAAATGACCTACACTTGTGTTGTTTTGGGCTGCTCGAATCAAACAAACCAGGAAACTGATTATTTTGGGCTCCCCATGACATGATAAAGGGTGAAAGAGCAAAGGATTTTATCAAAACATGATGAGAAAGGTGGCTCTTGAACCTTTCACTGTGATGGAAGGGAGCCGAGCCGAAGGATGCTCGAGTTTGCAGTGATCACTTGTGAAAGGTTTGTAAATTCCTCTGATTTATTTTGTTTGGATTCACAAATCACTTTTCTTGTGAGGTCTTGAAGTTCAGGAGATGCTTATGTTCTCAGATATGCTTTAGTTTCCTGTTTGATGGTGGTCACCATATTGTAAACTAATGCGTATGTTTTAACTTTATTTATCAGCAATCTTTCCGAGGACGATGATGTAGATTGGGCTCCTCCACTGAACTAGCGAGAGAAGATAATCAAGACGATCCACAGAAACACAAAAGCAGAGCTCACAAGTTAACAGCATGAAACTGCTTCTCCGGCCATGCAGTTACAGTGAGCCGTGATAATTTATCCGTCCTGTTTCACCAATCCCCAGGTCTTTAAAGGGGTTTCTGTGGATCTTTGTGAATTATTTAGCTGAAAGAGAAGAGCAGGGAGGATTGAGAATTGAGTGGCTGTGGTTTGTTTAAACCCGATACTAAAACCTGTAGTGTCCAAGCAACCATCGAAAAGACACGTCCAAAAAGCCCCAAAATTCCTCCTTACCTGGGCAAATATGATACAGGATTTATCTTATAGTGTTCTGATCCCCAGATCTTTAACCCAGCCACATATAAAAAGTTGTATGCCTCTGTGCTCTTCCAGGTTTTCATCTGTGTGTCCATGTAGAACGATATCTGCAGCACCAGGTAGTTTGACTTGTCGGGGAACTCAACAGATGGATAATTTTCCAACTCATAGGAAAAATCCTTCTTTGATCACATGTAAGGATCTAATCCCATCACAAAGAGCATCTTTCTGAAGGTATCTTGACCATGCATTGGCCTCTCAACTGTGAAAATATTTTGAGATGGTTTCACTAGCTCTTTGGTTTGTCTGACCACCACTTCGTTCACCGGAAGTAAACTCACAAGCAAAAGTCATGTGACTGAATACAACCAATATAACTGCACATACCTTACTGCATTGTCCAGCTTTGTGGCTCCAAAGGAAGTTGGTTACTCTAAGGGGCAGCATCTAACTTCTGATATCATCTAAAACCTGATTGGTTGAAATTAATTGATGGGAATACAAACTGACCCAGGTCTCCCTGTCCCAAGTCTCTCCGCTTTCCCCTACTTTCCAAAGAACATGGATGCTTCACAGGGATGATTATAAAACTGATACAAACCACGATCTAACAACATGATGGATGATGGAATATATTGGTTTGATTGTTCCCATAAATGCAAAATTTAATAGTGTGTTTAGCAGAATGTTTTACCTTTACAGCAAAAACAAACTGTGGAAGTGAAGGATAAAGTGGCTGAGAAACCCATGCAGACTGTAGTAACTCCAGGTACAGGTGACAGCAAACCTGAGGAAGAGAAAGAAAAGGAAGAGGAGGAGGAGGAGGATAATGATGATGATGATGATGATGAGTTCTCTTTCGCAAAGTTCTCTGCCATGCATTTCCAGTGCTCTGCTACTCACACACATATCCAGCAGAGACTGAAACACCCGCTGCTTTACCATGAGGATGAAGGAGACACGCTGGTGAGCATTGTGTTTTATTATTCTTATCATTCCTGTTCTCCTCATTGCTCCTCTGATCTCTCCTCCTCTCTGCAGGCCTGTCTCACTGTCTGGTGGATCATCTTGAGGTTCATGGGTGATATCCCCGAGCTGAGGCAGGCTCGTTTGTCTTTAACCCCAGACCTCATCAAGCAGCACCTGGGCCAAAACCAGGGCCGGCGTCTCAGTAACCTCGTCGGATTGGATCAGGTGAAAATCCACCAGCTACTTTTTTGTACATTAATAGCTTGATGGTGCTTGTCTTAAAGCCTGTGCTGTACGGAGTGTGTACGAGATGTAATAAATTGAGCCTTGTTTTCTACAGAAAATCCTGCGTAAGAAACAAAAACAGAACAAACTGAGCAACAATAAGAGGAAGCACTCTACCATTCCAGAAGAGGTCAGATATTCATACATAATATTTGATAGTATTACAGTAGTATTATATGAGATATACAGTCCTGTGCAAAAGTGTTAAGGTGATGATACACGGAGCAACTTTTTGAGCAATGTTGCCGACAACGGGCAACCGGGTGAGACACAGGGCAACTAATTAGGGTAACAGACAATTGGCAACAACCAATCAGGTAAGAGCAGATCTGTTGCCAGGGAGACCAACACCGCAAAGATGGACACTGAAACATTTGCAGCGGTCACTTTTGTCTCGGCTTCAGCCTTTATTTATTTCACTCAAGTAAGTATTACTTCTGGACCAAACCTGAATAGATCCTCTGGTCAAAAGATAATTTACCATTATTTTAACATTTATAAATCAAAATAACCGCATTATTCTGTTAATAATAAACACTTTTTAAATCTCTTTAAAAATGTTACCCGCCTCAATCACATCTGCTATAACTAATAACTGACACAAACATCACAAAAACATCATCATTTAATTCTCATTTCAGCAAAAAAGAAAAAGGACATGGAGCAGGAGATGCTGCTGAGGAGGAAAAGGGCGTGGCAGAGCTCCTGAAAGGCTTTCTTTATTTTTTAGATCCTGAAATTTGTACTGTTTCGCCCTCGGGTTCCACAAGTCTCATGCTCTGGATGTGAATTAGATCAGACGATAAGTTCGACAATCTCTATTACAACTCTCAAAAAAAAATCATGAGCTGTCCGTCACTTTTAACTTGATACAAGAGAGCTAACATTATCCCTACATAGCTAGCAATAACTTTCAGCTAACTATGTTAGCAAAAACCACCGCTAGTTAGCTAAATCCCATTCAATCTCTATGGAGCGGTGGTTACGGCACTAACAGCAGTTCACACTTAGCTGAAAAAAATTAATAAATGTCTTAATTCCAACTTGAGCATAAAAATAGATGTCTGTTGGTTTTCTAAGCATTTGATGAGGTCATTTCACCACTTTGGGTTTACACACAACAACTTACCGGAATATAAAGATCTAAGTTGTGTCTCTTTCTTTTTCTTTGCTCCACTGCCGTTGAGATGCCGCCATCTTTGTTGAAAATTTCAGAAGCTCTCAGGTGGTCATGTGATTCGCTGCTAGCTATCAGTCTGATTAAATTATCTTTAAACGTAGCCCAAAACGATCAGGTAGAAATGATGTTTCCCAATCTCAATAGGAAAGTGTCGAAGTGCAATTGCCCAGCAACACTGCCCAAAAAGGTACCCCATGGATATATTTTTTTCATGATGATTTCTACATTATCGAGTCAAAATATTACAAAAACATTTTAGAGTTCCAAACGTTCATTTTTTTCCAGCACAAAATTAAATGTTACCAAAAAAAGGTTTGTATCTGAGCAGCATATTCCATTAGAGAGCACTTTCATATTAAAAAAGAAAACATAATGAAGGCTACTGGGTTTTGGTGCAAAATGAAGATGCGAATATGACAGTCAAAGTGTCCAGAAGAACTGTAGCTGGTTCTGCAAGATGCTCATTTATTATGGCTTACTAATTATTGTTTATAGTATTTTTTTTTATGTTGAAACATTTCATTTCATTATTTTTAAGCCATTTTTAGTCGACAGCATTTTTGTTTACATCTGCCTAAGACTTTTGCACAGAACTGTAGCTCTATAATTCCCAATCTGGGGTTTATGGACCTCAGCAAAATGGGTTATGACACTGTAAAAAAAAAAAAAAAAGATTCAATGTTGATTAAATTCCTGTTTTGCAGCTGACTGTGGAAGATCCGGCCGAAGATGACGATATTCTGATCGGAGAAGGACCCAGTTTGGATCAACCCTTAACCCCTTTGGAGAAACTGCACATCATTGTAGGATACGCTTTACGCAGACCTCACATTCGGTACATTACCTTTGAATGTTTTATTTTTAGACATGTTTTTTTTTTTTATTTATTTTGTAAGACAAATCTGCAGGTGGAAACTGTCCACCTTTTCACTGTGTGTGTTTCAGAGATGAGATCTACTGTCAGATCTGTAAGCAGCTGACAAAGAATAAGAACCAGAAGAGCTGCAAGCAGGGCTGGATGCTTCTCTCGCTCTGTCTCGGGATTTTCCATCCAACTGAGCTCCTGACGAAAGTAAGAACACGCTGAATGATCGTACACACTACGCTTGATTTTATTCTACTCTGTCTGTAGCTGTACTTTATTCTGTGCAATTCTATTCTCTAAAGGCACTCTATAGTGCTCTATGATTGTTGTTGTGTTCCAAAGGACTCTATAGTTTTTAATTAACCCTATAGTTTTAGATAGATATTCAGTCAGTGCCTAAAAGTGGAGGTCCTGATGAGTTTATGAGCAAAATATTCACAAGGACACACAATCCCCCTGAATAGAATAATAATATTACAGCACCATGAATTGTGTCGTGTCATGTTTTTCACCTCAATAAATCACTGCTTTGTCTTACAACATTATTGTGAACCCAATAATCGCGGTAACGATACATATTTATTCCTTTCTTTGACGCCGCATGCCATGTGCCAGAAACAACACCACCACATTTATTATGGTGTGACTCTGCTGGGTGCCTGGGGGACAGCAGTGAACCAGTGCTTTCACTTTACAGCACT
>JAOANJ010000009.1:39210440-39220622 GCA_026413345.1 Ariopsis seemanni | reverse complement strand
CTTCATCCACCAGGCTGTCAGGATGCTGAACTCTGTCCACTACCTACCCCCTGCCCCTGGTCTGTAACACATTCATTTACACAAGAACTCTATCTTATCCGTTTGTGTAATATATTGATGTGGATTTAATAAGTCAGACAGAGAGTGGACTTAGTGTGCAGGCTCGGACTTTACTCAGACATTAACCAACCGGAAACACACATTACAGACTTGGACGAACTCTACCAGTTCCACAAGAGGGCAGTGTACTTTATTAGTATATTCTCAATACACTACACTCCTCCCCTTTAAACTTTAACCCCAAAACTCAAGATACTGCAATCAGCATGAATACTGTGAACATAACATTTGCTTAACCTAAACTTAAAGGATGTTCTTCTGCAAATTAAAACTGTGTTGTCTCATTTTATTTATTTATTATTTTTTTCCTATTCCAGCAGCCTCATAGACAGAACAATTAGCTTCAACTTATTAACTAATAATTAACTATTCAGAAACAACTATGATAATCAGAACACTTGACCCAAAAAAGGATACAGTTCCCTTGCTCTTCAAAAGTTCAGTCTTTTTGGTGGAACCCGCAAGCGATCTGGATAGCGACACCCAGGTTGTTGGGTGACAGCTGAGACATCCACTGGCTCTGTTGGTTTCACTGGAGTATTCCCATACTGGGCTGGAGAGTGAGAGCAGGTACAGGGCTGAGTCTTGCAGGGAGAGTTGCAGGCTTCACCAGAGAGTGAGCTGGTACTGGAGTAGAAATCCTCACGTCTGCCTCCTGGATGCTGCTGCTTGGTTCTGGTGAATCCAGATCTGGTGTCAGGTGAGTATCATCACTTGAAGTGTTGCAATCCACAACTTCTTCATGCGAGAGTAACAGGTGATCAACATGCACTGTGCGCTCTCTCACACCATCGTTTATCAGGTAAGAAACAGGTCCGAGTCGTTTTATAACCTTTTCTGTGATCCATGTCCCCTTTCCCTTGCGAAAATTTCTCACATGCACGTGCTCACCCTTGGACAACTCTCTCAACTTGGTTCTTCCTTTGTCATGGTATTTCTTCTGACTTAGTTGTTTCTCTTCAACAGTTTCAGAGAGACTTGGCTTCAGAAGACTAAATCGGGTCCTCATCTGCCATTTAAGAAACAACTCAGCTGGTGAAACACCTGTTACTGTGTGTGGTGTGCTTCTGTACATCAGTAGGAAATTTGCTAGTCTATGCTGCAATGTAAGAGACCCCTTATCTGCCAACACTTGCTTCATCAATGCAGATTGAACTGTCTGCACTGACCTTTCAGCTGCCCCATTAGAAGCGGGATGATAAGCTGGGACCAAGGTCTGTTTGATGCCATTTCCTCTCAAAAACTGCTTAAATTCACTGGATGTGAATTGTGGCCCATTGTCTAAAACCAGTTCCTCGGGCAGTCCATAAGATGCTGTGCAGAACTTCAATCGTCTTAGCTGATGTTATGGTCGTCATGTGAACCACCTCCAACCATTTTGAGTGACTGTCAACAAGAACCAAAAAATACTGTTTATCCTTCTCGCAAAAATCTATGTGTATCCGTTGCCACACCCGAGTTGGCCATTTCCAACAATGCAGTGGGGCCACTGCCGGTAGTTGTCTCACGGTCTGACATGCACTGCACTCTTGTACAGCTTTTTCAATGTCCTTATCCAGACAGGGCCACCACATGTAGCTTCTTGCTAAGGCTTTCATGCGGCACATGCCAGGATGACCCTGGTGAAGATCATGTAGCAGTTTTAGTCTGAGAACCAGAGGGACTATAACTCTCATTCCCCAGAGAACACATCCTTGCTCCACTGATATTTCAGCTCTTCTTATAAAGAATGGTTTAAGTGTCCCCTCCCTTGCATGACTTGGCCATCCATTTAGAGTGAGCTCCCTCACTCGGCTAAGCACAGGATCTTTGTTTGTGCACTGTGCGATGTCACTGGCCTTCACAGGTAAATCCTCCATAATAGAGAAATAGAAGATTTTCCCTTCTTCTGCAGTGTTATCCTTGACTTTGCTTGGCAACCGTGAGAGGGCATCTGCATTGTCTGCAGACTGGCGATACTCTATTTCATAGTTATAAGCCATCAATATGAGCGCCCACTGCTGCATTCTCAAAGCGGCTAGTGTGGGAATAGCTGACTTCGGCCCAAGGATTGCCAAGAGGGGTTTATGGTCAGTAATGAGAGTAAACTTCCTCCCATAGAGATATTTGTGAAACTTCTTCACTCCAAAAATAATAGAGAGGGCTTCCTTCTCGATTTGAGCATATTTGCTTTCTTCCACAGTTAATGGACGAGATGCAAATGCTATGGGCTTTTCTTCTCCATTCTCCATCACATGGGAGATGACAGTGCCGACACCATAAGGCGAAGCATCACAGGCTAGTTTAAATGGCTTCCTAGTGTCATAATGAACCACTATGGTGCTCTGAAGTAGTTGATCTTTTGCACTTACGAACACAGCCTCACAGTCCGATGTCCACTTCCAAACACTTTCCCGTTTCAGTAGATCATGCAAAGGTCGCAGCTGCATGGACAGATTTTTCATAAACCTGCCATAATAGTTCAGTAGTCCCAAGAAGGAACATAATTCTGTGACATTGGTGGGACTTGGTGCGTTTACAATAGCTTTCACTTTCTCTTCTGTGGGATGGAGCCCCTCACTATCCACAATGTGTCCCAAATATTCCACTTTGTCTGTCATGAACTTACATTTTGATTGCTTGACCTTCACATTGTACTTTTCCAGATGACTCAGCACTTCCTCCAGTTTACGCAGATGTTCTTCTCTTGAACCTGCTGTTATTAAGATGTCATCCAGGAAACAGGTCACATGTTCTATTCCCTGTAGGATTTGATCCATCACTGCCTGGAAGATGGACGGGGCACTTGAGACTCCATATGCCAGCCAGTGGTAAGTGTAGAGCCCCCAATGTGTGTTGACTGTAAGGTATTTTTCTGAGTCCTTATCCAACTCCAACTGCTGATAGGCATGTGATAAATCCAGCTTAGTGAACAACTTGCCTCCAGCCAGTGTTGCAAAAAGATCTTCAGTATTGGGCAATGGATAAGTTTCCTCTTCCACACACTGATTTATATTCACTTTGTAATTTCCACAAATCCGTATCGATTTGTCCGCCTTTGGCACAGTCACTATAGGTGCAGCCCATTCATTTTTGTCTGTTTTTGATATAATTCCCATAGCTTCTATTCTATCCAGTTCTTTTCCCACAGCTTCTCTTAGGGCATATGGCACCGGATTTGCTTTCTTAAATATTGGCTGTGCTTCTGGCCTTATCTTGATCGAGGCCTTAAACTCACGGATGGTGCTGGGGCCTTCCTCAAATACCCCCTTGTGCCTCTGTAGGATTACTGCCACTTCTGGATCAGTAACGTCTCCTGCTGCCTTGACTTGGAGTATTTCTTTCCAGTTCAGTCTAAATTTCTTTCGCCAATTTCTGCCCAGTAGTGCTGGTCGGTCACCCTTCACGATAACCAGTGGTACGCTGGCTGCTTGTTGTCCAAATTCTACATTCACCACCACCTTCCCTAACACTGGGATGGGTTCTCCAGAGAAAGTAGACAGCGGTATTTTACATGGGCAGAGTGGCAAGTGAGCAAATGATCCCTTGTAGGTGGTCTCTGACACAAGAGACACTCATGCTCCTGTGTCTAATTGCATCTGTATGTTCTGGCCTTCAATGTTCATGTCAACCACATAGCCATCATTACCATCTGAAGCTTTGTATACTGTGTAAAGTCCAAATGAATTTTCATTATCCTCCTCTGCCGGGCTTGTTTCAACCTCCTGTCCGACATACTGGGTCTTATGCAGTGTCCTTTTATTCCTCCACATGCGTGCAATGTGTCCCACTTTTGTGCAATGGTGACATGTTTCTTGTTTAAATCTGCACACAGTAGCTGGATGCTTACCTCCGCATCTGTAGCAGGGCTGACGTAGCTGTTGCTGCTTGTCATCCACGCTGCTCTTTTGCCAGGGTGTACTTTTGCTGTAGCTTGTGTCACGTGATTTTCTCGTCATCTCTCTTTTTACTTGGGTTAAACACCTTATTAACTGTTGCACTCACTTTCATTTTCCCAGCGAATTCCAAAGTGTTTCATTAAGCCATCTCCATGGACAGCGCCGTGTCACATGCACTTTTAAAAGTTACATTAGTCTCTGCCAGTAATTTCCTCTGTATTGCCTCTGATCTCAATCCACTCACAAACCTATCATGGAGGGCATCATTGAGGTGAGCTCCAAGATCACAGTTAGTAGACAGCTATTTCAGAGCTACTATAAAGTCACTCACTGATTCACTCTCTTGTTGATTTCTCATCTGAAATCGAAACCTCTCCATAATGACAAGTGGCTTGGGCTTGTAATGGTCACTGAGTGCTTTGGTTAGTTGTGCATAACTTTTCATACTTGGCTTATCCGCTCCAATTAGCAACAAGAAAACGCTGACTTTCTTTTCATCTGCCACTGTATTCGTGGCCATCCACTGTTCCAGTCTCTCTAAGTAAGATTCAAAATCTTCCTTACCCTCTTAGTATTGCGATATACTGCCAATAAGGGCCATTGCTGCAGTCCGTCCTGTTGTTAATAACTTGCAGTCACGTTAGCTTGTTAGTTAGCCACTCACGTTGGTGCCACAATTTTCTTTTCTTGTTATCTGCCAGTTATAACTTTGTCTCTCGTCTTCCAGGATGTTTTCCTTTCTTTTAATATCCCATCCTCGTTGCCAAACTGTAATATATTGATGTGGGTTTAATAAGTCAGACAGAGAGCAGACTTAGCGTGCAGGCTCGGACATTACTCAGACATTAACCAACCGGAAACACACATTACAGATTTGGACAAACTCTACCAATTCCATAAGAGGGCAGTGTACTCTATTAGTATATTCTCAATACACTACATTGACCAACTACGTAGAGACACCGGTTGCCTACCTGAAGATCTGCCGAGCTTGATGCAAGATCGTAACGGATGGTGTGATAGGATGCTTGTCTGAGCTAGCTTGACTAGATGATGATGATGGTGATGATGATGATTAAGTCCCCTGTTTTCCTGAGTCCTTTGCTCAGTCTTGAGTTGACATGCTGTGCAAACCCAGTGACTAAGCCTGTTCAGGAGTTTATGCTCTGAGTTTTCTCTTGTTTGTTTTCCTATCATTGACCCTTGCCTGCCTCATGGACTTTGTTTTTGCCTGCCACTTTGGTTTGTATGCTGATTCTGACTGACACTGGATATTTACCCTTTGCCTGGACTGTAGTTCTGGGTTATTGTCGACTTGCTGTTCGGATATCCCTGCCCTGCTTATCTAGAAAAAAAAACCCTTGATCTGAATAACATTGTCTCTGTCTCTGCATCCGAGTCTTATAACACCATCTTATGGCACTGGGGTAAAGCTTCCACTCCAGGGCACTCCTGGTCTGCCCACTCCAGAGCATTACTCAGGGGAACTTTACACGTCATTCTTTTCTGGTACAATGCAGCTTGATTTTCAAATTACAGCTGTCCACTTTCCCCATGGACTGAGCAAGGGTGGCTTATGTCATTACCTAGCTGTCAGGTTGGGCAAGAGAATGGGGCATAGCTGTCTGGGAGGCCAAGGCACCATATTGTCACACCTTCTTCACATTCTCAGAGCAGATGAAAAAGTTTTTGATCTCTCCAAACATGGCAGAGAGGTGGCTTGGAGATGCTCTATGTTCATCAGGGAAACCACTCAGTATCTGACTATACCAGAGAGTTCTGGACCCTCGCCACCTCTAGTGGTTGGAATACTGAGGCCCAGTTTGATGCATTTTTCAATGGTCTTTTGGAAGGCTTAAAGGACAAATTAGTCACTCTGGACTTGGTTTGGATGCCCTGGTGGATTGGGCTATCGGTATTGACACTCACCTGCAGCAACGCTGCAAGTGGAGAGCTATTAGTGGTCCCTGGAGGGCTTTTAGTGAAAGAACAATTCCCTATCCCACCTTGCCATCTTCTCTGTTTCTGTCTTCTACCTCACCCTCAGGTTCTAACCCAGAGACCATGCAGATTAACTGTTATCACCTGTCAGCAGTGGAAAAATAGAGAAGAATCAACTCCAACTACTGTCTGTATTGTGGTGAGTCAAGCCACTATGTATCTTCTGTTCCTGCAAAATGCTGATGCTCATCAGTTAGGTGAGGAGTACTGGTGAGTGTTACTCTCATCAAGCCCTCCTCAACCTGCCTACTGGCTATGTTTGAGTGGGGTGGTCAGCAGTGACAGCTCATTGCATTTATTGACTCTGGGGCTGATGAGAATTTCATTGATGCTTCCTTGACTGTTCTGTGGGAACTGCCCTTTCCCCTTTTAAAGACACCCTTGGTGGCCAATTCCCTGAATGGCAAGAAATGTGAAGCTATCACTCATATGTCTTTTACAGTGACTCTCTGTTTCTGGCGATCATCATGAACAAATTCACCTTCATAGCATTGAGTTCCCTATGTAAGGGAAGCCATAGCCTGATGGTTAGAGAAGCAGCTTTGGGACCAAAGCATTGCTGGGCCAGCAGGAATGGTTGAAATGTTCTTGAAAAAGGCTCTTAAACTCCAACTGTTCCCCAGGCTGCTTTGAGTATGCCGTGTGTCATTCTGGATAAGATTGTCTGATTAATGCAATTTAATCTATTATTCTTGTTTGTCCAAGGTTCAGGAGACAGAACCCTCAGATTGATGGGGTCAACTGCAAGATTTTGGGCTGGAGCCCATTCTGTTTATCTCACTGCCTCTCACATGCCCATTCACCCAGTTCCTGGCATCCCACCAGAGTTCCCAGACCTGTCCTCTGTTCCCACTGATTATAAGGCTGTATTTCGTAAGTTCCAGGCTGTTGCATTGCTGCCTTACTGGCCCTATGACTGTGACATTGACCTGATACCAGGCATGATGCCACCTAGAGGGCACCTGTATTCCCTCTCCCAGCCTGAAACTGAAGCCATGGAGAAGTACATTCAAGAATTACTAGCTTCAGGCATCATTCATCCTTCCTCTTCCCCTGCTAAAGCATGGTTTTTCTTCATGACTAAGAAGGATGGCTCCATCTGTCTTTCCATTGATTATTGGGGACTTAATGATGTCACTATTAAGGACCAATATCCTCTTCCTTTCATATCCTCTGCATTTGAGTTACTCCCTGGTTTCTGCATTTGAGTTACTCTGTGGTTCACCTGCCTTCACTAAGCTTGACCTACGTAATGCCTACCACTTGATCCATATCAGAGGGGGTGATGAGTGGAAGACAGACATCAACACTGCCACAGGTCATTATGAGTATCTCATCATGTGTTTTGGCCTCACTGATGCTCCAGTGTTCTTTCAAGTCTTAGTGAATGATATTTTAAGGATATGTTGAATACATTGTTTTTGTCTCTTTGGATGACATTTTGATTTTTTTTCTTGATCCCTAGCTGAACACACCAACCATGTCTGTAGAGTCCTACAGTGCCTTCTTGAGAATCAACTCTATGTTAAAGCTGAGAAGTGTGAATTTCACCATAACATTATATCATTCCTTGGTTATGTCATCTCAGCTGGGACCATTCAGATGGATCAGCAAAATATAAAAGCTGTTGTCACCTGGACCCACCCTTCACCTCATCAGGAGCTGCAGTGCTTTTTGGGATTTGCTCATTTTTACCAACGATTTATTAAGAATTATAGTGTCCTGGCTGCCCCATCTCACTGCCCTTACCTGAGCATCTGTCCAGTTCTCCTGGTTATCTGCAACAGAAGAAACTTTTGTGGAACCTAAGAAGTGGTTTACTACTTCGTTTATCCTGTCATAGCCTGATCCCAATTGTCAGTTCATTGTGGAAGTGGACACTCCAATGTAGGTGTTGATACTGTCCTTTCACAATGCTCGACAGATGATGAAAAGGTACACCCATGTGCATTTTTCTCCCACTGACTCACCCTGTCCAAATGCAATTATGACATTGGCAACTGAAAATTGCTTGCACCAAAATTGGATCTGGAAGAATGGAAGCACTGGCTAGAGGAACTAGGGAGCCATTTCTGGTTTGGACTGATCATAAAAACCTAAAATACATTCGCACAGCTAAACATATCAACTCTCATTAGGCTTGCTGGTCTCTTTTCTTTTCCAGATTCTTTACCCTGTCATTCTGCCCCAGGTCCAAGAACAGCAAACCAAACTCTCTATCCCACATTTTGCCCCTTACTGATAAGCCCAGTGCTTCTGGACTGCTGTCTTATTGGTGCAGAACATTGAATCCTTGGTGTGCTCTGCCCAACAAGATGACTCAGCACCCAGCCAGTGTCCTACTAACTACTTGTTTGTTCCTATATCTGTCTGATCTCAGGTCCTGCAGTGGAGTCACTCCTCCAGGTTTTGCTGTCATCCTGGAACAAGGTGCAATGCAGGCATTTGCTGGTTAGCAGTTTTGATGGCCCACCATGGGAGATGACATTCACACCTTTTGTTTTGGCCTGTTCTGTCTGTGTGCAGATTAAGACTCCTACTCAGCCTTCTGATGGCCTGATTCAGCCCCTGTCCATACCCAAGAGATCCTGGTCCCACATCACCAGATTTTGTCATTGGTCTTCCGCCATCATACAGTAATACTGTTGTTTACCACTTTTCCAAATCTGTGCATTTTATTCCTCTCCCCAAACTCCCCTCTACCAAGGAGCTGCCAATTTAATGATCACACATGTTTTCCAGATTTGTAGACTACCTGTGGACATGGTGTCAGACAGGGGTCCTCAATTCAGATCTCATTTCTGGAAGAGTTTCTGCAAACTCATCTGTGCCTCTGTCAGTTTCTCCTCAGGCTTCCATCCACAGTCTCATGGCCAGACCATGCAGGCTAACCAGCAACTTGAGATGGTTTTGGGGTGTATGGTGTCCCAAACACCATCCTCCTGGAGCCTTGGGTTGAGTACTTTATTAACTCCCTCCCATCTGCCTCTACAGGACTGCCCCCCTTTGAGTGCTATCTGGGCTACCAGCCCCCTTTTTTTCCAACCCAAGAAGAGGATGTTGGTGTGCCATCTGCCCAGCCCTTCATCTGCTGTTGCCAACAGACCTAGAAACAGACACACTCCGCTTTACTACATTACATAACGTAAATGGCATTTTGCAGATGTTTTTATCCAAAGCAACGTACACCATACCCAGAACAGCTTGGGGAGCAGTTGAGGGTTAGTTACCTTGCTCAAGGGCACTTCAACTATTCCTGCTGGTCCTGGGAATTGAACTGGCAACCTTTTCATCCTTAAGCTGCTACTGTCAGCCTCAACCAGGATGAAGTGCCAAGCAGAACAGCATCGTTCTAAGGCTTCCCCTTATCATGTGGGACAATATGTGGCTGTCAACTCAGGACATTCCCCTCAAGGTTGAGTCTCAGAAACTGGCTTCCCACTTCTTTGGCCCTTTCCCCATTGTAAAAGTTGTTAACTCTGGTTCTATTCAACTTAAGCTTCTCCCACACCCTTTGTCGAATTCATCCCACCTTCCATGTGTCCAGGGTTAAGCCCTTTTTCTGTAACCAACTCTGTCCTGTTCTCAAGCCCCCTTCCCCCATGGCTCATTGATGGGTCAGAAGTGTTCACAGTGCAATGGCTCCTGGACAGCCATCATTGTGGCCATGGATTTCAGTACCTTGTGGAGTGTGCAGGTTATGATCCTGAAGAAAGATGTTGGGTTCTGGCTCAGGATATTCTGGACTGCACACTAATTAGGGACTTTCATAAATCTCATTCAGTTCCTCCAGTAAGGATACCAGGAAGCATCCATAGAAGGGGGTGTGCTTCATGGATGTATTCTGTAAGGGCTCCTGTCTAAAATATTTTGTTTATTGTTATTTTTAGAGTCAATATGTGCTTTTGTTTGTTTTCATTTACCATGTGGTGGTGTCATTTGTTCTGTTTGTTTTTGATGGCCATGTACTTCTGACTCTGCCCCCCCACACCCATTCTACTTCTTGTCTGTTTTTTTCCCCACCATTTTGCATGCACACTTGTTCCTTATTGTCTCTATTAGTTGTGTTTTGTGCCCTGTGGTGACCTGGCGACTTGTCCAGGGTCTACCCCGCCTTTCGCCCGTAGTCAGCTGGGATAGGCTCCAGCTTGCCTGTGACCCTGTAGAACAGGATAAAGCGGCT
>JAOANJ010000009.1:38882139-38893993 GCA_026413345.1 Ariopsis seemanni | reverse complement strand
ACATGCAAACTCCACACAGAAAGGCCCTCGCCGGCCACGGGGCTCAAACCCGGACCTTCTTGCTGTGAGGCGACAGCACTAACCACTACACCACCGTGCCATCCCCCATTGGAAAATATTTAATTGTAATGTATTGTAGAAATCGTCAAACTTTTATTCTGAGATTTTATTTCACAATGGGCCTGTGAACAGGGTATTTGAGAATTTTGGATGCAGGGAAGTCTGCCCATTTCCTACACCATTATCTTGTTAATACATTAATACAATTACACTAATTTGCATATGAAATGGCTTCAAGTGCCAGGTTCCATTATTTAAAAAAAATTTCTACAGTAAATTTCTTCAGTCCAGTTTTATTTGTATAGCGCGTTTAACAATGGACAGTATCACAAAGCAACTTTACAGAAAAAACATTTAAGTGTGCACTTTAAAGTGGTGCGTACATTAACACTCAAATGCTGAAGTGATGTAAGCTGGTGTGCTAGCATGGCATTAGCAAGAAATGATAGCAAAGTTTTTTGATGTACAGATCCATCAAAATCGTGCTGTATTTCCTCTGTCGCATATAGGCTCAATAACGCCTGGACTTTACTGTTGGTCTATTTGTCTGGTGATTTTTAATTTCCTGTGAACACAACAAAAGTGTCCAAGAGATGGTAATTAACTCTTCAAGATTCCACTTGCTTCTGATCTGACGAACATATATTGTAATCTTAGGTCTGTTTCAGAAGCTCACTCAAAGTGAGATAAGGTGGATAATTTTTGTGCGGTTTTTCAATTCCATGCTAACATAGAACAGTGTCTGGCCAACAAAACATGAACATAGTGGTTAATGATGATACACGGCTGGAACATGATTAATGCCTAGTTCAGTAGGCGGAGACTCCAGGCACAATTAGGATGAAAGACACGATAAAAGGCCACTGTTGCTCAGTAGTAAGATGTTGGGGGGTGTTGTTTAAGAATAATGGCAAGTACAGGGTTAAGCTTGGTGCTTTTTCTTGTGAGCAATACATTTGCATCCTTGCTACCTGTAAAATTGCCTCCTCAAGGTCCTTGGGTTTCCTTGAAGCCTACTTTACAGACACCTGGCCAGGTTGATAAATGCCAAGTGCAAGACTATGAAAGGGTTCCTTGTGGGGAACCTGGTATAAAGGCTACACCATGCAATGCTATAAACTGCTGTTTTGATGGACAAGGGTGTTATTATGGGAAAACTGGTAAGTATCGTGTTTTATTTGACTTGACTGGTAAAAGGTTCAATTGACTTAACTTCTCTCCTGTGGTGTTGCCAGTGACTGTCCAGTGTACCCTTGATGGCCAGTTTGTGGTGGTGGTAGCCAGAGATGTAACAGTTCCCAGGATAAGCCTGGATTCTATCAACTTGTTGGGAGGAAATGCAGGACCCTGTAGTCCTGTTGACTCTAATACAGCCTTTGCTATATACCAGTTTCCTGTAACTGCTTGTGGGACTACCATGAAGGTTTGTAACCACTCTGCCAAAAAGGATAGCCTTAATTTTTTGTTCAGCATGTTTTCTAAAACGTGTTCTACTCTCTTCAGGTAGAACTTGGTTATGTGGTCTATGAAAACAAGATGCTTTCCTCTTATGAAGTTGGAGTTGGACCTCGTGGCTCAATTACAAGAGACACTCACTATGAGTAAGCCAAATCATCATGGCAAAGGGTTCTTTAAAGCTTTTACTGATCTAATTGTCATCCTCTAGGTTTTACTTCCAGTGTAAATATTCAGGTGTTGGTTTGGGGGCTCTAGCTCTTGAGACTTCTTCCAATCTTGATCCTCTGCCTGTTGTTGCATCTGGACCATTCCAAGTAGAACTAAGACTAGGAAAAGGTTTGTGTGTCACCAAGGGTTGTGTAGAAGGTAAGCATCTTCTGGATATTAGCATGCAGTCTGAATGTCAATGGCTTCAACAGGAACTGATTCTCCTGCCCCATTTCCCAACAGAACAAGTAGCCTATACCTCCTACTACAGTGCTACTGACCACCCTGTGACAAAGGTTCTGAGGGAGCCTGTGTATGTTGAGGTACACATTGCTGAGAGAACTGACCCAAATATTGTCCTTGTTTTGGGTAGCTGCTGGGCAACCACCTCCCCTAACCCCTACAGCCTTCCCCAGTGGGACCTTCTGGTGAATGGGTAAGTTCTTAACATGTCTTGCTTGTTCAGTCCAGTTCCTGTACTACACAAATGACAACCTTGTCTATTCCACAGATGTCCATATGAAGATGACCGTTATCTGACTAAGCTGATACCAGTGACTGGGGTATCTGGACTTGCATACCCTACCCATTACAGACGCTTTGTCCTGAAAATGTTTACATTTGTGGATCAGGCCTCTGTGACTCCAGTGCAAGAGATGGTAAAAGCTCATATCTTCCTTAGATAAAGGAAATGGGTTCCATTGCTTAGACTTGTCTCCTCTTAGCTCTACATCCACTGCAGTACATCTGTCTGTCTTCCGAGTACACAAGATGCCTGTGAACCAATGTGCACCAGAAGTAGGTAGAATCCCTTCACACTACTTGCTTCTTTTGGCTGACTTATGGACTTTTTTTTCCCCCCCCCTGCAGGAAGGGATGTTGCTGCAACACGAGGGAGCTTTCCTGGTGCATCAGGAATAGTGTCCAGTGGAGGTATGAACTTTACCCAAGTTTATGAATCTCCTGGAATAAAGCAGCCCTACTGTGGTTCTGTGACTTGGCTTGTTTAGCTCTACACTGTTCTGTTGGTTATAGACTTGTAAATGGGTAGTTTATCTATCTTTGAGCAAACTCGGTGCACCAGATGATGCACTGTTAGAAGCTTCAATTCAGTGCAGCTTTTGATGCTTTGCATCATTCTGACAGACTAGGTGTAGGGGTGTCCAGCCTTCTCCAGAAAGGGCACATTTGTGAAGGTTCATTCCAACCACGCAGAAGCCACATCACTTTAGAGCCTAGATTAACTGACTGAATAGTGGAAGCAGGCATGGCTCCTGCTCAATTGGACTACTTCACTGGTGCTTTTGTGGTTAAGGTTGGACACCTCTGGCATAGGTCTGTTAGAATTAAGAGAATTGCTCTTACCTGGTTGCTATTGGGTTTTTCAGTAGTGGTGTCTTCATAAGCTCCATGTTTTGCTGCTGGATACCTTGATTGTAAACAAGGTAGTGGCTTCCTCTGCATGCTGTAGACATATGGCTACCTTGCATGAAATCCTGAATAATTATTCCTATCTTCCTTAAAGGACAGCTCTCTAATGGGGGGGTATGGGATGGCCTTTCAGTTACATGTGCTGCAGACCTCATTAGTTTAACTCAAGCCCTTAACATGGCTTGCTTCTTTCCTTGACTGGCTTATGGATTTTATTTTTCTCCCCATTCATCAGAAAGAGATCTTGCTATAACAGAAGAGGGCTCTCCTGGTGCATCAGGAATGGTGTCAAGTGGAGGAGTGATCTTTACCCAAGCTCAAGTTTATTTGAATAAAGATGCCATACTGTGATTCTGTAGCTTGAGTTGTTTCTCAACACTGTTCATGTTGGCTGTAGATTTGTAAGTGTCTAGTGTTCATCTACCCTTGAACACTTGTTGCAATAGATGCTGCAGTGGAAAGTTAGTACATGCTTCAACTTGTTACACATCATTCTTCTAGACAGACTAGGTACAGGGTTGTCCAATCTTCCCCCAGAAAAGGCTGGTGTGGGTGCAGGTTGTCCCAAGCAGAAGCCCCACCTTTTGACAACCTAGATCAACTCCTCTGCATGGAGGGTATGGCTCTGGTTCAATGGGACTACAGCTACACTGGCCTTTGTGTCTTTGGTTGGACACCATTTAGAATGGGTTTCTTAGAATTAAAATAAAATGGCTTTTTTTTTTTTAACAAGCTCATCTTCTAATGAACAAGAAATATCTTGAAGTTTGCAAAATATACTTGACTGTCTCAAACCCTAGGCTGTTGCTTGGCCCCTCAGCCTTTCAGGACTGGACATCAAAAATATAAGCTGGTCTGCAAGGGGGGGTTGTGTGGGGTGTCTTTTGGACAATTTTAATCTACCCCTTCTGGTGCAATTGAAATAAAACCACTTTTTTTTTAAATGCACTTCCTATGTTGCAGGTATACAGTGCAGCTATTGAGAGTGGGTCCAGCACAAAAGCTTTTGACTGGCCGTGAACAAAAGATCTCTTCACAAATCTGAAATGTATATGAACACAGCCAGTGCCAAGAAAGATGGCCATTACAATGTTTTTGTGGAGTTCAGTGTGAATGTGATCTGCCTGCTCTGTAAGGATGAACTCCCCTTTTCTTAAAGAATATCAAGCAACATAACTAAACTATACCTGGTGAGAATTGAGAAGTACCAGGAAGATGAAGAGAAACAAAGCCATGCAGTTACAGAAAAGCCTACCTTCTCTGCAAGGTCTTTTTCATAAAGCCAAGAAGGTTGCTGAGCTACAGTTGAAGTGAGTTCCATGGGGAATGAATTAATCACCAAAGTGGGAAAACATTCACTGGAGTTTCTGAAGCATGTTGCTGGTGTACAAGGAAGCTTATTCAAAAGTGCTCTATTGGCGAACATGGTGGCAGAGCAGGTTAGTTATCAAATGTTTATGAACAGTTACTGAACAAGACTGAAGTGTCACAGCATACTCTGTAGCATTTGATAAACTGAACACTCAGCTAGCCATTTACCAGGAGTGTAAATGACACACTTGAGGTTGCAGAAGAGTTGCCAAGTTCATGTCCGATGCACGGTCATACCACAGCAAAGAATATATTTCAGCAAATGTGTGGTGCAATTGAGCAGACTGGTTCTAACATTACCTCCCCTCCTGATAATTCTATTGCAGTTTGTGAGCAAGTTGCAGCTATGTATTGTGGTGGTGAGAACCTTTCCAGCCAGTGGGAGTTTTTCATTTGGAAATAAACTTTACCCAATCCTTCAGGTCAGATCGGTTTTCACAATGGACATAACTTCAATACATTAGGGAATGACAAAGCTGTATGCTTCTTGTGCTGTTCTGCCATTCAGAAGAACCTTGTCCGTGTAGACAGAATGAGATGAGTGGGAACATTGTGGAAGTTGGGTTTAACAACTGGTGAAAAGCAGAAGTTTTGGGAGCATAAAATCCTAACTTCATATAGAAGCCAGGTGGTTTGCCGATTTGTTCATTGTTTTACTCTTGGTGTGGTTGTGCTACTGGATGACTATAGTGATGCACCGATCATGATTTTTCATGGCCGATTCTGATTCCCTGTCTCACCCGTTAGACCTTATGGATTGTGCATTGTCATGGAATTGTGCATTCAGATCCAAAAGCAGGAAGAAAGGGCAGGAGAAAGAAGCTTCACAGAAACAGAAGGGCTCTTGGGAGACTTTATCAAGACAACCAGCAGAATCTCTTGATCAGCGATCAACTGCAAAGAGCCTCATATTGCCAGTGACTACTCAGGCTGACAAAGGAAATTGAAGCTTTGTCTGCTTGACAGTTCTGTGAAATTTGTCTCTTGTACTGAAACCTGGATGGAGTAGCAAAAGGCACCTGCAGCTGACAAAAGTGGGTCTCGTGTGTAAACAAACATTTTGCCTCTTGTAGAACTATATTTAGTCTGTCTTTTAAATGATAAAAGAATGCTGTTCATTGTTGGCTGGGTGCCTGTAGTAAGCCCCAGAGTTTGGGTTGCCTTGGCTGTTGTGTAGGATCTCATTCTTATAGTCCACATTTTTAAAGGCTTTTATATAGAAGCCTTTTTGACAGCTTAATCAGTCAAGCTTTTATTTGCTCTCAGGTATTATGCCAAGTTTATCACAGGCTTACTGTTGATAGAATTGCTCACTTTTTTTTTTTTTTTAAACTCATTTTGGGATTTTGTACTCGCTATTATACCAATTGCTTTACACACCCACCCACAAAGCTTAATGGAGTTCATGAATTGATCTGAAAACTTCATTGAATAAAAAGACCCCATGGATATCTCTTCAAAGAAGCTCTGCACCAAGGTAAGAACACATTTCCTGTTCTAGCATAACTCTTTCAGAGACTGTCTCTTATGCCTTGGTGGAGTGCAATTTACCTTGCACTACTGGACTTAAACTTTGACCAATTGCACCAATGATCATTCAGCACGTAATTTAATGTTATTGGTTTTGGTCACGGAGCCTGTCATGTAACATGTTTTAATAACAGCAAAGGGATGTCTCCAGGGTGAAGTTAGCATTTGAGTGCGGTCTTCAGTGAAAGCCTGTTTACAGTAATTCAATGTTTGCTATTGCTGTGTGCACACATGTATTGTCAATTGTTCTATTGCTGCCTGTATCAATGCATTAGTCAAATAAATCTATTACTGATGAATAAACCTGCATTCCATGTGTGAACCATCCATTGGCTAAATATACTATGCTGTCTTTATGTACAGCAAGTTGGCATTCAGGTTTGCTGATTTAGTGTAAAATACTCTGAAGCCAGTATGAAATGTGGTTGGCTATCGAAATGAACAATCAACATTGTGCTGCTACACTGCATTTAACATTATATAGACTTTGTCAGCACCCCTAACTCCAACTGACTTCCAGCACCCTTGCTTGCATTTCCTGCAATGTCATGCTAGCAAGTCAGCTTATCACTTCACCAATATGAATGAAACAAAACCACACCCCTTTGAAGGCATGTAGTTTTCAGAGGTGGTCCACAGTAGGTGGTTCCTCTCACATACCTAGACCCGTTTGGCCAAATGCACCTAAGCAACTCAATCTTCTAGTTCTAATAAGGACTCTGGCTGAAATATGTATTTGCCACAAACTTTTTTTTTTTTTTTTACAAAATCCATCACCCTCTGCCCTTCCACATTCCTCTCCTTGCCACCATACCTACCCATCACCTCTGTACCCTTCAATGTGCCCACTGAAGTCTGTCCCAATCACCATGCTTCCTTCCTGGAGTATGCATTCCACCACTACATCTAACTTGGTCATCTTTTCTCTTCCATCTCACACCCAAGTTGTGGAGCATAAGCACAGACAACATTCATCACACCTTGGATTTCCAGCTTTATATCTCTTTACCTCAAACACTCAACATACTCATGATGACCCCTACCCCCTTTCTCTTCCCATCCACACCATGGTAGAACAGTTTGAACCCACCTCCAGTCCTCTTGGCCTTTCTCCCCTTCCACCTGGCTCCTTGAATGCACAGTGTACATCTCCACTTTCCTTCTTTCCATCACATCTACCAGCTCTCTCCCTTTACCAGTCATACTGCCAATGCTCAAAGTTCCCTCACCACCACTGGACAGGTCTTCCACATCACAGTAGCTAAGTTTCCATCAGCACACTGTTGGCCCACAGTACCCAGGGCAATCCTTAGTAATCCAGGCCTTGCCCAATCTAGTTTGGAAGTCTAACTTATGATTTACCATAGGTTTTACACTAGATGCCCTTACTGATGCAACCCTCCCAAAGCTATCTGGGCTTGAGACTGGCACCAAGGACACACTGGCTTCTGCAACCCTAGTGGCTGGGTTGTGTTTCAGTCTAGCCAAGGTAATAGCATGAACTAATTTCTGTGTCTGACAGTTAATAGTTCTGAGCTGGGGGACCCACCATCCTAGTAATATAATTGAGAGTTAGAGGCCTGCAGCTGCTGCACATGATACAACTGAAAGGCCATCCCACATTAGAGAAGTGTCTTTTCAGAAGGAAAGGTAGGAATAATTACTCAGGATTCTAGGTAAGGTTTATTCCTCTAATTGAATATACCAATCACCTTCGGCTTTGCTGAAAGGTGGCTGTGTGCCTATAGCATGCAGAGGAAGCCACTACCTTGTTTACAACCAATCTATCCAGTAGCAAGCCTCTGAAAACACCCCTACTGAAAAACCCAATAGCAGCCAGGGTACCAGAGCCAGGTAAGAGCAATTTTCTTTTAATTCCAATAAACCTATACCAGAGGTGTCCAACCTTAACCACAAAAGCACCAGTGAAGTTGTAGTCCAATTGAGCAGGAGCCATACCTGCTTCCACCATTCAATCAGTTGATCTAGACTCTAAAATGTGGCTTCTGCTTGGTTGGAATGACAACCTACACAAACCCTTTCTGGAGAAGGCTGGACACCCTTATACCTAGTCTGTCAGAATGATGTGCAGCATCAAAAGCTGCACCAAATTGAAACTTGTAACAGTGCATCAGCTGGTGCACCAAGTTTACTCAAGGATGGATGAAAACTACCCATTTACGAATCTATAACCAACAGGACAGTGTAGAGATAAACAAGCCAAGTCACAGAACCACAGTAGGGCAGCTTTATTCAAAAGGGATTCATCATAAATTCGGGTAAAGATCATACCTCCACTAGACACTATTCCTGATGCACCAGGAAAGCTCCCTTCTGTTGCAACAACACCCCTTCCTGCAGAGGGGAATCCATAAGCCAGTCAAGAGAAGCAAATAGTGTAAAGGGAGTCTACCTACTTCTGGTGCATATTGGTTCACAGGAGTCTTGTGCAGGTCAAAGACAGACAGAGGTACTGCAGTGGATGTAGACCTAAGAGGAGGAGACAAGTCCAAGCCATGGAACCCATTTCCTTTATCGAAGGAAGATAAGGCAAGCCTTTACCATCTCCAGCAGTGGAGTCACAGAGGCCTGATCCACAAATGTAAACATCTTCAGGACAAAGCATCTAATGGGTAGGGTATGCAAGTCCCGATGCCCCAGTCACTGGTATCAGCTTAGTCAGAGAACACATCCTTGTATGGACATCTATGGAATAGACAAGGTTGTCATTTCTGTCAAGTACAGGAACTGGACTGAACAAGTGAGACATGTTAAGAACTTACCCATTCACCAGAAGGTCCCACTGGGGAAGGCTGTAGGGGTTAGGGGAAGTGGTTGCCCAGTAACTACACAAAACAAGGACAATATTTGGGTCAGTTCTCCCAGCAATGTCCACCTCAACACACAGGCTCCCTCAGAACCTGTCACAGTGTGGTCAGCTGCACTGTAGTAGGAGGTACAGCCTACTTGTTCTGTTGTGAAATGAGGCAGGGGAATCAGTTCCTGTTGAAGCCATTGACAAATTCAGACTGCATGCTAATATCCAGAAGATATTCACCTTCTGCACAACCCTTGGTGACAAGCCCTTTCCTAATCTTAGTTCTACTTGGAACGGTCCTGAAGCAATAAACAGGCAGAGGATCAAGATTTAGATGAAGTTTCAGTAGTCAAAGCCCCAAAGTAAAACACCTAAATATTTACACTGGCAGTAAGGCCTACAACAGAGGACACAATTAGATCAGTAAAAGCCTTAAAGGATTCTCTGCTGTAATGATTTGGCTTACTCAGTGAGCATCTCTTGTAATTGAGCCACGAGATCCAACTTCATACGAAGAAAGCATCTGCTTTTCATAGACTACGTAACCAGGTTGCACCTGGACAGAGTGGAGAGCACACTTTCTGAACATGCTACTGGTATAATAAAGACTATTGGAGTCAACAGGACTACAGGATCCTGCATTTCCTCCCAACAGGCTGAAGGAATCCAGGCTCATCCTGGGAAGCGTTGTGTCTCTGGCCACCACCACAAACTGGCCATCAAGGGTATACTGGACAAATCACTGGCACCACCAAGGGAGAGAGAGGTCATGTCAAATAAAACTTGACACTTACCTGTTTTCCCCATAATAGCAGCCCTATCCATCAAAACAGCAGTTTAACACATTGCATTGAGTAGCTTTCATACTAGGTTCCCCACCAGGAACCCTTTCATAGTCTTGCACTTGACATTTATCAACCTGGCCAGGTGTCTGGGGCTGCAAACTAGGTTTCAAGGGAACCCAAAGACCCTGAAAAGGCAACTTCACAGGTAGTAGGGATGCAAATGTATTGCTCACAAGAAAAAGTCCCACAACCACCAAACTTAACCCTGTGTTTGCTATTACTCCTAAACAACACACACACCAACATCTAATTACTGAGCAACAGTTGCCTTTTACTGTTTTTTATCCTAATTGTGATTGGAGTCTCCTCCTACTCAACTAGTCATTAATAGTGTTCCAGTTGTGTGTCGTCATTAACTGCATTAACCACTGTGTTCATGTTTTGTTGGCCAGACACTCTCCTATAATATTAGTGTGGAATTGAAAAAACACGCAAAAATCATCCGCTTAGGTCACTTTGAGTCATCTTCTGAAACAGACCTAAGATTATGAAACCTGTTAATCAGATCCGAGGCAAGTGGAATCTTTAAGAATTGATTACCATGTTTTTGATACTTTTGTTTTGTTCATAGGAAATTAAAAAACACCAGACAAATAGACCAACAATAAAGTCCAGGCTTTATTGAGCCTATATGCGATAAAGGAAATGAAGCACGATTTGGATGCATCTAAGTGTCAAAACTCTTCGCTAGCATAACTCACTTTGTGCAAAGTCTTTATCTTTTTTAGGCTTCAAGTTGTTTATTCAGTAAAAATGCAGTAGTTCCAGGGCTGGTTCGGGGCCAGTGCTAGGGCTGGTTCGGGGCCAGTGCTGGTGCTGGCTCACAACTCGTTCAACTTGCGAACCAGCTGAGAACCAGTTTGCTTTTCCATAGCTCGGGGTGCTAAGGGGAGCCACGTCATTACGTCACTGTATACGTCAGTTACGTCGCTGCGTTTGCATAAACCTTGGCGCGAACATCGAAGCAACAACACGGAGAAGAAGAAGCAGCAACAATAATAATAATAAATGGCTGCTGCTTTACTGCATCCATGATATCTCGTCACTTATTTAAAAATGGCGCCCTCTTGCGGTCTTGCTATTGTTGTTGGTCTTAACAACTCCGCCCCAGTTCTTTCCTCTAGCCCAGCAAAGAGCTGGTACTACCCTGGAACCGGTTTTTCTGGCCCAGAGCCAGTTCTTTGTCAGTGGAAACAGAAAATCCGGTTCCAAACTAAGCACTGGGACGGATTTGGTGGAAAAGGGGTAAGAGAGACTTGGAGCTGTTTTACTGGCAAAGGGAGGTTGGACAAAGTATTAAATGCAAGGATGCCAATAATAGTGGCACTTTTTTTTCCCCCCCTCTCTGAATACATTTATTTCAATTAAAGGTTGGATTTTTCTCATTTTTCAAGTGTGAGATGAAGCGACTTCACCAAAAGGTGGATTCCCCCCAAACCCTTTTTAATAATCTTGAAAAGGGGTGGCAATAATTGTGGCGGGCAGTGTTTGCGATTGATATATAAATAAATCTCATCTCTGTAAAATGAATGCCTTGCTACTGACACATGCAGAACCAGTAAACAGAAGTGCTGCGGCGAGAGAGTTCAGATTGCTTCAGGCTGCCATGCACTCCAACGCTGCATACAGAGATGCAGTAAGTAGTTAATAAATAGTTGTTATTTACGAAAACTAACCCAGTAACTCCTTCCAGCCTGGTGTGTGTTTTTTCAATTTCAGATATCATTTTATAATGTATTTTTTTTTTTTTAAAGTATATTTATTTTCAATGCTTTTCATTTGACTGCAGGTTTTTAAGATGCTGAGCAATAAGGAGTCTCTGGATCAGATCATCGTGGCTTCCCCTGGGCTCAGCTCAGACCCCGTCGCGTTAGGCAAGTCTTGAACCGCACCCCATCTCTAATGAAGCTTAGTTCCCATGCACATATGCAAATGAAAGATGGTTATTATCTGGTTTTGCAGGTGTACTACAAGATAAGGATCTGTTTGTGCAGTTCACAGACCCCAGTCTGCTTGATGTGTGAGTTTTATTATTATATAAAATATACATACAGTGCTGCTTGAAAGTTTGTGAACCCTTTAGAATTTTCTATATTTCTGCATAAATATGACCTAAAACATCAGATTTTCACAC
>JAOANJ010000009.1:37650270-37664757 GCA_026413345.1 Ariopsis seemanni | reverse complement strand
CTTAAGAATGACATTTCTTTTCATCAATAGAGTGTAGAAAATACATGAACTAACGGAGGCTTTGTTCCCCTTTAATGAGACTTACTGAGAAAATGCCTTATAATTAAATGCCTAGTTTCTATTTTTGTTCCTCTTATGGTCTGTGCAGGGAAACATCTGACCACAGGAAGTTCACTATAATACACATTAATGCACAAAACTTTTTTTTCCAATAATCACTAATCATTATTTGCCTTTCTGTTTAAAAATAATAGAAAATAAGAGCAGAAACAAACATTTCTCATCAGTCCTGTACACAGGGCAGTGACCGTGTGAGAGGTCTGAGAGCAGAGATCAGTTCAAGGATGTGGTTTATTTTCTATTTCAGTATCAAGGTGCAAGTTCAGTAGTGAAGGAGGGAGGTGTGAAAGCAAGAACTAACTAACTTTTTTACCTTTGTAACTGGTGGACTTTACTGTGAACAGAGAAGCTTTAACAAAACCATGTTTGCATTAACTGGACTTACTGAGGAAATGCCTTCTAACTCAATACCTAAGTTCCATTTGTGTTACTGAGCAGGGAAATACCTTACTATAGCAACTTCACTATAATACACACTAATGTCTCGTGTGTGTGTTTTAATAATTCTTTACTTATTTGTGTAAAAAAAAAAAACAGTTATGCAGAAATAAACATGCCTTATTAGCCTTGTACACACACACACACAAGGCAGTCAGAGAACAGACGCAAGCTGGCAGTTGTGGTTTTGCTTCTTTTTTTTTAATTCAGTGATGCAAGTTCAGCAGTGAAGGGGGGGTGAAGATGATTGTGTTAAAGCAATAACTGACTTGTAACTCTTCAGCTGTAACCCCCCTGACACTTATTATTTTTGTGTTAAAGTCAAAAGTTGTCCAAACTCAAAATATTTGCATGTTGCATGGATTCATGCTGTTGACACTAAATTCTGAACATACTACCTGCATCATGCAGCAAAAACAAGGTGAATTAGACCAGGTGTCCAATTTTCAAACACCCAGTTTGGGTGGGCCTGTGCCCACTCTAGGGTCAGATTCCTTTTCTTGGCTGACAGGACTGATCTTCTGCTGTTGTGGCCCATCTGCCAAAAGTTTTCACGGGTTTTTGCGTGTGTGTGTGTGTGTGTTGTGAGATGTGTTTCTGTTCAGAGTGGCTATTTTAGATCTGCTGCATTTGCCTACAGGTCATAAATTGCCCCCTCAACTCAAAATTCCTATTTGTGAACTCTCAACTAATAGTTCTTCCAAGTTCAATATGGCCATCAGACTCACACAAAGGAGCATCTCTTAAGGTGATGATACATGGGGCAACTTTTTGGGCAATGTTGCTGGGCAGTGTTCCCAGCAACAGGCAACCAGGTGAGACACCAGGCAACTAATTAGGGCAACAGACAATTGGTAACAACCAATCAGATAAGAGCAAATCTGTTGCCAGGGAGACAGACATGCAAAGATGGACACTGAAACATTTGCAACTGTCACTTTTGTCTCGGCTTCAGCCTTTATTTCGCTCAAGTCCGTATGACTTCTGGAACAAAACTGAATAGACACTCTGGTCAAAAGATAATTTGTCATTATTTTTACATTTATCAGTCAAAATATTCTGTTAAAAGCAAACATTTCTTAAATCTCTTTAAAAATGCTACTAGCCTCAATCACATATGCTATAACAAATAACTGACACATGCATCACAAAAACATAACGGCAAAAACAAAATCATTTCATTCTCATCTTGGTGAAAAGAAAAGAAAAAAAGGACCAGGACCAGGAGATGCTGCTGAGGAGGAAAAGGGGTGACAGAGCTCCTGAAAGGCTTTCTTTCTTTTTTAGATCCTAAAGTTTCACCTTCAGGTTCCAGAAGCATTCGTGCTCTGGATGTGAATTAGATCAAAAGATAAGTTAGACAATCTCTAAAGCAAACTTTTTTAAAAAAATGAGCTGCCCACCACTTTTACCTTGATGCAAGAGAGCTAGCATTATTCCTAAATAGCTAGCGATAACTTTCAGCTAAGTATGTTCGCAACAAGCACCGCTAGTTAGCTAAATCCTATTCAGTTTCTATGGAGCGGCTGTTAGGTAACTGCAGTTTACACTTAGCTCTTGTCTCTCTTTTTCTTTGCTCCACTGCCGTTGAGACTCTGCCATCTTTGTTGAAAATTTCAGAAGCTCTCAGGTGGTCATGTGATTTGCTGCTAGCACTCTGATTGGATGATCTTAAAAAGTTATCAGATAGAAATTATGTCGCGCAATCTCAATGGGAAAGTGTCGAAGAACAACTGTCCGATAACATTGCCCAAAAAGCTGCCCCATGTATCATCAGCCTTATACATTTTGGTTGGACGGTCATATGGATTAACCTCACTGAACATCTTGATACTCGGCATTTGTGAGTAAGGAGTGGGGCGAGGGGTGTTGATCAGTACCTTTCTTCGATATTATGCCAGGTTTTCTACATGCTGCTTTTATAACGACACTTTTTAAATCCTCTTTTCTTCCATGTTCTGACCTTCGGATCTGCAGTTCCATCGTTCACCTTCACGCCTACTGGTAAGCCCGATGTCAAATCTTCTATATTATAAGAGCTCCAGCTACTAAGGACTTTACTTCCTTGGTTAAAGCTAACAAGCAGCACATTGTGCAATGTAGTTCAGTTCAGTGTTACTTTTAGATTCAGCGCATCACTGTTCTACCATGTCCACTTCAACTCCCTTCACATATCTGCTCGTTCTCCTCACTGACGATAGAGGAATGGCACAGGACATCAAGAGACAACAGCCCAGCTCAGTAAAACATGTTCTCTGGTTAAAACTACAGCTCCCTACAAAAAAGAGCACCAGTCTCTGGAGCGTTTCACGCAGCCCTCAAAGGCGGCTTTGGGAGTCTGCCGAGCCCCTCTGAGTCCGGTTAAAAAGGAAGAACGCTTTCCTAAAGAAAGCTGTTAAACGCAGACAAGAACGGATCAAAGCTCCTCCGTTTGGCTCTGCGTCTCAGCCGGGTTCTGATGAGGTGACAGCAGAGCTCTGGCGGTCCAATTAGACAAAAACAGAGTGGAGCTGGAACACTGTGTCTTATTGAAGATAGAAGAACAGGGCCCACTTTCACACCCTCCTTCTAGCTCGCTGTTTGAGGTAGTTTCATTTCGCAATGAAACTAATCAACCACCCATTGACGTCTGTGCCGGTAAAAAGAAAAAGGAAAATGAGACTGATTGGAGTGAACCTTTTGCTGCATGAATGGAAATGGATCTCGATTGCGATCAGCGACACTCTGCCAAGCTTTAAGTGAAACCCCAGGTTCTGTTAGTGGAGCATTGCCAAACACTTAGCTGCCAAAGCTAACCACACGAATATCGCCTCTTGAATTCAATGATCTGGAAATGTCACGTAGCCAAAATGTATCTCACTGTCGTATAAAATTCAGGATATTATCAGTGTGAACTGAGATCCAGCTTGCTCAGCCTTGTCTCATCCCGTTGATGACGTTTCTTATCACTGTTTTTTTTTTTTTTATTTTACTTTGCAGTATCGTATCAAAGAGGAGGAGAAGCTGTGAGCAGTGCTGGCAGGTGAGTCATGATGTTTCAAAATTAAAAGAAAAACCAGCTTAAAGTGTGCTAGTTAGTAAGTAAGGATCTGGGTCACCACCAGAACATCTGGAACTGTTCTGGAGAGATGTTTAAAAAAAAAAAAAAAATCCGAGGAGCGCTCTCTCAGTTTGATGATGGGTTGCGTCATTTTCATCCTTATCAAACCGTTCAGTGCTCTGCAGAATGTGGTTGGAGTCGTCCTAGAATGGACCACGCCCATGAGGGTAGAAATGTTTCACCATAGTAGACGATTTACATTCTAATAATGAACGAAATTCTTGAATCAGAAACTCGTACAACGTTGAACGAACAAGAACAACAATCTGGTTGGATTCCCAGTGAGGCCCTGGGAATTTAATATAATTTGGTAAATAAATAAAGTATACATTTGTCAAATAATTCCTCCTTCTTTGAATTGAGAACAGAGCCACTCACTGTACTGTACACTACAGTGTAATAGCCTGGGTAGGGCACAAGGGGGCAGTCTTGGGTTTCTAAAGGTGTTTTTGTGGACGCTGAAGATGGAGTGCCTTGGACAACAAAGCTCGAAGAAATCAAAGACAAAAGCACATCTCTTCCCACCTCCATACTGCTCTTGTACATTCATAATGCAGGAATGGACAGGAACTACTTCGTTGTGTGTTGAAACAGAATGAAAGAAAAACAGAGGAGGACACTTTACTCCAAACTCAAGCCCAGTGCTGCTTGTTGGTGAGCCATCCTAGTCTCGGTGGGCGTTTCCTTTTAGGATCGAGGTGACATTCTTGTTGAAATGTCCAACATAAATGGAGTGAAGCAGGAACATGTGAGGTGCACCTGCTAGTGAGCACTGTGGATTGTAAGACAGTGAACATCATCTTATTCTTTTGGCTGCTCCTGATTAGGGGTTGCCACAGCAGATCTTTCGTCTCCATTGCTCCCTGTCTTCCGCATCCTTGTCTACCACACTGTGTAAGACAGTGATAATGAAATATAATCCAGGGCAGTCAGGACACGAGGACATTTAACCCTGAGTCAAAGATTTCACAGCGTTGAACGTTGACCTGTGATGTTCAACTTTGAAGCCTTGTGGCTCCTCAAGAGTCTTTCAGTTTCTGAACTCATCAGTTGACCTGCAGTTGTATTTGCTGTCAAACAGCAATGTGGCAGTGAATGGAAATATGTGTACAAGCTTGATCAAGCACTCGAGCAGTTCGTTCAGGAAATATGGCTGGGCGATATGATATCGAGATATAATAACAAGGATGCACTTTTCCATTTATTATTAGCACAAAGTGTTGTTTACTTTTTTTTTTTTTTCCCTTTGTCTTTATTTCATAAAATACTTTGTGCTTTGTTCACTATGGAAGCCTAATGGTTAGAGAAGCAGTTTTGGGACCAAAAGGTCACTGGTTCAATTCCCTGGACCAGCAGGACCGGTTGAAGTGCCCTTGAGCACGGCACCTAACCCCCAACTGCTCCGGCAAGTGTGGTGGTGTACCTTGTGTCTGATTAGCCAAAGAAAAACTCATGATGTGATTATCAGTTCAGGTGGTGCCTGGATGAAACCAAAACTTTGCTCATTAAAGTGTCACAAAATTATCCAGTGTATCATGAGACATATCACGAACTATATTTTGCCATCGTTTCCTGATAACTCTGACCTAACCATGACGCATTTTATCAACAAAACTCTTACCATTTACCCAAAGAGGTCAATGGAAAAGCAAACAAAGAGCATGTTTGTGTTTATTTGCCTTCCATGCTTGGTGTAATGAGTGTCCTCAAAACTGTAGCGCTTGCATTAAATTGATGGCATTTAGCAGACGCTCTTATCCATAGCATTGTACAACATACCCAGAGCAGCCTGGGGAGCAGTAGGGGATTAGGTGCCTTGCTCAAGGGCACTTCAGCCATTCCTGCTGGTCCAGGAAATTGAACCAGCGACCTTTTGGTCCCAAAGCTGCTTCACTAATGGCTGAAGTGGCCATTAGGCCATGGCTGCCCCCCCTACACTAACTCGTATACATTTTTTATTTATTTTAATGGCAGTCACAAAGTTTTAATTGGTCTTGTTTGTCATAATAATCCCACCCCCAGCCCCTGACATGGGTGGTTCTAGACCAGCAAACTCTTGGTGCTGCTCTTGAACCTGTCCGAAAGCTGCTTCTCTAACCATTAGGCCATGGCTTCCCTCCAGTTTATCATCTAGAACATTGATACAAATGGTTCTCAATTGGGTTTATGCTTTAAACCATGTAAAAATCAAACAAAAAAACCCAGCATGGCAGATGGGGTCTGGATTTGATGTGTCGAGACCCTACTGCGTTCCAATATGCAAAGGAAAGCGCAAAAACTTTTATGTGATGTATTTCCAGTTTGCATATTCATATTTCCCAATAAGGACTGAGAATCCTTTGTACTTTTGTATTTTTTTTAATGACATGATGTTTCCTCAGGGGGATATTCTTTACTTTGTAAGCACATTATGCTTATGGTAATTTGACCTTCGGTGGCGTTAACAGTGTGCCGGTTGTGTGTGTACAGGCCTGGTTTGTTGAACATTAGCGACTCGGCTAACCAGCCCTGGCTCGCGGACACATGGCCCAACAGCTGCTCCAACCAGAACGACTGCAGCATCAACTGCTGCACCGCGAGCAACGGCAACAGCGACAGCAACCTGGCCACCTACAGTCGCCCTGGTGAGTCAGCGCTGAACGGGAAGCTATGTGTGTGTGTTGAAGGTTAAAGCAGGGCTGTTTTTAGACAGAAAATAAAAGGTAGCCCTGGCCCCGGCCTCTTTGGGGTCTGCTCTGCCAGCTAATCAAATTTGCCAGCTGATTTCCATACTGTTGTTGTAGCGTCTAAATGCAATTTCCCCTAAGTGCTTCCTTATTTAGGAAACCGGGAGCAGTTACAGAGGTCAAAGAGAGAGAAAGAGAGAGAGTGTGTGTGTGTGTGATGTGTGTACGGTACTTACTGTATATCTGAGAGGGATGGTGATGGAGGAAAAATAAGTTTTATATATATAAAAAGGCAGAGTGTGCGGAAAGAGTGATGAAGCCCTTCCCTTCCAGGTGATTTTTTTTTTGCAAGTGTCAGCAAGAGCTGGGTGAAAATAACAGCACAAGGAGAAACAAGCTTGAGATGGGAAACTCACTAAAGGTGTAACAGTGTAAGGAGACTGAAGCTGATTTGAGACAGTGGGATTGTAAAGAAATGGCATATTCAGGTTCTGAAGTAATAAACATCATTAATGTACAAATGATGAATAAATTAGGGGGTGTGAATTTCCGTCGTTCCGATAATTAGACGCTCATCTCGATACACGGTGTCACAAAACGATTAACGATTCAATACGGTTCCGTTTACGCCTGATCAGTTACGAATTAATTCGTTCGTGAGACAATTTGATTTCATTTGATTCAGACTCATTGAATCAGTTCGGTTAAATTGAACTTTCCTGACCATCTTGTTCAGGGTGATGGAGTTTATGCTTTGCTTTGTTCCTTGGTCACATGATGAGCCGGATTTTGTGTCTTATGAACCTCAAGAGCGAGGCTAGTGAGGGAACGCACATTTGTAGCTGCTATAACGTAAGTCAGATGAAAACTATGACATCCATTATATCATAAAGAAATAATTGTCATGATTCTATGCACATTCACTGGATATGAGCAATCGCACGCTCTGATTGGCTACTCTACTACTAGGATATCAGCCCATATACCGTGAGTAGAGAAAAACAAAATGGCGGCGCGTGTTGCTGAACCAACTGAGGACGAAATAAAATCTCTATTCAAAAACAAAACCCCAAAAATTATCAAGTATTTAAAAGAAACAGAAATAGCTCAAATAAAATAGTTTGCTTACCCCCCACCCAGTATCTCCTGTTCCGCACTCCAGCCCAGTCGGTGGCAGTAATGCACCTTTTAAGTTGGTTTGCCAACCGCCAAAAAACCCTGAAGAAGAAAGCCCCAAAAAATACAAAAAAAAAAAAAAGCAATAAAATATAGAAAATATTTGATGGTAAGAACGTGTCTTTTTTTTTTTTTTTCCCAAGAATCATTATTATTATTATTGCATTTTTCACAAATCGCTCCTGTCATTTTGCCGGACTGTTTACATTCTAAGCGGAAACGATTTTGTCGGACGTTTTGTATAGTTTTTATTTATCGAATTTGCAAAAAATAAAATAAAAATGCTCTGTTTCTCAAAATCCAGTGAATGTGGATTGAATAAACCAGTTATTCCACTCAATCTCGTTGCACATGGATTATAGACAGCTCGGTGCTACGCACCTTGTCGGCTATCAGCTCATGTACGACTCGATTTCGTGGAATAATTGTTAACTGTTGGAAAACTAATGTGGTATACGAGGAATGAAACACTTAGGGATGTGCCGCCAAAGGAAAACGTTCCACGACATAAAAAAAAAAAAGTATGAGGTCTCGTTCTTTATTCCCACTGCTCTGTCTCTTCCAGTGTGTGCAAACTGTAGAGTAGTATTAGTTTTTATCCATTTTCTAATTTGATTTTGGCAGCCATATCGAAGCGTTTTTTCTTTACGCCCCTGTAATATATTTTACATTGAATATTTGTCGTAAAGTTCACAACAGAGAGAAATGGGTGATTGAAATGGCTGTCCATGCAGCATCACTTGTAGGCTGATGTGGATTTCAATTTTGGCTCAAATGAGACAGATGGTAAAAAACGAAGGTTTAGAAATGTTTCCGGAGTGAATTGAACTGCTGAAATGCTAGACAGCGGTGACCAACGTTGGTTCAATGATGCTGAAACGTTCTTCTTTTTGTACCACATGCACAAGCACGCCATTTACTGGGCTATGTTTTCACAGACACAGTTTAGACCAGGTATTAAAACCCAAAAGCGCTTCACTGCACGCCTAATCTGCTCCTTTTATGAGGTGTGTGTTTTACTGCTAACTCAAGCTTTTATCCGAATCACCTTTTTAAAAGGGAGGAAGGATAAATGCCATGGCCACTCACAGCATGACAGCGTGAAAGCTTGCCAGCCTCTCGCCTGGTGCACCTAAAGCATTAAAACCTTTAGGAAATTAACTGGCTCTGAGACATCTCCCAAAAATGCCACTTGGTAGGTCTCGTTGTGTGAGGATCTACTTCTTTTCGTGTCTACTTTTGAAGTGCTGGAATATCCCTCATCCTGACAGAAACGAGAGCCGATCTCAAAATCCGACCGATGGCAGGCAGCTGTGTGGTATTTACCGCTGAGCTCCAAGCTCTGATCTTGGGCAGGATTTGAATATTTTATGAGCGAGGGGAAAACTGGATCCGTCATAAGGTTTTTTTTTTTTTAAACAGTGCTGCTCCTTTCCGGAAGGTTTTGATTTGGATGGGATGCAACACGCAGCTTGATGAGGAGAGCTGTCTCCTTGAGAAAGGGACAGTTTCAGATAGTGCCTTTGGCATGGCTTATAGGGAAGCGGATGAGCTAAAGTACCACGATGAAAAGAATAAAATAGCAGCTGCAAAGTTTTTAAATCTTTGCAGATGTGATGGTTTGAAGGTTCTTGGCAAGTTCAGAAATATTGTCCCTGCAACAACACGTGTCATCTAAATCAGGCTTGACTGCTAAACGTGTCGTAGCTATGAATTTTTCGAGAGAATTTTACACGCTTTCAACCAACCGGCGTTATCATTTTAAGAAGACGAAACCCTTCAATTGTTAAATCATTCTTCTGTCTAAAGGTCTGCTTGGTGTAAATATCACCGACCGGCTGTTCAACGTAATGTTTGGGCAGGCTAAGATCCGACTTCGTGTCTATCGCCGGCGAAGCAAAGGGCAAAGTTTGGTGCGACGGTCTTAAATTTGTGCCTTTTGTATATTACATAAAGTGTAGAAGTATAAAACACACCCTGTGGTGTCGATTCCCAATCATTCCTTGTTAGACCAAACTACCTGCTTGTCATGACACCACCCTGGCTAGCATCTCAGTAGCCTCTCATATCCAAAACCAAACCCTGACACATTACTACGTTAAGTTGTAATCTTAAGGCCCTGTTAGACAGATCTCTTCCCCTCTCCGTCCATCCAGCCGACTGCATCGCTAACTACAGTCAGATGGACAGCAAACCCAGCAACCTCCTGGTGCCGGATTCATCCCTCTACGGAGATGTTGACCTCTCCAACAAGATCAACGAGATGAAAACGTTCAACAGCCCCAACGTGAAGGATGGGCGATTGGTGGGGCCTGCGGGCCAGCCCACGCCTTACGCCACCACCCAGCTCATTCAGTCCGGCCTGGGCACCAACCACATGGGCAGCTCTGACCTCAACGAGAAACAGAACTGGAAGGGCAGCCAGGGGACACCTCAGAAACAGGAAGTGACCTCACAGCTGCAGTACAGCATCATGGAGCAGAACAAGCTGAACAAGGGTGAGTTGGGGCATAGAGGGGTGGGGAGGTGTGGAAAAGAGACACCCGTCCTCCCCGAAAGCCCGTCATGCTATCAGTCCAGAGCTTCATTATCTGTGATTGACATGCGCAGTCGAGTGCTAACTGCTTTGTTCATGATGAGTCACTTTCCCATTATTTTTATTCTGTACGTCAAGCGCGTCCTAAAAAAAAAACATTCTTCTGCCTTTCAAACACCTTCATTTACTGCCAATCACACTTTTTTCCACATTCTGCCTTCTTTTACTTTCTTTTTGCTTTTTCCCCTCTCTAGTTACATGTAAGACTAATCCAAGCCTGGCTTTCACAGTTTCTCTTCATTTGTTCTTCACGGTCGTGAAAATATGAGCTCGCTCTGGGGTATTAGCTGTCTTTTCAACGGTGTAGTCACAGCATTAAAATTACCATCCAAACACAACGGTGTAATTTAACCTAAAATGTTTTTATGGGTCTTTGCAGGATGGCAGATTTGGAGGAACAAACTAACCATTTTTGCTTTTGATGATAATGCTTTTGATTTTGCATGGGGCTAACAGCATGCATTATTTCTGTCACTTTATGCCCTTGCTTCTGCAGTACATACTGTATGATATATTTGCACAGACTGTACGTATAGAGTCACGATATTTAAGAATTCTTTGTTTTCACACAAAGGAGAACTTCGACACAACCCTGAGCCCGACCTTTATAGTGATGTTGACATGCTGTGTTAATGATGCAATGGTGTCAATTTATATGCCTGGAAAATGAAAATAATCCAAAATGGATACAAAGACCCTGTTTACACTTGGTTTTAAAATGCATCTTTGGTAGCTGTAAATATGTTAAAAGGGTAAAGGACCATGACCATGAGTTGGCCTAGTGGTTAGTGTGTCCAACTCTTGACCAGGAGTTCTACTCACAGTCAGGTCGTACCAAAGACCATCATAAAAATAGTATCTACGGTACTGCCATCTGGCAAGGCCACAATTCAGATAGGAGTAGGGAGTCAAACTCTCCAGAGGTCCAACCCCCCATTGTAACCCTAGCTATGTAATAGGCGAAAGGCCAAGGCCTATAGAAACGAAGATAGTCATCGCCCAATGCACCTTAAGGGCCTGGTTAGTACTGGGACGGGAGACTGCCTGGGAAGACCAGGTCCTGGCACAAGAGGGACTTAACTGTAAACGGCCACCACGATGCATTCACTCAAACCACTTGGTTTGGGAGGCATTTGACCACACGTTTTGTAGTGTAAACGCTGATGTGTCCTGATGTGTTCCTGATAAGGACATAACAAGAAAATGTGTCATCGATGCAAGACGTAGTGGCTGTTTTGGTGACAGCATGCCAACACTTGAAAAAAGATGGAGAGGGGCACTGATGTATATAGTTGGCGCACAAGAAAATAATGAGGGTATGTTGCAAGTTTAACCACAAGTTGTCCTAGTGGTTAGTATATCCGCCTTTCGACCGGGAGATTGTGAGTTCTACTTGTGGTCGGAGTCAAACTCTCCAGAGGACCAACCTCCCACTGTAACCCTAGCTATGTAATAGGCGAGAGGCCAAGGGCTATAGAAACGAAGATCGTCATCGCCCAATGCACCTTAAGGGCCTGGTTAGTACTGCGTTGGTAGACTGCCTGGGAAGACCAGGTCCTAGCACAGGAGGGACTTGACCATGACCTTCTACTGTAAACGACCACCAAGACACATTCGAGACGCAATCACTCAAACCACTTGGTCTGGGAGGCGTTTGACCACATATGTTTTGTAGGGTAAATGCTAATGTGTCCTGATGCATTCATGACAAGGACGTGACAGGAAAATACGTCATCAGTGCAGGACGTAGTGGTTGTTTTGGCAACAGCATGCCAATGTTTGGAAAAAAAAATAGAGAAGGGCACTGATGTACATGGTTGGCATGCAACAACAAAATAAAGGTATGTTGCAGGTTTAACCACAAGCTGGCCTTGTGGTTGGCATATCCGCTTCTCGACCAGGAGATCGTCAGTTCTACTTGTGGTTGGGTCATACCAAAGACCATCATAAAAATGGTGCCTACTACCATCTGGCGAGGCACAGCACAGACCAGGGAGTCAAACTCTGGCGGTTACCAGAGGACCAGTCCCCCACTGTCTAATAACCCTGGCTATGTATAATAACGAAAGGTCAAAGGCTACTGAAATGGAGATCGGCGCCGCACAACGCACCTTGTGGCATGGGAAGGATTTTGACTGTTGCTGCAAGTTTAATGTTTTAACATAACCGTGCTGGGGACTTTTGACTTTCTAGCAGAAGTAACATAGGTAGTAACGAAATCCTGACACGAGTGGTCAGCTGGACACCTTGGAGACACATGATGGAGTAGACGCAGGTGTAAGCGGCAATGTCTCGGCTGTTTCCTTGTGACCTAATCGCCCATGATACATTTTAAAACCAAGTGTAAAGGTCTGAATTCAATTTCAAATTGACTGGGGATCAAGTGAAGAGTACCATCTGTTTAATCGTTTGAAAATTTAGGAATAATGACCTGGTTCATTTCACAATGATGCAAGGAAAGTTAAACATTTTAGACGACAAACCATGAAAGTCAAGGGCAAAGTTGGATTTGGAGGACGAATCCAAAAAATGTTGGAAGTAATTCCTTTTGAAATCATCTTTAAAATTTAGTGTACGTTTCTCTGATACAGATCCAAACAAGCCATTAAATGCGTGCCAAAAACTTGCCAGAACTACTGTAGTATTACGGTAGCTATTCTTCGTGTGCAACCACGTGACAAAATAGTGTGACGTATGCATTCGTCACCATGTTGGATGATATACAAATTCAAAATGCCGTCTCACTGTGATGTACCTCCGACTTTCTCGAAATATTATGATTCTCTGGAGTCCTCTGCCAAGCCAAGATTCGGAGAAAAAGTTTAAATTTGTGGCTTTGACTCGGATATGTTAAAACTGTCCGATTATACAGAGGATTTAGCCTCATTACCAGTGATGGTTCACGCTGATATCAGGGTATTCAATCTCATTCTACAAACTCCGTGGACAACTAACGTACAAATGAAGGCTTATAAGAGCCTAGATGGCTACAAATTCTTTGTGTCTGGCTGGGTTGCTTGGTCGTCTTCTCACCAAACTATTAAAAGATGACCGGGTGCTTGTTCATGCTCGTGTAAACCAACCATTGTCAATGATCTCAAAAAAAACACCGCTCAAAAGTTCAATTTAATCAGTAGAAAACAGAGCTGTAATTAGCTTTTTCTTCAGTTAAGTCCTTACGATGTATGTTTGATGTATGAACCCCAGCGCATGCCGTTCTCTGGACAGTTCTTCATCTGTTTTGTTGCTGTTTTTAATTATTTTGGGAATTCTTTCTGAAGAACCGTTTCTCTTTGTCACGAGTAGCATTATTACCGCGATTATATCCCGCACACAAAGTAGCCATTGTCTTTCTTCAAAGGCAGTGAAATCAAAAGAAGATCACGAAGCGTTGCAGCAGCTCACACGTGAAGCGCCGCCATCTTGGTTGTTATCATCCGACATGGCGGACTTCTGGTTTGGAAAATAAGCGTGATGTCACGTGCACACGAAGAATTGTTACACTTATCACCAGATGTGGTTTGGGTTACTTTAGGACGCATGTAAACGGGTTATTCAGAATGAATTGATTCAGACTGACCAAAATATGCATGGGCAAGCACAGACACTAATTATGTTATGCTTCATACCAAGCCTCAGACCACTACAGAAGTGGAGACAGCACCATGCCAGCCACCATCCCGTATAACCAAGCGGCTGATCCCAATCCCACCGTCGGCTCCTACAGCAGCTCCGACCGTGGCAGCAGCACATCCGGTAAGAGACTCGGGCACACACATGGGAAGGTACATACGTACAAACTATGGAACTATGACTGAAATTTTTGTAGGGATACCTGTGTGTCTCCAGATAAGGTTTCTTTGAGCTCAGGGACTCCTTCCACAGGAAAGGAAATAAATTCCATGGACTCCCATTGGTTGATTTGGAAACCGGTTGGTCTTATAGGCTCATTTGCCAACGCCTTGGGACAGATGGAACATTTTGTTCTGCCATCACTGTTCACAATAAGACAAACAATGTATTATATCAGTGTATATTGTGAAGTTGTTGATTTTGGTATTAACCTCCTCATGAATCGTTCATATTTTTCGATTTATCCATGGGTGTGGTTAGTTATCTCGCAAGCTTTGTATTAGTACAGTGCCTTGCAAAAGTATTCACCCCCTTGGCTTTTTACCCATTTTGTTACATTACAACCTGTAATTTAATTTTTCTTTTTTTTTTTTTATCTGAGTTTTATGTAATGGATCTGCACAAAATAGGCTAAGTTGGTGAAGTAAAATGAGAACAAAAAAAAAACTGAAAATTGGCATGTGCATATGTATTCACCCCCTTTGCTATGAAGCCCCTAAAAAGTTCTGGTGCAACCAATTACCTTCAGAAGTCACATA
>JAOANJ010000009.1:37187569-37197954 GCA_026413345.1 Ariopsis seemanni | reverse complement strand
GAGTAAAGATGAGGTGTTGAGGGACCACGCTCTAGAGTAAAGATGAGGTGTTGAGGGACCACGCTCTAGAGTAAAGAGGAGGTGTTGAGGGACCACGCTCTAGAGTAAAGAGGAGGTGTTGAGGGACCACGCTCTAGAGTAAAGATGAGATGTTGAGGGAACACGCTCGAGAGTAAAGATGAGGTGTTGAGGGAACACGCTCGAGAGTAAAGATGAGATTGTTGAAGGAGCACGATCGAGAGTAAAGATGAGGTGTTGAGGGAACACGCTCGTAAGCTTGCAGACCAAATCAGAGCAGGATGACATTCCAGCTGCAGTTTCATCCTTCCATAGTAAATCCATGTGGATGCTGCTCTGAGTCCAGACTCTCTCAGCTCCCTGCTATTCATTTGTCTGAAGGAGCCACAGGAAGGAAGGCGTCAGAATTATTGATTTATGGTGGGTGAACGGGTCCACGATAAGCCATTGTTTAATAATCAGGCGAAGCAGAGATGTGCGTCTGGGCCTGACCATGTTTAATGGATGGGAGAGAGCGATGAGGAGGAGAAGAGGGGAGTGGCTGGCACAACATCCGTCCTTCATCCTATCAGTTCACAAATTCGCACTCACTCCATCGCAGTGCTGTTAGCCAAATTCAATATGAGCCAGAGCTCCAAGTCCTATCATCATTATTCTCCATTTCGACTGTAATCCGCCAGAGTGCCGAGTACATTTCGCCGCTCTGGACAAACCAACAAACAAACTCGAGCCAAAACACGACTGAGGAAAAAAAGATCTATCATGAAATTAGTTTTCCTGGGTGCTTCATGTTCAGCCTTGGATCTCACACACACACACGTTCTCCAATTTGATCTCTGTGTGGGCTCCATGATGCCATGATTAGCATGTATCCCCCCTCCTGTGTGCTTCCTCATCCACATCCTGACAGAGAACATGACAGGCCACGGCCGAGCAAAAAATCCTGGACACATCTCCAGTTAATGAGGATGGGAAACAATCACAAAGGGTTGACCAAATAAAGCATTTCCACCGTCTGTCAGAGAAAGATGCTCGCTCTGCAAACCAGATCTGGTGAAGTTATTCTGACAGGCATGATGGAAGAGAAGATGAGCTTCTGCATATTAACGCAGGAGCTGAGACTGATAGACAGACACCCAACATGCCAGATGTTGAACTCTTAATGATCACTAAATGGAAATCAATCTTCTTTCAGACACCCTGAAAGCCAATCGTAGATCATAGAGAAATGTTGGTGTTTCTCTCCCTGCCCCGGAGGTATTTTTCAACAACATCCTGATCATATCAGTGCACACAATGCTGAAGGTTAATACCCCTTACTATAGGCATAAAGAAGAGAGATCATTCAGTACAATCTGGCAATGAGTTAGATTTGTACTGAAGAAATTAAAAAGAGGCTTTTTTTTGGTTTCAGGCAGGCACCACCCAAACTGATGATCACATCATCAGCTTTTCTTTGGCTAATCAGACAAAGTACACCACCACTCTTGCCAGAGTAGTTGGGGATTAGGTGCCTTGCTCAAGGGTGCTGCAGCCAGTCCTGCTGGTCTAGGGGATTGAACCAGCAACCTTTCAGTCCCAAAGCTGCTTCTCTAACCATTAGGCCATGGCTTCCCCCAATATTCCCCCAAAATGTATTGATTTATTTATTTATTAAGGAAGTGGTGCCACTCATGGCACACAGATAGTCAGTTAATTGAATGCAGATTTGGTGAAAAAAAAAAGCCACAGAGAGATCAGAAAGATCTCTCAGGAGCCACTGGGGGTGGGCTGAGGAGAGATTTTGGAGCGCAGTGAACTATTTCTGATGCTCCGGAATTTAGCTTCTAGTCGTACAGATAATGTAAACGTACCATAAAAGATACATCTATTCATATTCGTATTAGTCACCGAGTTCTTTCACATATGCAAATGTTTAGTGAGTTTGGACGAAACCCTGCTGTGTTCCCCACCATGGTGCAGTTCTTTAGAGAGACGAGAACATGTGTGATGTCTGCATTTGGACTGCAGAGATTTTGGGTGCATTTGAAATGTGGAAAATGCTTCCTTAGGAGGATGTCATTGAACAACACAGCGAGGTATCAAGGACCATTCGAAACAGATCGAAGTCTCGTTTCCTGTCTCTCAGATACCGTCAAACTGCCCCCACTTGAAGGCAACACCGATGTATCCTCAATGCTGCCTGTTACCCATAAATCTGTCTGGGAGCTCGATCAAGCAATGGGAGAAAAAAAAAAAAGATGGAGGACTCAACGTCACAGAAAAGTGATTTTGTATACAAATAAACCTTTGAGCTTTTTTTTTTATTGCCTTTTTTGAAAAGTTAGCAAGAAATAAACCTTGTACTCTCTCATAACTCTGTGACTGTAAACAAATACATTTGCTTGACATGATTTGTGAGGCATCTGTTAGCCAACTAGCTACTGGTACTCTTCGGTTTATTTACACAGTATCCTGACGTCAATCATTACCATAAACGCGTTCCTTAAAGGTCATTCCAGACAAACGTCCTTACAAGATGCTTTCAGTCGAAAGTCCTGCCTTATGAGACACCTGTCCATTACGGTGGTGAAGCAACAAGGCAGCGACCTTCTGCTTCAAATGCAGCCTTTGTGTAGATGTGAACTGCTAAAACAAGCCAAAGGACATGGATGCAGCGCTGGAGACATGGAGAAACAAGTTAAACAAAAAAAAAAAAAGAGAAAAATGCTGGATGCAATCCACAACAACAACAACAAAATAATAATAATAATAATAATAATAATAATAATAATAATAATAATAATAATAAACAACGGGACCAACAATGAGGGCCTAGCTTACTCCAGCCCCGTCTTGCCCAGAAGAAATGCTCTAAAGTGCGCCACCTTGTGCGATAAATGTTGCAAGCTATATACAAGCTGTATATAGAAGCGATATCCACCCTAGGAATATCAACCTATTTGTCAGAAAGAATCCAAAACGGCGAGGAATTGACCAAGAAGAAGCGGTTTTTGTTGAACTGCTGTTGAATTAAGCTTTAGTTACTCCATAACTTCATTAATAATTGCAATGAAGCAAATCTGGGTAGAAGTTCTATGCACCCTAGGTCCCCCTACCTTCATACCAGAAAGAATCAAAATGAGTGAAGAATTGAGGGAGAAGAAGTGATTTGTGTGGAAACTGCTCATTAGGGATTGATTAATTACTCCATATCTTCATTATTAATTGCAATTATGCAAATTTGGGTAGGAGCTATCAATATACACCCCAGGCAGACCGACCTTCCTGCCAAAAAGAATAAAAATCAATGAAGAATTGGGAGAGAAGAAGCAAGTTTTGTGAAATGTGGATGACGCCGGACAAAACATGACGGGATAAACTCATCACCTGTCGGCTAGATGAGACAACAATAAGTTTAACTTGTATAGTGTCTTTCTCACACCCAAGGTCACTTTACAATTACCAAAAAAAAAGTCTACCAAAAGAGGTCAGGATGTAACTCCAGTGGCATAGCTGGTAACAATCCCACCCATAGGCACACAAAGGTATGTCTCACATCGCCTGCACAGCCACTGGGCAACAGCACTCGGAACATCACGCCATTGATCCAGAAAGCAAGAACAGAAGCACCGCTGCACAGAGCACTGGGTAACTCCAATGTTCAAGAGAACAATGAGCTCGCTGCAGTCCATAGCAAGCAGAACATACATCACCCATGGCAGACCAAGGCCTGAGGAAACCGACGCCCAAAACTGGCAAACAAAACATTCAAACAAAGAACAAACATCAAACCATAGAAACACAAAGAAAAAAAAAACACTGAAGGGGTGGAAAAAAAGAAAAGTCTCCAATGAAAAGTGGCAGCCAAAGTGCACACAGCGTACGGTACTCTCAACATGTTTTAAAGTAGATATTTATATAATTATATAATTATCTAAAAGTTTATTGACTGCCAGCTCCATGGTCTCAATGTCTTGAGATGCACCTTTCTAACTAATGGATGAAACGAGTTGTGTGGATGAAAATGAAAGGGATTTTTTTTTTGGTACATTTACTGTAATTAAGTGCAGAAAAAAAGTGCAAAAGAGCAAAAAGAATCAACTTTGCTCTGATTCAGGCTCTGCAAATGGACTAAATCAGTGTGAAAATGATTGTTAAGGTTCAGTGATGGACCTTGAACAAAAATCAATCAATCAATCAAATCAATCAATCCCCCCCAGTAACCAATACCCCCTAAACCTCCAGTTTAAAATGTTTTTTTTTTCTTTCTTTAAAGGTCAGCAATGATCTTCTAGACAGTGATTAAGGACAGGATGGAAATACGTGCAAATGGTCAATCCCATTTTTTAGGCTTCATAAAGCCTGGGACATTACTGTCAAGGTAATTCACATAAAGTACAGGTTTTGAGTAATCTCTCTCTCTCTCTCTCTCTCTCTCAGCTACCTTATACAGTATATCATACAATCCCAGGTCAATAAAGCTCCCATATTTCTTAGCACAAACAGGTAGCTATGAAAACTCCTTCCAATAATTGTGGTGAATAAACTAGTGAAGTCGCCTGCCATAACCGTCTAATAGAAACTGACACACAGAGTAACTTCTTGCCACCAGAGACATCTGCACAAATTAGCTGATAATTTAATTCTTTTTTTTTCCATTAGGGACACAGTGGAGTAATAATTTGAAGACAGTTCCACCACCCCATTAATGTCTTAATTCCCCCTCCCAGTCTGGGGCGTGTACAAGGCTGGGTGTGATGAGCATGTGTGTCAACTCTTCAGTCCATCCACACCATGTTCTGTGAAAAAAAAGTAATCCTATCCAGTCAAAAACCTACCACTGAATATCTTTCCCAGGTGCTTTGGCATTACAGGACAACCTATGCACCTGGAGAAAACAGCTGTCCCTTGTGGATGAAGGTTGCTCAATCTAATTATAGCCTAAACCTCAGTGTATTCAAGAAGCACCTGCAGATAGATGCAGCAGAGGAGACATCCTGTCAAAGTCCCTCTCATGCCAGAATCTGGTCTTCAGGCAGTCTCCCATCCCAATACTAACCAACTCTTTAGGAGTATGGGTGCAGCGCCGATCTCCGTTTTGATAGCCCTCGGCCTCTAGCCTATACAGTGGGGGGGTAGTCCTCTGGTAGCCACGAGAGTTTGACTTAACCACTTGCATCTGTATTGCAGCGTGCCTTGCCAGATGATAGCAGGTACCATTTTCATGGTGGTCTTTGGTATGACCCAACCACAAGTAGAACTCGCGATTTCCTGGTTGAGAGGCGGACACGCTAACCACTAGGTCAACTCACAGTAGACGTCCTGTAGACGTGTATTATTTTCGCATTGGCTGGAGTACAAGTTTGTGATTATACAGCTGTTGAAGAGGATATTAGATCACCAGCTGCTAGCCATGACCCACCTCTGACAACAGAGCATGAGACCACCTTCACGCTTACTGATCTGGGTAATTATCTGGATGTCCAGCTGACCAACACACACACACACACACACACACACACACACACACACACACACACTGATATCATGCACAAATAATCACTTCCAATCCACTCGCAATCCAAAAACAGCTGGAATGACTCAAGGGCCTGCGTTATTGACTTGCTCCAGGAAGACAGGAGTCTGGCCATGTTTCTATTCTACACTCATCTTCACCATAATGTTCATACTGGAATACTTGCGAGCGATTTTTGTGCTAATGTTTTGGTTGGTGCTGTATTAGTTTCTAAATTTCAGAAGTTTGAAAGGAATTGCGTGCTGCACTGAGATCACAGGAGGACGTTGTTGCTGTCGCTAGCGTGATTACAATGCCATGTAACTGGAGAAAAAGTTTCAGGTTTTGCTGTTACAGCAATGTACAGGATCATATTAATGAGAAATTCTACCCAGCAATACTAGAGATGTCGCTGCAAGCGCTGGACGAAAAGATCCAGAATGCAATGCAGCTATATGACACAGTCGTGGCTCTGCTTGGATCTACAAGACGACGAGTACGATGGCATTGAGGGTGGTCCTAGAAGCTGTGGAAGCTGATCTGTTTTTGCAGAGTGTACAAATGAAGAAGGGAAAGCGCTGGACAGAGTACTAAAGCACCGCCGCATCAATCTCTTGAAGCAGAGATGAAGCAAGGGCTGAAACCCAATAGCACCACTATCAGTAAGGTAGGAATGGCATTATGGGTAAAGTAGGAAAGTAAAAACAACTTGTTAAGAACCTGGAAGTTAAGAATCATTGGATGACGTCAATTTTTTCTTTAAGTAAAACTTTAGCTTGACGCTGGCTTAGCGAGACCATTATCCTGTTCAAACAGTCCTGATTCAGCACCGCTTGAGCCACTTTCTTCCCAGCAGTGCACGGAAAATCCTCCACCCATGCGCACTAATCCACACGCCGCAACAGTGGAGCAGGACACGTCCGAGAGAACGAGTCTCTGCAGAGAGATGAAGATTGGCAGGTTGCAGTCTTATACTTGGAGGAATTAAATCTCTCACCTCACCTTTTTTTTTCCCTCTCTCTCATCCTTTGCTCACTCGGGAATCCATCACTTTTCTCAGTGGGTGGAGAAATAAAGGCCCTGATGAACAGTAATTTCACAGCTGACATACTTTCCTCTGCTTTATTTGATAGCATTTATAAGTGTGAAGAAGCGAGCGAGGGAGGAAGAGAGAGAGTATGTGCAGGGCTGTTTCTCCCTCTCAGAAGATGTAGAACATGTATTATTACTGATAGCACTGAATCAGGAGTGGGATCAGAGGAGCCCAGCATGGGGAGGGACGAAATGTCTGGCTCAGAGTGCAGCAAATGGCAAGAGGGCAATATCAGCAAAAGTGTTGACTTAGATACCAGAGTTGTGAATTATAGCACAGTGAAGTTTTTGGGGTCTACGAGAGCGGATTTTAAAAAAGTTTGTGTGTGTTTTTTTCTTTTAATGTAAGATGGACAAACTCTCAAGAGGCAATTTGGAAAAACATAAATTCCCACTTTTCAGTGTTAACAGTGAACATGAACAATAGCAGCAACAATGACGGATTTTCAGGGTCCAAGTTTTCTGTGCACTTGAGGCATAAAGCAGCAACCAAACAGAAATCTCTTTGTTTTCCATAATTCCTCAAATTCATTCATTCATCTTCAACTGCTAGCTGCTTTATCTTGGGAATTTTCCTGGGCATGAGGTAGGAATGATGCAGAGCACCATACACACATTACATTACATGGCATTCAGCAGACACTCTTATCCAGAGTGGCGTACAACAAGTGCAAAAATCAAGTACACGAAGTGCTGAACTTCCAGACAAGAACATTCTAGTGCCAACTGAACAAGTGACAACAATAACAAGTGTAATATTCTGTTGAAGTACCAACACTCAAATAACCAAGGAAACAAACCAACCATACAAAGTACAACTAAATAGAGAACTCAAATGGCTAACCCCAAGCTAGACCGTACACAACCTGGGTTGGTCAAGACCAAAATACAGTTAGACAGTGGGCAGGGAAGAAGGGGAGAGGTGCAGCCTGAAGATGCGAGTCTTCAGTCTGCACTTGAAGGTGGTCAGGACATCAGTACTTTTGACCTTAATGGGAAGGTCATTCCACCAACGGGGAACCAGGACAGACTGCAGTCTTGAGTGGGCTGGGCAGGAGCGGAGAGGAGGAGGGGCCAGGCAACCAGCAGTACTGGAGTGTAGAGATCTGGCTGGTGTGTACATTAATAAACTCATTTGCTAGTGTAGTACTTGAAATCAACCTTGGTCTTTCTTCAGACCATTATCAAGACCACTTTTTGAAGGTCTCGGTCTTGTCTTGGAACCAGCCACATTTTGACTCGGTTTTGGCTCGATCTCAGACATAAAGGACTTGGGATTTTATTTCAAGACCGGTCAAGACCACAACTACGGGGACTTCACTAAATTGCCTGTGCACTGTCTGATTTATTTGTTAACACTGTTACTGTGATTGGATGTAAAACTTCCTGCTTCAAATGCAACCAATAACATGACACTGCTAATTTGAAAATAATGTTAATGGCTGTCACCCCTTCACACACCCTCATCTGGTATCGGTCTTGACTTGATCTCAACCCCTCACAGTCTTGGTCTCGTCTTTGTCTTGATGTACTTTGGTCTTGGTCACGACTTGGTCTTGGTTTAGGTGGTCTTCACTACAATACTACCATTTGCACTGATTTACCATACCATAGCCCACCTACTGGGATGTTTTTGAGAGGTGGGAGGAAACCGAAGAACCTGGAGGAAACCTGGGAATGTTACAGTCTGTCAGGAAAAAAACAAAAAACAAACAACAACCCAGATCTATCTCGCTAATGCTTTTCCAAAACCTTCTAACAAATTTAGCCAATCGTTTAGCTAATCTATTTCTAGCTCCACACACATATTCCTGTCATCAAGTCATGGATACACAATACTATGCTGTACGCTCTGGTGGAAAAGCACTACTGGTACCTTCCTGATAATCCTACAGTAATGGCAAAAGGTAAATTTCGTGGAAATCATATATAGACATGTTCTATTTTAAAGAGAAAAACAACACTTGTCCATTTATATTCTCCTGCTGCCCATAAAAGATGACTTTTCCAGTGTGGTAACATCTGGACATAGTTCCTGAGGCATATTTGTCTTTAAACTGGAAATGCTCCCTTGCATTTTGTGTGAATCAAAAGACCCTGAGTGCCAACATCTGCCTGCCTGCGTGCTCTTCCTAAGTCATTGCCAGATGACCTCAATTGCGGTTTCCACCACTGGCCCAGAGGGGCTGCGTCAGCTCCATTGGGGCGGACGCTGATCTGAGAGTGAGGAACAATGCAGAGGAAACGGTTGTATAATGGCCTGGATTAATGATGAAAAATTCGATGTCGCACAGTGAGCTCCGTGACATTCATCACCGTCTGCCAATTGGCCAGTGATCGGGCTCTTCATGACCCAGGAGACCAGACAGCTATGTGGCCACTGTTGCTACTACTGCTCACTGCATGCTGTCCAGTTGCACCACATCGACAGCAGCGAGGGAGTTTGGTACGGCTCCCAGAATAGCAAGGATACTGTTACAGTAGCTCAGCTCACACCGCTGTGGTTGCTGGAGTTTCTGCTTCTACTTTTGTCAACCTGCCTGGTTAAGAACAGAGTCTTTATCCAGTAATCCAAAAACAACATCTACTCTTGCCTTTCTTTGTTGTCTCTTCAAGCAATGAAGCTTGGTTTAAAAAAAGAAAAGAAAATGAGGACGTCTGAAGTTTTGGAAAGCAATCTCTTGTCTGGCATGCATACCGTTTACAAGACTGAGAGAACATGTATGAGGGATGAGGTTGGGGAGGGGGGGTTGCTGCTTGTAGTTTGTCAGCCAGACTGTCTTCCCTGAGTCTTCATATCTGAGAAAGGCTCTCCCATTTTCCCAGGCCTGTATAAATTGACGTGATACAATGCCCCCTCCTCTGCAGTCATGTCCCCCAGAAAAGGAGTGCTTTTTAGACAAACTCTCATGTCTACTTGGACCTCCTGACACTCCACACACACAGAGAGACAGGACTATTAAAGGGGCATCTGTGTGGAAACACATGGAGGATGGAGAAATACACAACCCCAGCGCTTTGAGTGCCGTCCCAATTACCTTCTAGCACTAGACAAGAGACGCTTGGATGCCTCGAAGAGCTGCATAAAACATAGCAGTTCAAATCGATTTGGAAGAAGACCTAGGAATACAGTTTTGAATAAAACCAGGAATGTTTGCTGTGGCCAAAGTACACATCACACACACTGATCCCAGGTTGCAGTCCGTTTCCTTTGTTTTACCCATCATCTCTTCTATTGATTAGCAACAACGAGACCATCAACGATGGTGTCTCTCACTCCGGCCCCGTCTAGTCCAGAAGAAACGATCTAAAGTGGGCCACCTTGCACAATAAATGTTGCAAGCTATATACAAGCTATATATAGAAGCTATATCCGCCCTAGGAATATCCACCTATTTGCCAGAAAGAATCTAAAACGCCAAAAAAGAAGCAATTTTTGTTGACCTGCTCATTAAGGTTGAATTAGTCCATAACTTCATTAATAATTGTAATTCAGCAAATCTGGGTAGACGTTATATGCACCCAAGGTACCCCTACCTTCATGCCAGAAAGAATCAAAATCAGTGAAGAACTGAGAGGGAAGAAACAATTTGTGTGGAAACTACTCATTAGGGCTTAATTACTCCATATCTTCATTATTAACTGCAATTATGCAAATTTGGGTAGAAGTTATATGCACCCCAGGCAGACCTACTTTCCTCATCTCATTATCTTTAGCCACTTTATCCTGTTCTACAGGGTCGCAGGCAAGCTGGAGCCTATCCCAGCTGACTACGGG
>JAOANJ010000009.1:34901247-34912463 GCA_026413345.1 Ariopsis seemanni | reverse complement strand
TACGAGCGTACTCTGATAACTTATCGCTAGTTGTTTGCACTACGGCAGCCGTTTAGACCACCAGCTATTTCACTTCCAGTAAAACCCCTAAGTAAAGTCACGTGACTGAAACCCAGCAATAACGAACTCCTTGGGGGACGACCAAATAGTTCGTCATACCGAAAAGTTCGTAATACTGAAATGGACCCACTTGTCACACCAAACACTCACGTTCCATGCAAAATCTTAGGCACATTCTCCTCGTCACACATTTCTCCTTCTGAGTCACTATCGCAGTTCATTGACTGAGTTAAAGGATCACGAACAGAGGCGATGATTTCTTCATCTGTTATGGAAATGATGGAGGCTCACTGACTCACTATGTTTTCTAAATCTTCACCATTCAGTTCATTCATGTTGTGCACATCACCCAAGATGTCATTTATGTTGCGCCGCAGGGTTGGGCGGGGCAGGGGGCATAAAAACGCCGCCGGTATGCTTTAACTAGGTGTCAAGTTTAGTGGAATCAGCAGTCATTTCATCCTTTTATCAATCCTTTGATCACTGTTCTCGATAACTCTTAGTGATCGACACGCAAGCGAGGCTTGTTAAGCCTTTGTTTTTTGGTGTTAAACACGTTGTGGCAGCGGGTCGAGTGTCGGCTGTGAACGGCGAGGAGTCAAGTTGAACCAGTAGGTAACGTGATGAAGTGCACCTGTGTGTAATTACTGGCTGTCTATTAACCTGTGTCTCTGTGTGTCTTTCAGACGGCCAGGAACGAGAGAGAGAGAGAGAGAGAGAGCTAGCGCTAGCTGGGACACCCCGTCGCACGCATGCGTAGTGTTGTTGGAAGTCACTGAAAAGTGTGAAAATAAAAAGAACACACCCGTTCTGAAGCATGCTTCCAGTCCCTCTGTTTCCCACAAGTTAAAGAGTTGTTGCACACGTATCGTTAACTTGACTGCGGACTTGATTACTTATTGTTTGGCTCTGGTGGGAAGAGGAGCGCATGGCTCGGTGTGTCATGTAAGCAGAGGAATGACGGATAGAATTGCAGGAAGAGCGTTTATTTACAAACAGGCAGGCAAGCAGTTCAAAAACGTAAGACAAAGGCAGGGTCGTGAAAAGGGCAATGGTCGAGCGAGGCACGAACACAATGGCGGAGGCAAAGACGGAAGATACACAGATGCCAAGTCAAAACCACAAAGGCGACACACAGATACAAAGGCTTGGTGATGTGAGACACTAGGAACAGCGCGTATACTTCGCCAAGTCTGTGTTTAGAGAGCTCTTATAAGTGCGCTGTGATTGCGCTCAAATCTGGAACAGGTGCATAGTACTGGTATTAGTCCTGATGGTGCTCGGAGCATTCGGCAGTGATGTTGCTCCCTAGATGTTATGAGTTCTAGGCTGGCGTTAAGGTTGGCATCCAGCTAGAAAACTTTGCCTCGTTAAACTCATGGTCGTACTGACTCCGACTCTGTTATTAAAGGCAAGGGATATGAACTTGGTACGTTATACATGCATGTTTGTAGTCAAAGAGTTTGTTGCAGTGTAGTTACTTTTTCACAGGAAGGAGTGCAGGCTTGAGTACGATTCACATAAAATGCGTACTATTTTATGACCAACACTTTCGTATGCAGTTTGATGAATTTCTTGATTGAGATCCAGATGTGCGAAATGGAGAGTCTTGTTGAGAATCTTGGTCTTTGTTTACAACATGCATTTTTACAATTTGTCTGGATAAACAGTGGTTTTTACTTGATGGTTTTATACAGCAGCTTTTGTTTAACAGCTGGCGTGATGTTTCGACTGAATAAAGCTGTAGATGTAGAACGATATGATAAAAGTACGCTGTGACATTACAGCCATACAAACTAACGGTTCACGCTTCGTAATATTCTGCGTAGGGAGAAACAGGAAAATAACTACCGTCCTGGCTACACTGACATTACCGTACAAGCCTTCAATTCTCGACTCCCGCTCGTTGACATTTTTCTGTCTTTCTGGTTGATATTGTGTCTGTAAGTGAGCCGTGCCTGTCGGTGTAACCTGACTTCTGCTCCGAAAGGGAACATTTCTGAAATTACTTCCATGCCTGATTCATGCCCGAGAACAAAAGCACATTTTTTTTAAGACATTCCACCATCACAGCAGAGATAAAACAAACAAACTGGAAAAATGAGACTTCATCTCTGGAGCTCAGCTCAACTCTCCTGTCTCTGATCCAGATAAGATGGAAGGAAAAGAACAAATGCCGTTCTTCCAGCTAGTCCCTGATCTGAATTCTGGATCTGAAGAATCGCTTCGCAAAGAGGCGCTAACAGCGTTCAAAGAAATTAAACTGAATACAAAGTAGATGTTTAAGACCAGAAGTTTAACTGGTCGCTGCATAGTGTTCGGATATGTGTCATGAAATAATATGATCCAGCGTTTAGAGCTGAAATGAACGCTATATTACAGCCCGATGTTACTGATTTAACCCTTGTGTGATGCTCGTATTTTTGTTCCTCAGCCAGTGCTGGTGGGTCTCGTGGAGCCGCTGCATTTTGGTGCTTTAAATTCAACACAATCAAACAATTTTACACTAAATACTTAACAGATGTTTACTTCACCCCAATTACAAGCAACATAATCACCATATATGGTTAATATTTGCCCTTTACCTTTGTTAGATTACATTTATTAAAAAAAAAGTGCCACTCGTTTTTTGTTTGTTTTTTAATAAAATGTAATTTTACAAAAAGAAAATCAATTACAGTCAAGATATGAGCGGGAAAAAAGATGATTATCTTCAAAGGTACAAATGAAGCAAGGTTTTTCCTAACAACTGATTTTTATTGCTTTGAATTTCATTAGAAATTTAACCCGTTCAGTTCAGTTTACACAACACAAGCTGAACACGTACAGTAATCATTGTCAGTCTCTACAACACATCGTCCCCGTGCTCGTCTTCGTTTCGGGACCGGCTGATGCTCCGTCTCATCCTCTTCTTCAAAGTCACTGTCAGACTCTGAATTTTCAGAAATGTGATCCTCACGTTCTGAAACGTCTTCCTCTACATCATCATCAAAAGCTTCTCTCTCTTCCAAAATCATTTGCAAGTCCATCTGAGCAGAGAATCTTTTGGCCGTCTTGATCAGTTGTGATAAGGAGCCACATTGGAAAAGCTGTATTTATTGTGTCCCGCCCACAATTTATGGGAACTTCTGTCTTGGTTCCCGCAAAACAGAGGGTAAAATGTGTGGGAATGTGAGAGCAGACAGGTGTCGGTGCTTGAACGGCAGGGGCAGAAACACAAAACTCACGCACACACACACACTAACAGCAGGCCCAGACAGGACGAGGACAGAGTGAAGGTCCACACTTTTATTAGCCCCGGGTCCAGTGGACCGGAACATCCTGTATGTAATATAAATGTGTAGGGGGGGCGTACAGTGTATGATCATTGAAAATGTGTTCTGATATATGTTCTTCACAGAAAATGAGCCAAGGCCGATGAGTCTGAGTTTGAAAAAATAATTAATCGTATCATTGTTCCTTTGATAAAAAATTAAAATGGGTCCCACAGACCCGAACACCATACAAATCATCAATTTCATTGTCTTCCATGACAGAGCACAGCAAAATTGCTCCTTTCACATCGCTCTCATGTAAAATTAATCTGACATCCGCTATATCGCTCAACTGCCGACTCCAGCAATCCCCCATAATGCATTGCGGTCAACAAGTGATGGCATAGTTATGCTTGGGGGCCTATTGGCTATAGGTGTGGATGTGAGTGTGAATGTCTGTCTGTGTTAGTCCTGTGATTAACTGGTGACCTGCCTAAGGTGTACCTCGCTTCTCACCCCTTAGTCAACCAGGATTGACTCCAGCTTCCCCCATGACTCTGACAGATAAGCAGCGGAGAGAATGGATGGCTGGATCTCATTGTTTCAAGAGAGTCTGTTATTTAAATTGGTATTTATTCATAGCTTAATTTAGAGTGTTCATTTCATTTTTCTACTCAATACCTTGTTATTTCCAGATATGTTTTATTCAGAATAACGATATACTGTACTATCTTGAAATAACAAGATCGTATGTTTTAATAAACAAACAAACAAACAAAAACAATGTTTAATAATTGAATAATTTGATCCATACATGTGATATTCATGGCACACCACCAGGTGGCACCTTCTTCAACAATGTTCTTGATATCATGTATAATCACGCATTCTTCTGCATGTCACAACATGCAAACTTTTTCGTCTTCAAAATCTGTATTTTGTCCTTGCTTCCTTTAACAATGTACGTTTTCAGTGTTTATATTAATATATATTAGTATTAGCTTCTTGTTTTTGTTATGGAAGCACAGTCTTGTTAAACCTTGCCTTCCAGCAGGACCCTGAACTCCAGTATCTCATCTAATTCCTGTGTTGTGGAATTCACTAATCGGCTCATTTACTTTCTGCCTCCAAATGAAAGTCAGCTATTTTGTGTGCTTGTTTATACCCCTCATGCTAGCAAAGAGTTTGGGAAAAACCTGCATCTTGGTCTGGTGGAGAAGCATGAGATAAGCACTGTTACTCTCAGGGCACGAGATAATGCCCCATTGTCTGAATACACATTCCAGCCATGATAGGAATGTGACCCATCAAAGATAGGGATCAGTACGTCTAGAGATGACTGACTCAACAACATGAAAAGCTGAGAGGAGATCATGCTAAGGATTTGTGCCCAATACTATATGCCTGATAACTTTAAGGTACTGATTAACCTTCAGAGTGTGCACTTGTTTTATACTTTAAAGTTTATGACATCCAAAATTATGCATGTAAATTATGGATCCTTGATTCTCCTTTGTGGCTCAAGACCTTGTCATGGTGAAGAGCTTCTTCTGTGCACCTCAGGGAACTTCGTTGTTCTACACTTGGTGAATAGATCTGAAAGGAGACATGAGTCAAAGAGCAAATTTAAGCATCTCCAAAAGATAGAAAAAAGACTAAGCGTACCCTGCCCAGATTTGAGTTATCAGTACCAACCCATGGAAACAAGCATGTTGCAGTGTCTGAAGGCAAGTGTCTGGTGACCTACATAATAATCTCTGTAATCTGGTCAGCCCAAAACCAAAAAGGTAACACGGAGCCATCTTGAGGCCTCATCGCTTGCAAGATGAAAGGTGGGGGTCAGGTACAATGGCAGTCAAGAGGCGGGCATGAGAATTACTTATAGTCTCCAAACAGGAAGTAGTTTAGATATATGTGATATCACAATGACACAACAACATACACCCAAGTAATTATGTACACAATGAAGTCTGCATAGTGGGATCCCACAAGGATGTATATTTGACAGACATATTATATTTTACCTCATTCTGAGTCATGAAGCACAAAGGCAGTTGTTTTACTTTTAGTTTATTGGAAAAAAAAAGAGAGAGAATGAACACAACACAGCTTTTGTTCAGGAAACATGATATGGAACACAATATAACAACTGACCTCATCAGGGCATCCGTGCAGAAGGCAATGCAGTGAAATCGAATGGCTGATTTGCATTGTGGTAGTGTGTATGACAGACATGAGCATTCGAAGAACATTTGTATAAAAATCCTTTTCTCTTTAAACATTAAAGATAAGTCAAAGAACCCACACAGCTGTCACATAAACTCAGGAGATTAGAAAGATAAAACAGCAACAATTTCAGACACAGCTATAAATATCACAATCACACAGGCTGACATGAATGCTAATATACTTAATATAAGTATAGTATCTATTCTGATGGACAATTTAATAATTAAATAAGGCACATGGTCCAGATTATGTCAAACCTGTGGATAAACTGATGATCTAATCTCTCAAGTGGAATTCTTTCGCCATATTCTGGTTACTGTATAGGTTTGGTAGTTTACTTGGGGGGAAATGCTGGATTTATTGTAACTACAAACAATCTGCTGGATTGTGTTCATGAGGTAACTGTAATTCCATTAAAAAATACAAATAGTAAAAATTATCAATGATAATTGAAAAACAAAAAGGCTATATTTTAAATCACCAAATTCAAACTACAATTCATCTCTCATTTTGTCACCCTTTGGTCTAACCAGTCTACCAATGTAGAGAATGGAGTTGGTCTGGTTGTCCTTCACCAGGAAGATGAATGGATGGTCAGCATAGAACAGCTTGGGGTTCCTGAGCTTTTCTGTACCAAAAACACTGGTGTCAAATGGGTTACCATCTGTGTCCCATTCCCAAGCAGATGCATGGAACACATTAGAAAGGTAGAGATCTTTCTTGCCAGAGATGTTGGACAGATCAGCCTTGGACTTGTCCACTGCCTCTGTGAGACCAATTTCTCCCAGGTGTTTCTATGAAAAGAGCAAATCACAAGGAATATTATATACAGTAATGGCTTTAGTTTCATTCATTTATTTGCAGTAAGCACTGTATCATGTTCAGGGTCGTGGGAACATTCAGCATGAGACAGGAATACACCCTGAATAAGACAGGAAAACACCAGCCCATTGTAAGTCACCATACACACACTCATTCACACTTTGAGGCAATTTAGAGTCACCAATCCTACCAACTGGGAGAACTCCACATAGACAGTAACCCAAGCGCAAGTCTGAATCAGGGACCCCAGAGCCAAGAGGTGCACCAACATGCCACCCAATGGGGCTGACTTCCTATGTATATCTAATTAGACTAACACATTGCAGTCATGCCTACCTGGAGATCATGGCTGACTTCCATGCTGACTTTAGGCAGAGAAATGGCCACTGCTGTTTCCTGCAACTTGCTCATCCAGGTGTTCAGCTGATCCCATGTCAGAAGCTTCTCCAACCTGTTCAGGGGCTCCACATGATAGGGCATGATGAAAATCACACTGGATTTCTTGTGGGCCAGGGGCATATTGAGCACAAAAAGCTTGTTCTCTTTGTCCTCATAGAAGCCATAAAGACCTGTGAAGATGCAAATGTTAGTGTGACCTCTGAGGACTCCTTATTCCTTATCTAACGAATAAATGGTTGTTGATCTCACCTGTTCGATGCATCATTTGGATAGACACAGTGAAGGAACTGGACACAAGGAACCCACGGTTGTCAACCATCTTATGATGAAACTGCTCATCCCAGTGAGCTGTGGAAGCACAAATTAATTTAGAAACTGGAACAGTGGTTTGTATTTGATCCTGTAAGGCATGCCCAAGCTTTAAATGTCCACTTACGTTTGAAGAACATGGCATTGATTATCATGGCACCATCTGTATTCTTCACATCCTTAGTGACTTCTGGCAGCTTGCCATTGGTGGACTTGGCAGCCCAGTCATTGATGGACTTGATCGCACTTCTTTTGTCACGGAAGTTGATCTTGGAGTGATCGTACTTGTAGTGCTTCTTACTGGTCTTCACAAAGTCATCGGCGAAGGTGACAGAACTGGGGCCATACAGCTTGTTGCTGATTTTCCAGGTGACATTGCGGGCCACAGGGTCACTGACCTCATTCAGTAGCTCGGACAGTCCTGTGTGCAGATGCTCGTCTTTCAGTGCATCTGCCTTTAGGACACTCTTGACCTGTGAGGCAGTGGAGGACTTTCCTCCAAGGGCAACCAAGCCCAGAGAGGATGCGACTACCACAGGGGAGATCAGGATGTTGTCCAGATCCTTGTCTTTGGCCAAGGTATGGTACAGGTTGAAAGCAAGTTGGCTGCTAGTGTTGGCCAGGGAAGTCGCATGGGTGCTGAGTTTCTTTTCCTCAGCTGAGGAAGCCACGGCCAAAAGGCACAGAGTAACGAGGTTGGTCACCCACATTCTTGCTTTGTATTTGGGAAAGTTTGAGAAACTGGAGGAATAAAAAGTACAAAAGAGAATCAGTGCCTGTTATTTGTAGTGAAAACAAAATATATAATATTTATGCTGAGTACGGTATGTGTGTGTGTCATTTGCCTGTTTTTCTGTTTTGGCTCAGTTCATGATACGTAAGCTTCATTTGTATTTGTGTTTTGGTTTTTTTTTTCTTCTTCTTCTTCGAAAAGTAGGTTGCTTTTGTAACTAGGGCATCTGTGTTACATAAAGGAGTAGCGACTGTCCAAACAGGAATGCAAATATAAGTCTTTTGGTATTTCAAAGGTCACGATTTCAGGTCAGGAAACTGTGTCAACCATTCTAGCAGCCTTAAGAATGCTAATTTTCCTTTGAAGTCGTTAATGATGTGACCCAGCATGCTGCACGAGCATACAAAAGGAACAAAAGCACTGCCTGAGGCTACGTCTAACGACAGCCTTTTCATTTCCTGTATATACTGTATTTTAATATTTTTGTATGTTGCCAGGTTTTTTTTTTTCATCGGCTGGAATACCTTGAAAGGTTTTCATAGTGTTGTCAAAGATTTCGATTTTCATTCTGAAAGACAAGAAGTGCATTTTGGTAATCTACAGAACATAAAGGTGCACAGATATTGTTGATTCAGCAGAGCAGCCTCAATTAAAATGAAATCAATTATTTCTTTTTTTTTTAAATTTATATATAGTAGTTAGTATGAGTTCTGAAAACTTTTGCTCCATGCAAACTTATATGCCAACTTGGCACTTCATGCACACACAAGAAAGGACACGTAGACTTCTCGTATTGGCTAGAGAGTCTCGGGAAAGAAAAAAAATAATAACTTCTGACCAATCAGAGATGCCATAGTGGAACAGTAACAGGATTCCAGAGGAAGTGCTGTGATTTTTGTGCCAATACACGACCACTCCCTATTGGTTTCTTTAAATCTGATTGAAGTCGTAACACAAATAACACTGCATTAGGGTTTTAACACAGATTAGTATGGTGAATATTAAAATATGTTAAAGTAATTTTTTTTTTTTAAACACAGGACAATTTTTGTAACAAGTTTATTTGCAAATTTGTCTAGTCTGATTTTCTGATCCTTCCTTATCCTTTTTAATTTTATGCTTAACACAATTTCTTTCTGGTTTAAGGATTCTCAAGGATTCATGCTCTAATTTCTTTCCCCTTTTGTCAGAAGATTTTTAATCAACTACGAAGAGAAATGTTTCCTGTCCCACTTAGCATAAACACACACACACACAACCAAGAAGGTCAAAATGTGCAGTACAAGCAAGTACATTTTTGCTTCTACAAATGCAAATTTCTCTGCAGCCTTTTATCTACTATGCATTATGTACAGATATAGTGTTATTAAAGAAAAATACCCAAACCATGATCTTGAATGCATAAGCATTTAACAAGCAAGCAAAAGCAAAGCCTTTGTTATCAGTTCAGCACAAAAGAATAAAAGCACAGCTTCTAAAAGTCTTACTTTTCACAGCTGATCTGATGCTCTGACTCTGATCTTCTTATCTCCTGCTGATGTGCTGCAAACTAACGGTTTCCAGATGTTTATATACTGCTGGGAAGAAAGTTCTGGAAGTTTGTGCCGGAATATTCAAATGAGGACGTGTGGATTTTCCTTGGGAATCTGAGGCAGAGACCTCCCACTGGATCAAGTGACCAGAGGTTCGGAAGTGGGCTTGCTTTTGTGAGGTCCTAAAGCCTCACAGGTCCTTTGTCCAGATTTTCAGATCTGAATTTGGAAAATGATAGAATATATGCTGTCAGTAATCAGATCGGGCTTTGAAACGTGTCAAAGGTATATCTACGGTACGTAATACATCATCACGTCTTGTGTAATGCCCTAAACTGAAGTGTACCTTTTGCAGTTTGAGAGGGTTCCCCCCATTGGGCATAGATAGCATCCATATGGTCATTAAAGTCATGCAGAGAAAATACAGTCGTGAAAATATCCCTGAGAAATCTCAGAATATACACGATATTTGTGAGACAGTCTGTTAGTGCATGCTCAGGCTTGCAACCCCACCCCCAAGCGCAGAGTGCCACGTCTTCTGGCCGTCTGCAGGCTCCTACAACCCAGTGGGTGGGGGTGCAGCCAAAACAGCTCCACCATCACACATCATACAGTACGTACATCTGCCTTTTCACGTTTTTTTTTGTTTTTGTTTTTTTTAACGCACATTTCCTGCACTTTCTTTCATTCTAGAGACTCACACGACGGTGCCTGAGCTGGATATTTTATTTTAAGCAGCTAATACAGGATACAGGAAGCCATGTGTTTAAATCGTTTGATTGTTTTTCCATGTTGGACATGGTATAGTTGAGGAGAAAAAGTTTGTGCACCCTTCAGAGAAAATGGACTTTCTTGGGACAAAATGTTTAAAGTCAAGGCTCTTCAATACTTAGTTAATTAATATGTCATGGTATTTCTGGGGCTGTTTAAAAAAAAAATAGTGGTGTTTGTTTATAGCATGCGTTTTTCTTTATCCCCCGCTGGCCGAAAGGCCCGAACAGGGATTATGTCATGGCGAGGTCTGTCCGTCTGTCCGTCCGTCTGTCCAGGGAAGGGTATTTACCTTCTGAAATCAACTCCTCTCACAAATTTTGAAGGAATTTCACGAAACTTGACAGGATTCTTTGTTATATGTCGATAATACGCATATTTCAATTCGGTCGCATTTTACCAGAGTTGTGGCCCTTGAGTACCCAACATGTGCTTTGACAATTTCATGAAAGTGTGCTCGGCTTCTGACATCAACTCCTCTCACAAATTTTGGAGGAATTTTATCAAACTTGACAGGATTCTTTGTTATATGTCCGTAATGTGTATATTACAATTTCGTTTAATTCGGTCACATTTCACTAGAGTTATGGCCCTTGATTACCAAACTTGTACTTCGACAATTTCATGAGGGTGTATTAAGCACTTATAGCATAGATGTAGTTGCCAGCGGGGGCTATTATGCTCTCAGAGCACTCTTGTTACAATTTGTATGTATATATAGTGGTTTTATCATGTTTTTATATAGTAGTTTTTGTTTAATAGTTGGTGTGATGTCAAATAACTTTTACTGGCTGAATAAAGCTGTAGATGTAGATGCTTAGTTGATTTGGTTTCATAAATGGAAAAGAATGAAAACATAGCATAGGTTCTGTTAGGATGTCAATTGTGAATTTCTTTTTTTTTTTTTGTATTCTCTTTCATATCTTATCAACAGCTTTTTGAGCAGCTTTTTTGGCAGCACTTTGGTGTAGTGGTTAGCACTGTCACCTCACAGCAAGAAGGTCCGGGTTCGAGCCTAGTGGCCGACAGTGGCCTTTCTGTGCAGAGTTTGCATGTTCTCCCCGTGTCCGCGTGGGTTTCCTCCGGGTGCTCCGGTTTCCCCCACAG
>JAOANJ010000009.1:34590301-34600835 GCA_026413345.1 Ariopsis seemanni | reverse complement strand
CCGCACAGAAAGGCCCTCGCCGGCCACGGGGCTCGAACCCGGACCTTCTTGCTGTGAGGCAACAGTGCTAACCACTATACCACCCTACATCCTTTTTTTTTTTATCCCTCCATTGAAATGCAGGACTGAATTGAAGGCCAAGCAGAGAGAATAGAGCTGAAAGAGGACGAGGGGGAAGTGCGGGTACGGAGGCTACAGCGTCTCCTTGAGGATCTTAGTCAGCACACTTCATCACAAATTCCTTTTCATCTCTGCGTCCTCAGCTTCCATCAGCTTTCAGCGCTACAAGCATGCTACGTGATCAGGATGCACCTGCCGGTGGTGGGAATTTTTTTATCCACAATCCTGAGTTTGAATGTCAGTGGCGTGCATTGTTTTTGCATCCTTTTACCATCAAGGTCATCATGTCCTCCCACGAATCCATAAGAGACTGGCCTCATTATTGAGTAACAACAGGCACTGCTGCAATAACCTAATTATCCTTGGCATGTATTAGATAAAGGGCCTTATTGCCTGCTTTCCTACAAGAGGCCTGTTGAAAAAGGAATTTGATTTCCCAGAATACTGCTTGGCCAGATCTTCCCCTGTGTTAATTGGGTATTTCAAACGTTAAGGGTTTCCAGCAAACGCAATGGATGACTTCTCAAAATTAAATATGTTGAAGAATCTGTGGCTCAATCCCCCTTTCGTGTTGCTGAATATTAATATATGATGTTATAAATCAGATCATGAGTCAATCAGGAGAATAATGAAGGCATTAATTATGGTCATGACATCTTCTTGGATGAATTTCGACTCGTAGTATTTTCACAGGGCTCTTTTGAACTATGCTTCCCTCCTAAATCTGTCCTATCGAGTGGTGAATTATACTATTTTGAAAGATGTTGAAGAGATGGACAAGCAGCCAATTCCCAAACACAGTTAGATCTATTTCCAACTCGCACAAGTACTATGTGCCCCAAGGGCATTTTTTGCAATCATTTATGATGGCATTAAGGGGAATGCACTTAGGCCATACCAAACGATTTTGGTTTTAAGCCAAAGTCAACCTAATGAATGAACAACAGAGACGAGCATCTAACAGAACCTATCGATTGACTTAAGTGTCCCATGCCTGTACTTTCGGACAATCTTGGTGCATCACTTTAAAGCTGTCTTCAAGAGAGCCTGAGCAAGTGCAGAAGTGAGTCGACAAGAATGTGACGAGTGTTTCATGCTATTCTCCAGAGCAGATGCTTCTACTTGCAAAAGCAGACTATAGCTGTGAGACGGTGATGACAATAATGATGACACACCTCAAGAGAAAAAAAGTGGGGAAAGAAACACATCACAAGACATGCTGGAGTGTTTTTTTTCCCCCAGCATGAGGCTGCTCACAGCACAGATCTTACTCAAACAAACCAAAGCAAGGCAAGTGGAATGCTTAGAACGCCTGCTCCAAAAATAAAACCAGTGTCTTAAAAGCAGCACAGTGCAATATACAGGAAAGACATAAAAGTTTGTGGACACTTGACAAATCACACCCATGTGTGCTTGTTGAATATCCTATTCCCGATTTAAGGGGGGGCTTTGCTGTTATAATACCCTCCACTCTTCCAAGAAAGCTTTCCAGTTTTGGATTTTGGGGCGTGGCTGTGGTGATTTGTGTTCATTCTGCTTACAAGAGCATTAGTGAGATCAGTTGAGGAGGTCTGGGGTGCACTCGGTGTTCCAGTTCAATCCCAAAGGTGTTCAGGGGGTTTGAGGTCAGGGTTGTGTGCAGGTCATTCAAGTTCTTCCACTCTAACCTTTGTAAACCATGTGCTCATCGAGCTCACTTTGTGTACAGGGTCATCGTCATGCTGGAACGGGTTTGGGCCTCTTAGTTTCCCTCCAGTGAAGGGAAACTAATGCTACAGCATACAGTTTTGAGCTTCCAACTTTGTGGCAGCATTTTGGAGAAGGTCCACAAATTTAAAATCAAGCACTTAACAATTTTAATTCAATGGAAATGACAAGTTACAGCACAGTGCTTCATTTTGTGAACTCATGCCAGACAAGGCTCCAAAAGAACAATTATGTGTTTGGGGTCTAATTTTTTACTCCTAATTTACCTTTCTAACTTCACACATCATCTAAATTTTCCCAAATTACACCTGCTGATGGCATCACGCCTTCAGAAATGTGGATCAGACCATGACTGTGCCTTGGTCCTGAGATCCCATGGAACTAAAAAAAGTTGTGGGAGCAGGCAGTCAGATATGAAGCTCACTAGACATTGAAAAGGTCACATTCAAGAACTTGGTGCACTGGATGCTTGCAAGGCACTACATAACACATTTACCATGTTCATTCTTTCAACTCCAGGAAATGATTTATCCTAGCCAAGGTCACTGTGGTTTAAATGACTAACTTGTTTATTTTGGGAAACAGAACCAACCAAGTTCGCTAGAAAATACTGTGGGCAGGTACAAACAAAAATAACCTTCCACAGGGATTGGTCAAACTTTGAACAAGAGCAGGAGAGGTTGGTCAGACTTGGCAGAATTGGTGAAACGTTCCACTGGATGAAACAGGATTGGTCAAAATGCCGCACAGAACCAGGCAGGATTGGTCGGACTTTCTGTAAGACCAGGTGGGATTAGTCAAAATGCTTCTTTCTTTTGATATGAATAAGATGTTAGTCATGCTAAAGAGAAACCACAAAGCATCTAAAGTCTATCCAGAATGCTAACAAATAGAGAAAATGTCACCATATCAATGACTACACATTTTTTTAACCATTTATGCGGAGTGTCCACGGTACAAGTTGTTACTCCAGAAATGAGATAAAATTTAGCTCATCTGCATTTTACCCTGGTTTAAAGGAAATAAGGACAATATGGCTCAAATCAAGAGAGATTAAATTAACGTGCCACTGTCTAGTTTCTTCTCTTATGTCATTTTGAATTAGAAAGGTGATCTTCCAAAGATCAGCTCTCTAAGGGATACAAAGTACACACTGGGCAGACTACTGACCCTCAACATCTATAAATGTGGCTTTGCCTGTTGGCTGGACATATTGTATTTTCCAATCATTTTTTATTGCTTGTAATAATTTGATAGAGGTTCGGCTTCATTTTCATTACGTAATGGCCCACTGTTGTGGCTACAGTTAGTGCTTGTGCAGCAGTGCTCAGGTCATGTTGGATAAATAAATCGATAAAAGATGCTGCTTGTATTTTTCTGTATCGCAAAGGATTTGATCTCCTTGAACGAGTCCTTAAGGTGAATGACATGCTTTTCATTCAATTGCTGCTGAAGGGCTTTGCAACTGAAAACCACAGAATTGAAACACGAAAGCCAAAGCACTACTTTTCCAAAACAGGCTTTGTGATTATATCTCTCCACCCCTGGACATCATCATCTCTCTGGGGTACATCTCTATCTCACCTCCACCCAGTGCAAAGAATCTAGGGGTGGTGTTCGATGACAGACTCTCCTCCTTAGCGAACATCGTTGCAGTGACCCAGATGTGTAGATTTCTCCTAAACAACTTCCAAAGGATCTGCCCCTTCCTCACCACCTACTCTACTCAGCTCCTCGTCCAAGCACTGATCCTCTCCCACTTGAACTTCTGCAACTCTTTCCTTGCTGGCCTTCCAGCATCTATCACCAGCCCTGGTTGCATCCCAGTTGGTCTACAACCTCCCTTGTTCCTCCCATGTTACCCCTCTGCTTGCCACCCTGCACTGGCTGCCTGTCGCAGCTTGCATCAAATTTAAGACGCTGGTGCTACTTTACCAGGTTGTCAAGGGGTTAGGACCAGCATACCTCCAGAGTTTGAGCCACCCCTACACACCAGCCAGATCCCTATGCTCCACTACTACTGGTCGCCTGGCCCCACCTCCTCTCTGCTCCTACCCAGCCTGTTCAAGACTACTGTCTGTCCTGGCTCCCCGTTGGTGGAATGACCTTCCCATTGAGGTCAGAACTGTCGACTCCCTGACCACCTTCAAGCGCAGACTGAAGACTCACCTCTTCAGGCTGCACCTCTCCACTGCTTCCCTGCCCACTGTGTAACTGCATTTTGGCCTTGATCAACCCAAGCTGTGTACTGACTAGCCTGGGGTTAGCCATTGGAGTTTTATTTTCTCTATTTAGCTGTACTTTGTCAGTTCATTTGTATGGTTTTCCTTGACTGTTTGCTGAGTGTTGGTACTTCAGTAGAACATTACGCTAAGCATTATTCTGTCACTTATTCAGTTGGCACTAGAACTTTCTTGTCTAGAAGTTCAGCACTTCTTGTACCTAACGTTTGCACTTGTTGTACGTCACTCTGGATAAGATCATCTGCTAATTGCCATGTCATTTAATGCAATGTAATATAAACGTAGACTTACAATGTTTTTGTGTGTGTGTGTGTGTGTGTGTGTGTGTATTAACTTGCAAGTATGAGCTAAACCTGATTCAGTCCCTTTGAGCAAGTGAATCTTTAGGTTATGGCCAAGGCTGCATCCGAATTCTCAGGATGTAATAATGACGGTTAAGTACCTAGTACCTGACTGTAACTGTAGTAGATTCTGAGGAGTAAGGACACAATTCGGATGTACTCTACCGCCATCTTACCCAGATGTTCACAGATGACATATAGCCACATATGTAACAGCAGAAATGTTTAAACAATTCTTGATACATTTGTACGCCGCTGCAACAACTGTCTTCACATTGGATAGCCATCATCATTCTATTCCCAAATTCCCAGACTAATTCTGAATTATGGGATAGCGTAGCGTGGTAAGTTTGCATACTATGGATGTAGTAAATCATCCAAGTACTGTTAGACTACTATTAAATGCCTGCTGAGTATTCAGACACTCTACATCCTTCCTTTTGCATTCTAATAATATGGAAGTATGCGTATTTGGATGCGGGCCAAGATTTGCTCCGCTTTCATTCAGTGGATCACTGTTTAAATCAGTGATTCATTTGACTCAAAAGAGATAGATGCCTCTATTGTTCACTTAGCATTTGAGTCAGAGAATACTCTGGGTCATGACCGAGATTAGTGCTTCTCTTGTCAGGAGGTTAGTGCTTGAATCAGTGACCCTTTGTCAGTTTTTTTTCTTTTTTTAAGTTAGTTGTTTTATCTGTCTGTGTTCCATGGCCATCTGTGAATAGTGTAAGTCATATGTGCAATTGCATGTAGGCTGAACCTGACCCCTGCCCTGTGAATCAGTGAATCATTTCGGTCATGACCGAGATTTATTCAGTGGATCAGTGAGTTCAGTAAGACCTGTTTGGGTTCAATCGGTCAAATGGAGATTTTCAGCACTTCAGCACGTGCACTATAACACCATAGTGGCCTGCGTTGAGCCGGAAATATAATTCTTTTAAACACAGACACACAAGAGATTATAAATTAACACAGCATATAAATAGTATTAACCATTTCAGACTGCTCAACCAGTTTGTCAGCCTGACATGGTGGAATGATTTGCCTCCATATTTGGGAAAACCATGTACCTTAAATTGTTAAACAAATCTGAATGAATAATTTAACCAAATGACTTGAGTCACTCATAAGACTGAAAAAAAAAATCTCTAATCTGTATCTGTGTGTATACTAGGAGAAGGATTGTTGAGGGATTTGGGAAAGAAGACAAACTATGGTCTAGGACAATGGTTTAGCTTCTAGTCAGCGATGCAGGAAATGGTCTTCAGACACATGGTCTTCTCAAGCTGTTGCTCATGTCCTCCCTAAAGATACCTGCAACACTCCATTGAATTTGATGCTCAACATGATGGAGAGGGAGCAGAAGGGCAGACCATGGGTTTTCCTGCCTCATTAAGTAGCACCACGGTGAACATGTGGAGGAGCTGAAAAAGGTTTACTTAAGTTAAAAGTGTTGTTGCTGTTAACTCGAAGGTGGTCAACCAAATTGTGAATTGAGTTGCAGACTTAGAACTTTCAGCCTGTTTTTCCTGCTGCATACAAAAATCATATACACTCACCGGCCACTTTAATAGGAACTTGTTCTTGATTTGAAGATCCCTGTTCTTGGCTGGAGGAGTGGAACGCAATGTGTTCTTCTGCTGTTGCATGCTGAGATGCTTTTCTGCTCATCATGGTTGTAAAGAGTTGCTATGAGTTACTATATCCTTCCTTCCTGGCAAAAAAAAAGCTTGAACCAATCTGTCCATTTCCTCTGACCTGTCTTATCCACAAGGCGTTTGTTTCCACCCACAGAACTGTCGCTCACTCAATTCAGTGTTTTCTGTTTTTCGCACCATTCTGTGTAAACTCGAGAGACTGTTGTGTGTGAAAAGCCCAGGAGGAGATCAGCAGTTTCTGAAATGCTCAAACCAAAAATACTCATCTGGCTCAAACCAACACCCATGCCGCAGTGAAATAATAAAATGGCCAGCGAGTGTCAACTCACAGTAAATATCTAAGCTGTATGTTTGTAACTGTATAAGTGTTTAGTATCATAAACTGCATTAAATGAACTTGTATTCCACTCTGTTTTGTAGTTCAACCCAGAAACCAAAAGGTGTGCAAACTTTTGCTCTTGTATGAACTGATAACATATCTGTATATCTCAACACTCCTGTTGGAATGACATTTTAAAATAAAAGCATGATGGGTTTTGTGTACTTGTTCGTACCCTGTATCCGGTGACTCGTCCCTGCGGTCGTGTCCAGGTGACGTACATGGCGTTTCCTTCCTGTTCAATAAAGGTGATGGCATCAGGAGGGGCTGGAACTGCAGTATAAAAACTGATGAGGAAGAAGAACAAATACAAATCACCTAGCTAAATGTGGGAGTGCGCATGCAAGGCACAAAGCTGTCAAGAGTATTTACGTGATATATAATCAGTGCTATAATTAATGGCACCCTTGGTTAGCAGTAATTTGTTATTGTGTAAATTGGCTTAATATATTTTCACACTGAAGGTGACGTACAGTATATAGAGGATTGCGCAAAGATATAAAGTTTATCTTCGAGTGGTAAATGTATATATGGACACATCGACAAAAAAAAAATACACAAGTTAAACAAAAGAATTTTCATTTTGAACCGGTTCGCCATTTTGACAACGCACATCTAGTCAGCGGGAAAACACTTGGAGTGACATCATTGGAGTGAAATATCAGGAATTATTCTACATACAGGACACTTTTTCGATGGAATAAAAACATGTGTTCTATTCCCTTCTATTGGGTTTCAGTCATTTTGTTGATAGCATGCAATATTGTTAGCATATCGCTTATCCTATGTGTATTATGTCACTCTACCCAATGGAGAATGAGCGTTGAATATGGTTTACGGTATTGCATGGTCGTCAAGATGACATGACGTCACATGTCGGAGACGTAAAACGTCCACGCTAGCGAGTGACTGACAATTTGTAAACAAACGTGGCTGCCAGGTTTGCTTTGTTAAATACAGAGGATTTTGAGAGAATTTTGAAAGAGAAAGACACGTTAAACACCCGAAAGGAATGTGTAGTAGTAATAATAATAATGGCTTTTTCGTGGTATATCAGATGTATTCCATTCAGCAACTTGTTCAGTATTGTACTAGCTGAACGGAATATATCTGATATACCACTCGACGCCAGCCAATATTATTTAAATATCTAATGGTAGCTATCTTACTCGTGAACTCTACAATATGTTGGCCTAACTTTGCATTCTAGCAACCTTGGTACCAGGTTCTAATCACACAATATGATATTTAGCTCAGTGGTATCTTGTTAAATAGCTTACTTGACCATCGCTAGCTTGTAAGTAAACATGACTAGCTACCATTGGTGAGGCCCTTGTTAACTCAGGAATGGCGATGTGCAGGAACCATTGATGAAGTTTTTGCGCTAACGTTTTATTTTCCCCATCAAATTTGACTCCTGCTTTCACCATTCACTCTTTCCACATTTAAATGTCTCAGCCTTTAGCTGCAGTTGTATTCATGCTGTCCGTTTATGCTCGAGGCTCTGCAGGTCGAGAAAGGTGAAAGAAAGTCGATCAGGGATACTGCATGTAGGGTGGAGTGATTTTAAAGGAATAAAGAAAGTGTGTGACGGAATGAAAATTGGTACTTTTTGATGTGGATTTATTAACGCATAGATGGCTTGTGGTTAAGTTGAACAGGAAGATGGATCATGAAGGAGAGGAACACATGATTTAAAAAGAGTAATAAGAATGGAAGGAATAAGTGAAATGATGAGCTTGCAGAGCCTCTAGAATAGAAGTAGTACTTTAATTCACTGCCGGTTAGTTTCCGTAATGTTATTACCGTGTCTGTAACTCCTCACCCAGCATGCATCTCTAGTATCCTGCTATCCTAGTCATAATTTTACCCCAGAGCACATTTTACACCCTGATTTCATGATCACGAGTCTATCAGGAATTTAAATGCATTTGGGAAGACGTTTTTGTTTTCCCTAAAGATTGGGTAGGTTCGACATTTGAACGGTGCCTGCTCATATTTACGAAGCTCCGCCCCCAGGATCTCTGGTGGCCTGTCGAGTGTTTATAAAATGACCGACCGGAAGCATATCCAAACAAGCGTTCCGGACTGGAAATCGGTTTTCCAAATGAGTTTTCCTTGTGACTTAATACACATTTGCTAACGCCATGGCATTATCCATTGGTTATGTGGGGTTTTTTGTTTGTTTTTGTTTTTTGTTGTTGTTTTTTTTTTTCTCTACATGTCATTTGAGGTTACGCATACAAATGAGGAATTAAACAAAAAAAAAAGCCTAGTAATAAAAAATGACCAGATGAATTATCTTGCATATTTAATTTGTATTGTGTTTATTATGAAGGGAATGTGTACGAGTTTACTTCTTCACATTTTTACACACACACAGTGGCATAGTAGTTCAATCCTGAGCTCCAGTTACTGTCTGCCTGAAGTTTTACATGTTCTTTCTCATTGTGTCTGTGTGGGTTTCCTCCAGCTTCCTTCCAACAACATGCTAGTAGGTGGACTGGCTACTCTAAATTGCCCCAGATCTAAATGACAGTGTGAAATGTTTTTGCATTGTTCCCTGTGATGGCCCGCCATCCCATCTAGGTGCCTTGGATAGGCTCCAAATACCGTACTCCACAACTCTGACCAGGTCATTAACGCACTCCATTTTTGCGACTTCAATACAGTGTGTTGTGATCAGCTGAGAGCAGGAACATAACACACAGCGATTATCAATACCAGCCAGTCTGAATGGTACTTTCTCATAACACTTGGTTGCAACGCTGCCTTTTTACCGTCTGTACTTTGCCATTGATGTTTCTTCCCCCCCCCCAATTCAATGCACTTTTTATTAATGATTTTTATTATGAAATTACTGCATAGTATCTACAAACGAGAACGTAACCATAAGCTAGTGGCATGAAGTAATTTTATGAAGCACTTTGATTTAGCAGAAGTATTTCATAATATATGTTGCTAATGAATGTTATTTTGGTGAGTTGAGAAGGGATTCACTTTTAAAACCTTTTTGCTATGGTCCAAACCAAAATGAAACATGAGTTGGCCAGCGCTTTTGCTGGTTGGGCTTTATTACTGTTATTTTTATAATTGTCATTCTTTTTTTGTAAACTAAACTTGTATATACAGTATGTTGTTGCAAAGTCTTGATTTTTGTGCCATTTTTAATAGCCATTGGATAATGCACTGAAACAAGGCGGGGCTTGTAACGTCCCCAAGATATTGGCTTGAATTTGATTAAATTTATCAAATTTAATATTGCTTACATAAATTGCTGAATGAATTTGCCATGTGTTGGACTGTACAGGATTTACACAATGTTGGACTGTTGCAAAGAAGGACAGCGTATAATTTGGATTCGATTGGCTCTGTGATCAATGTTTGTAATAGTAAATTAATTGATGGAATATTAAATATAAATTGTTTGTTTACACCAAATTTAGTCTGGCACTGGAGCTACAAGGCTAATGTTGCTAATAAGCACAAAGCTTTTCTGTGTATACATGCGCACAATTTTTTTATATATATATACTTTTCTCAAATGACAAATATAATTAAATTTTTAGTACACCATTTTTAACAAATGGGTAGCATAGCCTGCAATTCAGAAAATGAGGTTTAAAGTTTAAACCACAGTAAAATATCAGCTTTCTGTTGTAAGGCTTTCAAATAATAAAATTCTGGTTGTCCAAAATGGCCGCCCAAGTCGCCTGATATTTTGTTCATGTTTATATATGATGCACAGCAAGTACCGCTGTGTTTTAATGATATATATTTCTGGAAAAGTTTTTGAAAGACTAGCTGAGTAGCTCCAGGACAAAACTAACCAGTGTTGGACACAGAACATGTCTGAGCTGGCACCAAGTGCATCTTAGCCACACAGATCCTCTCCCTCATTCTTGCGTCTTCTCAGACACGCCAGGTGAGCGATGGAGATGATGTGCTGGTTATGAAGATGTGTTTGATGTTCATTTGAAAAGCACAGAGATATGACTGTTGTCCTGTCTAAATGCCAATCAGTGCTGTTTTGTTGCCTCCTGTTATTTTTAAATAAAGCATTAAAAAATATATCTTGTCTGC
>JAOANJ010000009.1:33979744-33991024 GCA_026413345.1 Ariopsis seemanni | reverse complement strand
TTTATCTACTTTTAGGACTTGTGTGAAAATCTGATGTTTTAGGTCATATTTATGCAGAAATATAGAAAATTCTGAAGTGTTCACAAACTTTCAAGCACCACTGTCGTAACTCATAGCAACTCTTTACAACCGTGGTGAGCAGAAAAGCATCTCAGCATGCAACAGGACTCTTAGAATCAAGAACAAGTTCCTGTTAAAGTCACTGGTGAGTGTGTATCTATAAGTTTTCTTAAAATTGTGGTGTCACAATAAGCAATTGGCAGAAAAATCCATTTTGGCTGTTCTTAAGAATTCAGCCCTGGTGAAATCTGAGAGGTTTTCACAGCCCAACATACGTACAGTTTTCCGAGTTAAATAAGACATAATTTATGATGATATGAATACTAGATCATTATATTGTCCAGCACTACTAATTACTGTGTATAATTTAAAACATCCTGCTACAATTACATTCTTCTAAATGTACAGCTGCATGTACAGGAGTGTACCGCCTTGGAGACAAGCTGTTGTACCACATATCCCCAGTTAATAGCATTACTTCTGAGAGTGTATTATCATCCAGAAACCAGACAGCATTCCCCTTAACACACACACACACACACACTCAAAAACAGACCGACAAACCTAAGCATTTTACATGCACTACTAATAGAGCAGAAACAGCAGTCAGTTTGCACTTGCACTATGTTCTTTGACATTTCAGTCTGCTCTAGCACAGCTTTCGCTCTTGACCTTTATCACGTCTGGCTGTGGAAGACATTCAGTGCAGATGTTTAATATGAAGGTAACCCGAGGCCAGAACCTTGTTTTTTTTCTCAAAAGCTTTACTAGCAGCAACAGAAAGAAGCAAAGAAGTGAGCGCAGGAGTAGTTACGTACAGACAACAGACACATATACACATGCACATGCAGATACATCAAGGTACACACACACACACACACACACTCCACACCTTGTGCTTCTTAGTTTCCTCATATTTAGGAAGCTGTGGTGATCCACGGTTGCGTTAGAAAATGAAAAGGGGGGAAAAATGTTAATCAGAAACCAGAGGCAATACAGGAACAGTGTGCTAGATTCCACGCATGCATTTCTGTCAGTGAAAGTCAGTCATGATAAGGGATGAGCAAAGTACTGAGAAATTATCCTGAAAATAAAATCCTGCTTAATTAAAAGTGAGTGAGTCAAAACGGTGCTCAAGTCAAAGATAAAAAGTAGCTACTTTTAAATATACTCGTGTTAAAGTGTAAAAAGTGAAAGGTTTTTTTTTTTTAAACTAATGAAATTACATTCATCTCATGTTTTCATATGAAAAGTAACATTTTTCATTTTACTTATCAAACACTGTTCGAAGATGATTTTCATTTTAAAGCAGCTGTGATATTTTCCTGGTCATATGCAGGACTAATACCACAAAGTCCGCTGATTAACTGGTCAGAAATAAAATATCCTGCGACTATTGACTATTCGCTAGAGTTTTATTTGCTGTCTAGGTAATTATGCATGTTAGCTACTAGAATTGATGCTAGTCTAAGCCAACATTCACAAAGAAATCACACTAACTTTCTTAAATATAGCTAGTTAACATTAGCAAATTGGCGAAACTCAATCCAACATGCTTTTTTAGATTCGATGGAGTTCTACAGTGGGAAATGAGATGGCACTTTTTATATGAGTGCTTGTTTGTTCCAGCATACTGAAACAAGGTAGGGTCTGAGGTAGGGCTTGGGGTATGCAACTTCAATTTAAAAAAAAAAAACAACTACAGTCTGGCACATCTTCAGTTGCACACGGATAGTGATATGATTGGATGCTCAACTGAAATCACTGGAGATTTGTTTTTTTTGTGTCGATGGGAATATAATAAAAGTACAAGAGTACAAGTATTCCATTTAAATAATACTCAAGTAAAGCATAAATACAGCAAAAACTATAAGGACATTCGGTAGAGTGCATAACTTCACCAAGCTAGATATTTGGATTTGTATCAAAATCTAATCAATTGTTCTTTGGCCCATGGCTCACCTTTCCTCCTAATTTCATCACAATCCATTCACTACTTTTTGAGTCACATTGGGAAGAGCAAAAAAAAAAAAAAGCAACCTGGCTCTACATACTGTATATAACTGGATCCTGGATCCGCATACATATCTGGCTTTATATCAGACTCTAATCAATTGTTCCTTGGCCCATGGACCATTTCTCATCCAAATTTGATCCAAATCTGTTCACTACTTTTTGAATTACGTTGGGAAGACCAAAAAAAAAAGCCTGGATCTGCATACATATCTGGATCCTAGATCCACATACATAGCCTGATTTACATTAAACTATCACCAATTGTTCCTTGGTCCATGGCCTACCCTGTCTCCAAATTTTATCCAAATCCGTTCCCTACTTTTTGAGTTACGTTGGGAAGAGAAAAAAAAAATCAAAATCTGGATCTATATACATATCCAGATTTGCATCAAAATCCAATGAGTTGTTCCTTGGGCCATGGCTCACCTTTCCTCCAAATTTCATCCAGATCTGTTCACTACTTTTTGACTTACATTGGGAAGAGCCAAAAAATTTTGATGTAAGCCAGTCTTACATCAAAATCCAACTAGTTGTTCCTTGGGTCATGGCTCACCTTTCCTCTGAATTTCATCCAGATCCATTCACTACTTTTTGAGTTATGTTGGAAAAAGACAAACAAACGGAAGCAAAAACATAACCGCCCCTTGCAAAGTTTGTTGAGGTAATAATACTTAAGGATTAAAAAATGTTTCCACCCTTGGTTGAGACATTAAGTGGGAAGGATGAAATCTTATATTTAGTGTTCCAAGTCCATCATACTCTACTGAACAACCTTGAACAGAAAAGGTATAACCCTTTCATTCAAACAAACAAACAAAAAGTAATAATAAATCCCACTAAACTTACAATCTGTCGTCTGTCACTAGGTATACTACAAGGATCTACTTTTAATTTCTCCTCAAGGGTTCCTTCTTTCATCATATCTATTTTTGTACCTTTTTCTGAAAGAGAAACCCTCAATTTTAAGGATCTACATACAACTGTTAACTCTTCACTAAACAACCCTTGAACCAAAACATTTTCTTTTCTACCAGTCATGTATTTACGTATAACTCCTGGAATCTACAACTCTGAGGAATTTAGTTTGAAATAAACCCAGATCTGATATCCAGATGCTATTGAAGGCTGTGATTAAATAAAGAAGCACATGTGTTAGTTTAGGACTGGAAGTACCGGTAACTTGTGCAGGCCAGTTGATATCCAGCAGCAGGGCTGGGGGGAGTGGGATCACAGCTCAGGAGATAATAGAACATCATAGTAGGAGTCATCTTCATAAGTGTCTCATGCAATACAGCTTATACAAAGCAGCCTGAATTCAGTCTGGGGCCATAGTAGGAGTACATAGCAGATAGCAGGAGTCTGTGCTACAGAACATGTACGGTACCATACACTCTGAGCGTCTGTACACAATCCCATGCAAATCTATTTTATTTACATAACATGATATAACTCGATAGGAAACTAAAAAAAAAAGGTGTTTCAGTTTATGTTCGTGAGATGGCAAAAGTGTTAGAGAAGTTAATATGAACAATAGGAGACATTTTGTTTCTCTCTCTCTCTCTCTCTCTACATGTTTAGGATTTCCCTGAAGACAAGAAGATCCAACATAGGGACTGCAATCCTGGACGAACATCATCACCTTAGACAAATATAAATAAGAGACAGTCAGTGACAATGGTGGCGCATTTAAGCCAATCACGCCAGTCCTGTTAACAGCTTTCATAACCCCCGGCTTTAGTTTTTGCCCCATGCACGTCTTTGAACTTTGTATAGTACAACACGATGCTAGCTTTGTGCATTGTGTACCGGTATACGGTAAGTGCTACGCTTGAACATTTCATCAGCTTCTTTGTACCTATTAGTTGCCAGAACATTCTCGGGGTGCCTTTTCTTTTGAAAACCATTCTGTTTTTGCTTTAAAGAGGAAGAAAGAGACAATGCTGAATTGTTGGTTGTTTTTCTTTGTAATAGGGAAGGTCGTTTTAAAACTCTGAGCAATCCTTTGTTTATTGTTTTGCCGTTAAATCACACCGATGCTAATTCTCTGGCATCAAGCCAGGTCTATATTACATCAATACATTTTACATCAAGTCTAGTCTCTCGTGTCTGGTCTTATTGATTTGTGTTATGATCCTTGCTTCTCACTGATACAGTGAGTTTTGTGTTAAATTGAAACAAGCAAAAAGAAAGAAAAAGGGGTTGTAACAAGAGAGAGTTTGAATAAAATAAATAAACTGCGTCTTCGGATACGTCTGTGAAGATTATCAGTCATCCATGTCTTCGGATACAGTTGGGGTTTATCATACAGTATGTTTTCTTTTATTATGCAATATCCACACTTGCTTTTTTACAAGGTGAAAATCTAAAAGACAGCATACTGTTCATGCTTACCAAACAAAAGGTTAGAGAAGCAGCTTTGGGACCAAAACGTTGCTGGTTCGATTCCCTCGGCCGGCCAGCTGGCTGGCAGGAATGGCTGAAGTGCCCTTGAACAAGTCACCTGCTCCCCAACTGGGTAGGTTGTACCGGTACATTGCTCTGGATAAGAGCGTCTGCTAAATGCCATTAATGTAATGTAATTCTATCTAATCGTATGGTATATCTCATTAAGAACCAAGAAATCAGTAGTACTGATCAGTTCTCCAATCATTTGACTTTCATTTCATGTTTCCGTTTTCTCTCTCTATTGGAAATATCTATATTGCATCTAAGTAGGATGCCAGACACCTACACGAACCACCCAAACACACAGCTGTAGAAGTATTAACCAGACCATATCACCAACTTGCAGCGCTGTCCTAACACGTCTACCCTGGTAGTTTTAACTTCTGAACTTAAATATCTGTTTTGTATTCTTAATAAAATTCATGAATCATTCCCCATGCGAAATGCCAGGAAAATTCTGTCTATTCATTAAACGAACCGAAGACGTTTGATGAAACTCCTTCAAGGTAATAATATATGCCCAGACATCTGAAATTACTAGTGCTAGACATTAAAGCCTGGTTTAAGCTTCGTCAGAACATCTCAGAAGTGCTTCTGAGAATGTCCTGAAATGAACTCCTGAAAACCTGGATAATTTATTACTTTTTAACAGTAGGATATATATATATATTTTTTTTTTTTGTTTTATACTTGCAGGTGATACATCAGTCAAGACATTGTTTTTTCACCCCACCTTCCTCTGTACCACGTTCAGAAGCACAAACCAGCCGTAAAACAAACTGGCTGGCTATAAACCTTCAAAGACTCCTCCTAGCTTTTAATTTTGAGACCTCAGGCTCTTCGATCGTCCACTCATGAAATGCTAGCTTTTGAGCATTTGAATCTAGTCGATATGTTTAGGATAGCAAGGCTTGCTGATCTCCTCTTTGAAAGGAGTGTTCTGCATATTGATCTGATGTTCTTTCACTACTGGCGAGCATGTCTTTTTCCCCTCTGGCATACACACCCGTGTCTGTTAGTGTTGTGTCAGATCAATGAGTCATCCTTGTTCATAAGCTAAAAAACCTGATTTGCAGATCACACCACTAACTAAACAGCCACCACTGAGAAAAGTACTGGACAGCTCAATGGCGCTTTGAGAAAGCTGGTATATTCAAGCTTCCTGTACAATCATTCAGTCAGGGAGGTATGGATACAGCCTCCCTGCTGCTCGCTCAGCTGGATAAACCACTTCAACTCTGCCAACGCTTGAGGACAAAATTGCTTACCTTTTTTCAAAATGACAGGCTTCATGTACACATGAGCTAAAAGCCAAGTACCGGTAAACCCGAGAAGCCAACTAAAGTGCAGGTTGTAGCAGCTTTGTAATGTCACAAATTAATCTAATTAACTTCAAGAAATCAGCACAATCTCACCTGCATCCTCTCCAGCATGTCGAAGAACTCGGCAGACTGAAAACAAAAAACAAAGAGGCATTAGAACAAGAAAAACATACACACAAATGCAGATCCTGTTAATGTTTAGGTTGGCAAAGAGTTTTTGGCAGGGAGTCCTTTCATGCAATTGTATGGATTTTTTTTTTTTTGAGTCATGCCTTTGTTGTTGTGTTTGCACCACGGAATAGATCTACCCCTAAAATGAAGTGAGTCTGGACCCCCTACCACTGCATAGATCTGTCCACATGATCACAGTATTCTAGACTCTTTACAAGACCCCCTGCCACACTATTGATCTGCTTCTACTTATTGTAAATGACAATTCTAATTGTAAACGCCATCAGCAACCAGTAGTTAGATATAGATATGGCCCTGTTACAAAACCCATATCATCCCATATATCCCCCTTGAAGGATTGATTCTGGACCCTTGCCACCCCATAAAACCCATATTAAAAATTGATTCTGGACTCCTACCACCCCAAATAATAGTGTTCACCCCCTATTATGAAGTGTTGCTGGATCCCATCATGGCATAGATCTCAATATTATGAAATAATCCTGGAATCCCTACCACCAAGTAGTGCAACTACTAGTATGAAATGATTTTGGACACCCCATCCCCCCACCAAAATCCCCTTGATAACACTTGATTCTGGACCCCATACTACTGTATAGATATGGCCCTATTACAAAACCCCCACCATCCCATATATCCACCATTAAGAATTCATTCTGGACTCCTACCACCCCCAAAGGTTCACCCCTCTTATGAAGTGTTGCTGGACCCCTATCATGGTGCAGATGTCAATATTATGAAATGATCATAAATCCCATTCCACTAAATGGATTCAACCTGCTTTTGAAGTTATTTAGACTCCTACCACCCCATAAACCCCCATAAATAATCAACTCTGGTCTGCCTCTATGATTAAGTATTTCTAGACTCCTACTTGAACATACCCATCTCTATTAGGAAGTGATTCTGGAACCTCTACCACTCTTTAGAGTCCCCATTAAATAATTTATTCAGGATCCCGACCATGCCATAGATCTGCCCCATCTGACTACACTACTGATGCACCTCAGTGCAGTGATTTTTGACCACTAATAGCACAGATCCAGCCATATTATACAGTGATTCCAGAATCCTTACCATACCACAGATCCCCCATTAGAAATTGATTCTGGACTCCTATCACACTATATATCTGCCTCTATTAGGAAGTGACTCTGGAAACTCTACCACCCTTTAGATTTTCCATGAAGAATTAATTCTGAACACCTACCATTCCATAGATCCGCCCCATCCTACCACACCACTGATGTTATCCATATATGAAGTGATTCTAGACCACTACTAGCACATACACAGGTCCAGCCATATTATACAGTGATTCTTAACCCCTTACTGTATCATAGAGCCCCTTTAGGAAGTGATTCTGGACTCTCTACTACCACCATTAAGAACTAATTCTGGATTCCTGCAATTCCATAGATCTGCCTGTGACAATAAATGATTCTGGACCTAATACCATCATTGTAATGAATCATCATTATGTTTCACCTCCCTTTCATAAATGCAATCGGCCTATTTCCATGATGACCAATTGTTCACGAGTGATCGTAGCACCCTTGCATTATTAGTCATGTGTTCATGCATCATAGATATGACTAAAAATACAGCTGATTTTGTTGTCATGTATATTAAAGAAGTAGGTAAAAGTGTTGGGGCTTTACAAGATGATATAAAAGTATGGGAGGTGTCATTTCTGTTTCTGAAACCTGTTCCCACATCACTCATAAAATTCAAGTGTGTGCTGGAGATGTGCTTAAAACATATAGAATGTGCAGTTGACTGATCCAATGGCTTCAATGAAATGCTATGGTTTCAGTCACTCATTGTATCATACTGAGGGATATGACCTACACTTCTTCTTTCAGCTGCTCCCGTTAGGGGGTCACTACAGCAGATCCTTTTCCCCTCACATATCTGATTTGGCATAGGTTTTACACCGGTGCCCTTCCTGATACAACCCTCCCCAATCTATCCGGACTTGGGACCGCCACTAAGTATGCACTGGCTTGCGCAAGCCCGATGGCTGGGACTTTTACCTAACTTGCACTGAACTGTGGGGGAAACTAGAGGACCCAGAGGAAACCCATGCAGACACAGGGAGAACATGCAAACTGCACATAGAAAGGCCCCCATTGGCCATGAGGTTTGAACCCAGAACCTTCTTGCTGTGAGGTGACAATGCTAACCACTGCACCACTGTGCCACCCTAGGGATATGACCTACGCTATTAGCTCTATAAGACAGCATTCCATGATACTGTATTACTTGAAGCGCTTGGAGCACTGTAGTGTCCATAGTTGGAGCTTTTCCCTCCCTGTCCACTGGCTGGATCAATGCCACCTTGGTGTTCTGGTGCCTCATGATTTACAAATTAAGCATTGTCTAGACCTGCTGTGAAGACATAACTCCACATAGGTCTCACATAGGCCTCTAAACTCCTACCATCCCTCTGACGTGATCCTGTACCCTACCACCCTGTAGATATGTCCATTAATGAAGTGATTCTAGATCCACCTCATGGATGGATGGATGGATGAATGGATGGATCTGCCCCATCATATTAAACCAGGATGTTACATGAACTTCTTTATCAGTAGAGCTTTTAGAGACCTTCCAATGCTTTAGTTGGCTTTGCAGTTGTGAACACACTCAACAGGCAGACAAAAAGACGTCTGTAGCTGTTTTAGAAAATGCTTTCTGCTTTGCAAACAAGTACATGTGCACCCCCTGGATAGAATGGGCAGGTTAAGTGGCTAAGGACCTTGCATATCACTCATGCTCATTCATATAAACATAAACACACACACACAAAACCTAGTAGTGGCGCCAGGAGTTGGGAGGAGGTGAAGGGGGAACATGCCACCTGGTTAATAATTAATTCCCTCCAGCTTACTAAGTCAACAAATTAAGACCTGCAAGACACCATGGCTGCCTGAATAACCTTGGAGATTTTATCCAACTACCATAATGCAGAAAGGGGCAGATATTAACCTTCAACCCTCATCATGTCAGCCAGGAGGGTAAAACACACAGAAAGTTTAAGAAACAATAGCATAAATGTTGCTTAGGGATCTACATGCTGAGCCTCCTTATCTTTGCATGCACCCTGCGGACTCTGCGGCTGCTTCACAGCTGATTAACGACACTTACGCCGTGGGACTTACTGCAGCGATGCCTAAAAACACACAACAAACTTTTGTTGCTACGCAAGCCGCATTCAAATATGTTGTCATAAACTTGGATATTATACAAGAGCTTTAGGTAATGACAAAGTAATTAGGTTCGCATGATATGATGATAAAAATAATAATAAGAAGAAGAAGAAGAAATAAAACAAGCCATAGGTTACAAACGAATGCTCATTTCTATCCACGTATGTGCAAAGTTGCTACAATTGACAACATACAGTATACTGTATGTCTACCACCAGCAGAGCAACAAAGCATAAGGACTGTGAACGCCACAGTGATGGTGAGTGTCTACCATCATTGGGTTCAATTAAAATGTCCCGAGTAACCTTAAGTGTAAAATATTTACATACTACATATATAAAAGCAACATGGAGCAATACAGTGATCCAGATCTTACACATTTATTTGTGATGGACTCTGAAATGACCATTCTTGTCATAGCTGACATCCAAAAAAAAAAAAAAAAAAATTCAGGACGCATCGTACATACTAAAACCTGCGAAAACTGGATCAAGTGATCAGATTATAACAAAAGAAAACTTTATTATATGCAAATGCACTTGTTTCGTCAAGCAGGAACTATAAGGTCGCAATTTATTTTCCTGAATTGTTTTATAGTTAATATTACACAGTGTTTGCATCAACTGAAAAAATATACACTTGTATTCTGTGCTTCATATGACTAATAAATGTGATCCTAATAAGCTTTTATTTTATTATATCGAGTTTTCACCACCCCTAATAAAACAAACCATTCTCACATTCGCACTTATACTGATTTCTTACTCAGACTTTCTAAGTCTAGAGCAGAACATTTTTAGCATGGAGTACTTACTCTTCATACTCTATAACTCATACTCTATAACTGTATATTAAATGGAGTACAAACAAGTACAGTATGTACATTTAAATAAATAAAAAAGTAAATAAAATAAACCTTTATGTGTGTGACAAAGCACAGCCAATAAAAGAGTCAGTACTGGTAAAGTGACATATAAATTACTTTAAAAAAAAAAAAAAGGCCTAATGAAGTAAGATTGAAGATAAAGTTACCTGAGATTTACAGTACTAAGAGCTTCTGTAGGTCATGTCTGGGCTTGAGACGTGAGACATGGAGGATTTACTTCCACTGCGTATATGTACACTGTCTTTAAGCGTGGGCTGAGTTCTTTAGCAGTAAATAGCCATGAGGAACACACACACACACGCGCGCACACACACACGCACATGCTTACAAGGAACTGCCTCCCACATGAGGGAGACTGAAAGGGGGTTAAGTTTTTTCTCTTGACCTGTGGTGTATTATACAATGCAGGTAGTCATGAAGGTGGTATTTCTGCACCATGACAACGCTGTTATTGGTAAATGCTTACGATGCTGCTGATACAGTGTAATGAGTTTTGCTGAAATAACCTTTCTGGTGTGCTCGCTTTCTCTCTTGCAGGAGCGTTCTTTCCTCTAAAGCGACGTTAAAGCTATAAATAAGCCAATTCATTAGATGTTCCTGTGTGACACAACTTCCAAGTTCCCAGCTGCTTATAGACACACACAGATTCTCTAACCACAAAACCACATCGCATGAAGTTCACCTATCAGTTACACACACACACACACACACACACAAAGCAGCAACAGGACTTCTGGGTGTGCCTGGTGAACTTCTGACATAAACTGGTCCTACCAGTCTGCTCTGGAGATATTTGCTCTCACTTCCTTTCTTATCGTTCCTCTCTTTTTTTTTCTTTCTGTTGCAACACATTTCACAAACATGTTTCTCAGCTTTCAGTGCTAATGTTGACCAGAAAGACCTTATCAAGTGCACACACACGCCCTCCTTTTCCTTTTTCCTCTTTCAAAGCTGGGGTTTTAATTTAAGAGTGGTGGTCACCAGCTACTGAGTGTGTGTGTGTGTGTGTGTGTGTAAATGTATAAGCATCTGTATATACAGTACATATGCTACATACAGTATTACATACATACAGTACTGTGCAAAAGTCTTAGGCACCCTATTTTTTCATACAAACTTTGTTATAGATTTCTATTTTATGACTTCT
>JAOANJ010000009.1:33820048-33830963 GCA_026413345.1 Ariopsis seemanni | reverse complement strand
GGGCAGCTCAACTGCCAACTTTGTGGTCGATTTTAACTCTCAAAAATATATATTTTTATTCCCGTTTATGCAGCATACAAGAGTCACGGTTGGAAATACTATCCACTCAGAAATTTATTTAAAAATAAAGGCTCTGTGTATCTCCTTTAATACTCTGTGTGTGTAAGAGAGAAAGAAGGAGAGATGTAGCAGTGCCACTGCCTAAGAGACAGGAAGTAAAAACATCCCAACCTCCCAAAACTAGATACCACACACATACACACACACACACACGCATGCACTCGCGCACACACACATGCACGCACGCAAACAGATACATGCACCCACACAGTGTTCTCTGTTTAATGACGTGTTTAATATCTTGTTAGCTGCCATTGTTTGTGTTATTGCTGTTCAGATTTGATTGCATTTTTAATACCATGTCATTATTGTGAGCGTGAATATTATTGGTGTACAATTATAATATTATTTATATAATTATTTGCAATTTTGTTCATTGTTGTCATGCTCATATTATTATTTTGTTTCCCAGTAACATTTCTGATGCTTGTGGTGAGACTCTTTGTGAACAAAAAATAAATAGAAACATTTTTTAATCTATTCATTCATTCATTCATTCATTCACTACTACTGTTGCTGCTGCTATTATTATTAATAATTATTCTTGTTGTTGCTGTTGGTGGTGTTATTAATGTTATTAAAACTGTTCAGGGATACAATAGTGATTAAAGGCAAGGAAATGATAGAAGAGAAATTATTTATTTATTTATTCATTCATTTATTTATTTAAATATTAATTTATTCATTTATTAATTGATTTGTTTGTTTGATCATTGATTTCACGAATTTGACTTTTTTCTTACTTTGGATAATTAAGGAACATCTCTAAAACCTAATGTACAAAATATTTTCTTTGTATAAATTACATTTCTTTTAAATTAAATTGTCTTGTGGATTGGGTGCATTTATTTTTTAATTTTTTACTTTTTTTTTACTCAACCGTGCACACAATTTCCGTATTTAACAAATGAACAGTCACACCTGTATCACTCTGTATGTGTGTGTGTGTGGTTATGTCAGGTCCTCATTTGCCATCTGATATCTGATATCTCTCTCTCTCAGTCTGTATAATTAATGGCGAGTCAGGGGGTTGACCCAATCACGCTCCTTCAGCTGACAGTTCCAGAGAAAGCCCATGGCATGTTGTTATGTGACCTCTGACATCTTTGACGGATTCTTCAATTCCCTCAGCTCTTCTTCATCTCACTTTCTTTCTCTCATCTTTCAGCTATGGTTTGTTTTCTGCTGGCATCAGGCCACGTTGTCCACCTGTATGGCACAGAGACTTGTGTACACTTTACATTGTAATTAATCCATAGCAGGATAGTCCCTTAATGACTGTGCATGACAGTGCATCAGCTGTTTCTATCTCTCGATAGTCAAATCAAAGTTCTTCCCACGCCATGTGGCGCATAGGGCGGTGCCGATCTCCATTTCCATAGCCCTCGGCCTCTCGCCGATTACATAGCTAGGGTTACAGTGGGGGGGTTAGTCCTCTGGTAACCACGAGAGTTTGACTCTCCACTTGCATCTGTATTGCAGCGTGCCTTGCCAGATGGCAGTAGGCACCATTTTTATGAATGAATGAATGAACCCTTTATTGTCAGTAGTCACAAATACCAACGAAATTGACCATCAACCTGTCCTTACACACATACATACATATAATTAACAAAAAGATAGAGGTAACCCAGCGCAAGCAAGCAGCCGTCCCCTCCTGCAGCCATGAAGGCGCTGGTCACGCACCCGCTTGTCACACTGGGGGTAGAAATGGCGACCGTGGAAAGTTGAAGAAGGAATGCGGGGGCGAGAGCGTCTCCCAGCAGTGACCTTCAGGGGGGAATGTTGTCTCAGCAACGGCCTTAACTGAGGCCGGCGCTGTCTCAGGGAGCCGAATGTCGATAAGATATAAATTGTTTGGTCTTTCCAGACGCAGTCTTTGCACGTCCACACCACTCGTCCATATATGTCCATTCCGTCCATTCTGTTCAAATTGGTCTCCGAAAAACGTATTCCTTGCAAAGCCGAAAGCTTCTCCAAGATAACAACCATATTGTGGCTCAAGTTCTGAATACCCACAGTCTGAGTGCCAACAGCTTTGCCCACCTCTTCAATCATATCGGGCAGCTTTGTGGGGCTTTGAACAGCTGTCACCATTGTCTGATTTCCTCGATATACCAGGGCAATGCCTAATCCAATCAGCAAAAGTCCTGTAATCATGGTTCCGAATAGGTAGATATCTTCAATGTCCTCCACAGAAAGAATCGCCAGGCACACGACCCGCCACCGCTCCCACGCGTCCATCGTGTAACCAGCCGCGAACGTTCCGGCAGGACAGGCGGGTTCCCCCGAACCCAGGCTTCTCGTCGAGAAAACTGTGTCAATTTCGTTAGGAGACCAGTTTATCAATTCCATGCTTTTTAGTTTAGAAAGTAATGCGGGGAGAGTCTCTCCAAGCAGACGAGACGAGACAAGCAGCACAAGCAGGGAAGAGAAGGGAGGGAGAGGGAGCAGAGAAAAATGCGTTCGCCTTCCGTGAGAGCATGGAGGAAAAAAAAAAGTTTCTGAAGTGATGTCACACAACAGATTCCAATCTCTGTTGACATCACTACATTTTGTCAACAACCTCACAATGCCAGAGAAGAAAGACAAACTCTGGAAACTCAGACCCTGGCTTGATTCATTCAGAGAGAAATGTCTGCAGGTGGTACCCGAAGAGCACATCTCTGTGGATGAGATGATTCCATTCAAGGGGAAATTCAGCGGCATGAAGCAGTATATGTGAGGCAAACCCCACCCATGGGGCTTCAAAGTGTGGGTAAGAACTGGAATCTCTGGCATCCTCTGTGACTTCGATGTGTACCAAGGCAGCATTGATGGAAAATGAGCCAAATCTGAACTTGGGATGTCAGGTGATGTTGTGATGAAGCTTGCCTCCATGCTTCCAGAAGGTCAGAACTACAAGATCTATGCAGACGACTACTTCACCTGTGTTCCATTAGTAGTTCAGCTCCTTGATTGTGGAATTCATTATGTGGGAACAGCCAGGCAAGTGCACTTACCCAACTGTAACCTTGAAGATGAGAAGAGCTTGAAGAAAAAGTTGAGAGAAAGCTTTGACGTCAGAGTGGAGGCAAACCACAACATCTGTGCTGTCAAATGGTATGACAACAGAGTGGTCACGCTTGTGTCATCCTTTGCTAGTCCAGAATCTGTGCAAAAGATTCAGCGCTGGAACAAAGCCACCAAATCCTACACTGAAATTGAGAGGCCTTACATTGTGGGTACCTACAACAAATACAGGGGTGGTGTGGATTTGTTGGACTCAGTTGCAGCCAAATACAAGTTCCCCATGAAATTGCCCCTCTGGTACATTTACATCTTCTGGCACACCATTATCCTCACTGTGGTCAACACCTGGCTCCTCTACAAGCAGGACTGCAAAGCTCTCAATATTCCCAAGAAAGAGATGCTGAACAGGAGACGGTTTCAGGTGCAACTAGCATCCTCTTTCATCCTGGTAAAAATTCATTTCTGCTGTTTACCATGCATAATATTTCACTGATTATACAGTTTTTAATGTATGTTTGACATCATAATTGATCCTTTTCTAATCTTATTCAGACAAACATTACTGTCAACACACCAAGGAGAGGGCGACCATCTTCAGGCATCTTCAGGAGCCCAATATCACAGATGACATCACAGAGCCCTTTGACGTCCATGACAGCAACACCACAGAGACCTGTGACTGCTCCAAAGAGGTCATGTGTACCACCAGCAGATGTATGCAGGGACATGATCACACATTTCCTGGTGAAGACAAAGAGAGGACACTGCAATAAAGGCTACTCTAATACGCTCTGCAGGAAGTGCAATGTCCATCTCTGCTTTTCAGAGGAAAAGAACTGCTTTTGGGACTGCCACTGCAAATGAACACTGGACACTGGTTCTTTAACCAAGTTTTCATTCAGTTTTGTGTAAAGTTTTCATTTTGTTTTTTTATTAAAAAATTATCATTCATAAGCGTATGACTGTTGTACGATTATTATTCATGATATTTACTGGTATAGTGCTTTGTAAGCAATCCACACTGCAAACAAACCCTTAGTAGTTCTGTATATTTGTTTTGACAGTGTGAGTGCAAATACAGAAATTCTACTCCCAACTCGGCCTAATGTTGCAATATTACAACATTTCTATAAAAACTTACTAAAAAAAAAATTAAAAGCCCTTCAATTTCTGCATTAGGGGCCTCCTTCAACAATATCTGAGAGGTGAAAAAAAATTTTGCTTTTTTTTTTTTCCTGTTTTTGGGTTTCATGTGGATATAGTGTATATAGCTTGCAACATTTATTGTGCAAGGAGGCCCACTTTAGATCATTCCTTCTGGACTAGACAGGGCTGGAGTGAGCTACGCCATCATTGATGGCCTCGTTGCAAGCTACAGTACTTGAGTGAAAAGTCAATACACCTTCAGAGAGCTTCAAACCCACATCCCAAGCCACATAATGTGTATTATGTAGTATACTCAACATAACACCAACAATGTACTGAAATCCATTTATAACAGTATAGTTGTATGCCGTTTGAGATGTGGCCCAAGTATCCGTAACCCTGAATGTCTGCTTATGTAGTTTTCCTTGATTTTACAAAAGCATTCTGTGAATCAAGAAGACTTCTCAGTAGCTCTGGGGTAATCCCAAAGAGTGTTGTTCTGTTGACTTGTGTCTCTGCACCAGAGATGTCTTTTTTCCACATCTTCTGCCTACTGACTCATCTTTAGTAACACAAGCTAACCCATTAAATTTAGCTATTGATCTAAACTGCAGCACAGAGAACAAAACTTTCTCCTCTATTCGCTTGTGGTGGGTGTATTTTTATTGCATGATGTGTGTACCCCATACATTTTATTCTTATTTTTTGTTGTATTTTGTTCTATAGCAGGAGTGAGACATTGTTTGCATGCTAGTTAAAACACACTGCAAGAACTTTACACACGAGCAAGCAAATACCCTGGATGATGGACTTTCAGTTGATTTCCTCTAAGGTCATTTTGGCCTTGACAGTAATTTAAGCCCACTGGCTATTTCCAATATTCTACTGAGCTATAGCACAGACATGATGGCAAACAGAAATTTCTCTCTCTGCACAAATAACTTGAATTCTCTCCTTTCACATACCCATCATGCTTTGCGCCTTGGGGGGTAACCAGGTGCTATATTTGTTTACTAAGTCAGACAACTTCAGTCATTTCTTTAAATTCACATGGGGGAAAATGACTTTTCCTGATTTTAAAGTTTTATAGAATACCTAAAGAGGCTAAGCGTCAAAGTGTGGTTAGACAGAATTTGCTGTCAAAATCTTACACCGACAGACAACACGCGACCGTGTTCTACACACTTCAGTGGTGGAGTAAAGTCTGATGATCCAAGTCATGAAGCCTACAACCCCTCTGTCTTTGTGTTTAGTCATAAAAAGTGCAAAAACTGAAAAACAAGGACAAGTCAAAGAACTGAAAAGAATAACTTTTTTGAAGGATCAACTCCCAGAACAAAGCACAAGCAATGTAAGCTTACATGGTACTTCCTCTTTTAGTGTTTATGTAGGTAGATTGAATGTAGTATTTGACCCTGTAGTCCTAACAGCTTTCTCTAACAGCCCAAAGATTGTCGTAATCTGGTAGCGTATGAGCTCGAGGAAAATCTGAGTGAAGGAAATCAAAATCAACTTCAACTTAAAAATGAAATTTGACAGTTCTGCTGTGTTTACAGTACTTACTTGACTGAGTAAATTCCTTGCTTGTGTTCCCATGCACAATGTTTTGTATTTTCTTACGGCTTTCTCATTATAACCAGCACCCAGCAAAAACGATTTCACGGTGAAGTTTTCTATGATCAGTGTCAATCTTTCAAAGTTCTTCTGCCAATCTTTTAACTTCTGCAGGTCAGTAATTGTCGGAACACCCGTGTTGACAGACAAAGAAGGCTGCTGACTGTCACCCGAAGTAGAGATGTTCAAAGTGTTCAAAACGATGTTTCCAAGCGCGTTTTATTTGATTTCTTGAAGTCCACAGAAAAGGATTTGCAGATTTATTTCAGTTTTGGTTTAGGTTTTGGTTCTTTAAGAACATCATCATCTACAAATAATATGGATGTTTTTCATCCAACCGATCCAGCTCCACTTCCTCCTCTTAATATGGTTCTTTATCCATTCCTGTCCTGTCTGTTTCTATAATTCCTTGTTGGAGATGCAGTCCTCCCACTTTAAGTTGAAAATATTCCTCAGGCATCGATTGACAAAAGTCTGTAGCCTGTTTGTCGATGCTTTAGTCGTTCTCCATGTTTCTCAGACATACAGAAGGACAGACTTCACATTGGTGTTAAAGATATGCAGCTTTACGACAGCTTTTAGATCTCCGTACGGGGCATAGTATCCTGAATGCCGCTGTTGCTTTCCCTATCCTTGCCTTGATGTCTTGGTCTGTGCCCCCATCATTGCTAACAATGCTCCTGAGATGGAGAAACTGTTCGACCTCTTCTATCATTTCTCCATGCAAAGAAATGGGGACATCATCTGCTGGTTTGATCTTTATTGACTTGGTCTTGGGGACATTGATTGTTAAGCCTATCTTCTCACCAATTTCATCTAGAGATGACAATTTGCTTTGCTGAGTGCTGCTCCTGTTTGACAACAGCGTCACATCATCTGCAAAGTCAATGTTCTCTAGTTGTTTCCATAGGGTCCACTGGTCTTTGGTCCTTGGTCGTTTGGGTCATAACCCAATCAATGGTCAGCAGGAACAAGAATGGGGATAGGAGGCAGCCTTGTTGAACACCAGTGTGGATGTTGAACGGATCTGTCAGGGTACCACCGTAAACTACTTGGCAAGTGGAAGGTTCATAGGTGTTCTGGATCAATCTGACGATCTTCCCTGGAACACCATGATGTTTGAGGAGGCTCCACAGTGTGTTGTGGTCCACACTATCAAAGGCTTTCTCGAAATCCACAAAAATGACATATAGTGAGGAGTTCCACTCTATGGATTGTTCTATTATTGTGTCTGGATCTGACCCACCTTACGGAAGCCAGTTAGTAACATCACCAGGCATGCTGGATCCCGCAAGGGAAAAGGAAGCCAGGACGACCAAAGAACACATGGAGGCAATCAACAGAAGCTGAAGGCAGGACCATTGGACTAGAATGGACAAAGATGTTGACAGCAGCCAAAGACCGACATAAATGGCGGATGATAGTGGATGACCTATGCTCCTCGAAGGGGCGAAGGGATAAAGTCAAGTTTTCATCCAACCAAAACCAAAAACAGTAGTGGAAACAAGACACACCCTTGATGGAGTCTGACACCAAACAGTTTATATCATTTATATAGCCACAAATAAAGTAAGGCAATCTTAGATACGTCACATATTGTCATGTGTTGTGTAACGCCGGTGCCAGATTCGGCCACCTTGGTTCTTGGTTATTTTGCTTAACTTGTGACTCTTGCTTTGTTGCTGTTTGTTGTTTATTTTAATAAAAACCCTGCACATGTATCCGCTGTGCCGATGTGACATGTATATGATGTTTTATATTAGTACTAATATTATAAAGCATGCATTACACTGTAGGAATTATATTGTATATTAAAATGCATGGGATGGTATTATATGCATAATTTTTAATACAATAATATTACATACAGTCCATAATTACATTACACAGCACTAATCCGACTTTGAAGACATAACTACAGGAAGAAAGAGTCCAAAAAGAGCACATGATATCTTGTTTTAAATATTACATTTGACTCTATACACAACCAATTAAAGTTTGTCCACCCTTGCTTATAGAATGTCTTCAACTGTTGGCTACTATTTTAGAAGAAGAATAACAATCATGAAATCACACATATGGGATTATGCATTGACCTTGAATCGTATTAAATCAAATCTAATGTTTGAAATTTTTAACAGTGTTTTGCACATTCTCAGCAAATTCACAACCAGCTTCATGAGTGAGGCTTTTCTTAAACTTTCTAAATAAACTGTTCTTCATGAAATCTACGTACTTATGAACGATTTGTCTTAAATGGAAACCACTTATTTAAAAAAAATTGTCATTTATTTCTGTTGTGTAATGGTAGGCTGAGATGTTCCAGCTGCTCAGTTACTAACATAATATAATAATATATAATATGATTATATAATAATCATATATTATATAATCAGCAGACAGAAAGATCATACTGCACCAGTGACATGTGACAGGAACAACACTCTGAAATTCATGTGTGTGTGTGTGTGTGTGTGTGTGTGTGTGTGAAGTTATCATGTGTTGATAAGATAAGTACAGGCTTACTCACATACATACATACATACAGAGAGAGAGAGAAAGAGAGAGACAGACAGACAGACAGAGGAACAATGGAAGAAACCAAGAAAGGGGAGGGAGAGAAAGAATAGAGAGAGGGGGAGAGGCATAGAGAAGTAGAGAGAAAGATAGACAGAGAGAAATACACAGACATGGAAAAGAAAGAAATTGACAGAGAGAGGAACAGAAAGAAAGACGGAGAGGGACAGGGAGAAAGAGAGAGAGAAATGGAGAGTATCAGAGAGGAGAAAGAGATTGAGAAAGCCTGAGAGGAGGAAGAGAGTGAGACAGAGAGCAGAGGATGACAGAATGGAGGATGAGAAGGAGAGAGAGCATCAGAGAGGAGGAAGAGAGAAACAGAAATAGAGAGAAGGATTGAGAGAGAGAAAGAGAGAGAGAGAATGGAGGATGAGAAGGAGAGACAGAGCATCATAGAGGAGGAAGAGAGAGACAGAAATAGAGAGAAGGATTGAGAGAGAGAGAGAATGGATGATGAGAAGGAGAGACAGAGCATCAGAGAGAGAAATAAAGAGAGAGAGAGAGACAAAGAGACAGAGAGAGAGAGCAGAGGATGAGACAAAATGGAGAGAAGGAGAGAGAGAGACCGAAGGACAATGGAAGAAGCAGAGAAGGGGAGGGAGAGAGAGAGAGACAAACAGACAGACCGAAGGACAATGGAAGAACCAGAGAATATTGGCACATTACCAGAAAGTCAATCCTCTCAAGGTTAATCATAAAATACAGATGAGGGGGAGGAAAGGAAGGAAAGAATGATAAAGGAAGAGCCAGGCAAGGATGAATGAAAACTGAACCAAACTGGTGATTATAAAAGTGTGCTGTGATTGTGACTTTATTCACTGCAATCGAGGATTTAAATCTGATTTTACAAGCAGAATCTTCAGAGGCTTGTTTGGGTTTTTTTGTTTTGTTTTGTTTTTTCCACATGAGCAAAATCATCTTGTCTGTTTTCCTAATTTGTCATAATGAATATCCAAATTGAGCAGTTTCTATTTAAAAGTACAGAATAGAGTTCAGAGTGTAATGTAGCGTGGGAGGAAGGATGTAAGTGTATAATCAGGAGTGTGCTTTATTCAAATAAATCCAGGAATCATAACCAAGAGTTCATAGTGGGGGTCAAACGGAGTAATCACAGGTATTAACATATTTACAGGGCAGGTACAGAGGCATGGGTCAAACACAACGGGTATACAATATCAGGTGTGTGTGTGTGTGACACAGCAGCAGAAAGAGCTGGTGCCAAACAGTGGGCCTTTTTTATTAAGCTAGACACAAACTTACTTATTCATAAACTGTTTGGGGGTGCATTTACATACATTAAAAAAATTGTATCCTGCCCGTGCTCCTGAGTGTGTGTAAATTTATATATAAGTACAGTAACTTATATAAAACTTTACCAACTGGCTTCAGATCATGTAAATTATGATGAGTTAGTGCACTTTTATATACAGATTATGCACTCAGGTTTAATCAATAATCTTGTGCTGTCATCACTAAAAGATGGATAAATGAGGCCCATTGACACACAAAGCAGATAAGAAGGCAAACTCATCAAGAGGCAAGCACAGAACAGGTGAACACACTCAGGCAACAAAGCACGGGCAGAACAGGGCTAAGGCAGAGACTAGAACATACGTACCGTAAACATGTCATGGACTAACAATAGAAAATCATGAAGTCATTCAAACAGATTAATTTAACAACCTGAAAATGATTAGTGCAAATTAGTTCAGCCAAAGGGCAGGTTATTATGACTTTATCTCAAAGTAATGAGATTGTCTTTAAATGATGACTCGTTACTCATGCAGAAAATTACGCTGTATATTCACATATACACATTCACACCTCTGATAATAACAAAGTGATCCTTCCCCCTCTTGATCATTCTCCACAGCAGGGGATCCGGGGGGGGAAGACTGCTGGTCACTTCCTCCCTGGACACTCTCAGAAAATAAAGTACCTTATTTTATCTTTCAAAGTACAGTGGCTTGTTACTGGGGCAGTACCCTCCATCCATCCATCCATCCATCCATCCATCCATCATCTGTAGCCGCTTATCCTGTACAGGGCCGCAGGCAAGCTGGATCCTATCCCAGCTGACCATGGACAAGAAGCAGGATACACCCTGGACAAGTCACCAGGTTATCACAGGGCTGACACATAGAGACAAACAAGCATTCACACTCACATTCATACCTACGGTCAATTTAGAGCCACCAATTAGCCTAACCTGCATGTTTTTGGACTGTGGAGGAAACTGGAGCACCCAGAGGAAACCCACGCAGACACGGGGAGAACATGCAAACTCCGCACAGAAAGGCCCTCGTTGGCCGCTGGGCTGGCAGTACCCTCTAAGGTACTTATTTGTACCCTTTATGTACTGCTTGGGAACATACAGTGGGGCAAAAAAGTATTTAGTCAGTCACCAATTGTGCAAGTTCTCCCACTTAAAAAGATGAGAGAGGCC
>JAOANJ010000009.1:33138990-33150076 GCA_026413345.1 Ariopsis seemanni | reverse complement strand
CAAAAATCCCAGTGGCTAGATGTGCTAAGCTAATAGAGACATAGCCCAAGAGACTTGCAGCTGTAATTGCAGCAAAAGGTGGCTCTACAAAATATTGACTTTGGGGGTGAACACCTATGCACACTCCAGATTTCTTTTTTTTTTTCATCTTAATTATTTTTTGTGTCACAGTAAAAAAAGAAAAAAAAAAACAGTTGGTAGGCATGTTGTGTAAATCAATGGTGCTAACCCCCCAAAAATCCATTTTAATTCCAGCTTGTAATGCAACAAAACAGAACAAACACCAAAGGGGATGAATACTTCTGCAAGACACTGTATCTTTCCAAAGGATTGGTTTTTTTTTTCTACTTTTGTCACAATAACTCATGAGTTCTGTCTGAAATAGCTGGTGTTCACTATTTTGTTCCCAATTTTCCAACACCATGACTATGGTTTATGGAGGGTTTCTGTGTGATTCTCAGCAAAATATACTTCAAATGCCCTTGTTGGATAAAAAAAAAATAGTTTGTGTCTGAAAAAAGCTCAGTTGGAGTTCTTGCCATGTTGGTCTGAACACAAATGCACTTATACAAAGATATGATTTGTGAAAGTTCCCAGTTTCAGAAGTTCACATGGTGATTTCGTTCTATGAACTCCTCTTTTCATGACTCATTTCTTCAATGGTTTAAGTGTACATATGAATGATTTTCATTCTGATTGGGTTATTCAGACAACTAGCCAGTGTTTAGGGTGCTTGTAAACAGAGCTACTCTCCTGTTCCTACAGAGTGAGGACTCAGACTCGGATGACCTGTTTGCCATTAGCGACAAATGGACGTTTGAATGGAGCAGTCGTCGCTGGTCCCGTCTCCTTGACGAGGCGGGGCCCAGGGAGCCAGGAGAGGAGTCAGTACTTCGGGCCACACCCAGCAGTGAGAGTGTCCTGACAGACCTGAGTGAGCCCGACGTCTCATCCTTGCACAGTGAAAGTAGCAGCGGAAGCGCAGGAGTCCGAGCTCACAGTGCTGACGACTCAGACAGCTCGCGCCGAGCCTGCTCAGACTTAAGTGCCATGCCGAAACTAGGGATTCCCCATCATTCCTCAGACCATCCTCATCCTTGCTACTCCTCACTTCCTGTCAAGCATGGCAAGCTGAGTCGGGCACGGGCCAGGGGATTCCTGCGACACATGGACACTCTGCAGTCACACGAGGCAGCAGAAAATGGGTGCAGGACTTTGGTGATCAGTGCTCCCATTCTTCAGCAAGAACCTCAATCCTTGAAGGCTCTCCAGTGCATGGAGATTAATGGCCATGGTGTCTTGAGTTCACACTCGAGCAGTGAAGGTAGCAGCAGCCAATCCGGTGGCAGCACTGTCAGCACACCAAGCTTGAAGGAACGCAAAGCCCACCGTGCTGAGCACAAGCGCAGTGGCATGTACCTGGATGACCTTGATATCTTCTCTGGAATAGTTCAGGGTAAACGCAATGAATTCCGCTCTTATGAAGACCTGGTAGTGCACATCCCAAAAGACCACAAGCCTGGAACCTTCCCGAAAGCTCTTTCCATTGAGAGTCTCTCACCCACAGCTGCACCTCTCAGTAGGGTTCCTGAAGCCCAGCGTCAACCCAGCATGAAAGAGCAGAGACCTGTTACGCAGTGCTGCTCACGTGGCAGCCGCATCAGCATCTATGACAACGTGCCCGGCTCACACCTCTACGCCAGCACCGGGGACCTCATTGATTTGGAAAAAGAGGACCTGTTCCCACACTTGGATGATATCCTACAGCATGTGAATGGCCTGCAGCAGATTGTAGATCACTGGTCCAAGAACGTTCTGCCTACAGGAGAGAGTGTGGAAAAGGGCAAGGTGGAGCATGATGGGAAAGGTCAGGGGAACATGCAGTCTTCGAGCCACATCACGCTGGATTTGGAAGGTCACTCAGTGCTGGAGGGGCAGGTTACCCCCAGTGATGGGGACAGGGATGGTGTTTCACTTAATGAAACTGAATCGACAGGAATTAGAGAGAGGAGAGACTCTGGGGTTGGGGCTTCGCTCACCAGGCCAAATCGGTAAGATTTAGCGTATGTATGTTTGTATTTTTACTACTTTTTTGTTTGTTTGTTTTTTAACTCTCTGTAGAATACAATTTCTGATAGTGGTTCTATTTCTTTGTTTTCTTTTGAAAACAAAAGGTCACTCAGGTATCCAGAGACATTCTTAGAGAATTTTCTTACTTGAGTCCACACCCAGGACTGATTCTGGGTTTGTTTGGGGGAGGGTTCTCATTATCACAGGTTTGCTTTCACATACAAGGATTCTGAACGATGGATCAATTTTGCAATTCCGTGTATCTCTTTTGTCCTTGCAAAATGGCAGGCCCTAGGTACATGCCTTTTTTTTTTTTTTTTTAGCATTTTACTTTGATGCCAACACTGAAAAGGCAACAAGCAGCAGTTTTTGTATGCATGGCATGTCCTCTTATGGGAATACCTGCAAACAAGAAGCCAGTCTCTGAGAAGAAGCTGTCTAGCCATGTAGGCAGGGACAAGCTGTTCATTTTTCACAGTGTTCTCTCTCAGTGTAAGCGCTTACACCACAAGGTGAGCTAATTAGCATTACACGCCTGTAGAATTTTGATTTTACATATCAGTAAGTTGACCGTAAGTCTCCTCTGATGACTATAACAACCCTTTTCCTGCTATTGCAAAACTTGAAACAGGAAGTAAAGTGACCAGTTGAACCAATCACGTAACTTGGAATACAGCACTGAAAGCAGATAGCTTCCACACCTGATGAGGACACAAGCCCAAGACCACCATTTTCAAGAGGACCAGTGCTCAAAAGAGTTTGACTTCACCAAACATACCGAAATCCCAGGGCAAATAGCTGGAGGAAGGGAAGTGGAAACACCCTTAGAAAGCAGGGTGCCTCAAGGGCTCTTCAGATGACGAAGAGTACTTAGATTCTTCAAGGGTACTTAAAGGGGATCTTTAAGGGTTCTTTCAGAGGGCGTTTAGTATGATTAGCAATGTGTATAAACTGTTCTGAAATGTGGGTGTGGTTACAGGAAATGATCTCTGGTCCACCTTTCAAATGTCACAATAATGTATTCATGGTCTGCAGGTCAATTTGAACACTATGCGTACAAAATAAGTGATGTACAGTGTAATCATGAGATGATGAGGAGGAGGATGATGATGATACTGTTTAACAAAAGAGCCCTGGATGCTGACCTGAGTGAGAAATCACCTTACTCAGTGGACTGGTGCCTTTGTGTTTCTTGATCGACCATGCACTCTTAACTTGCTGACTTATTAACACTTTATCCTTGGATTTGTACACCAACACTACTCTACAAATATCTCATGTTCGCACCATACTTCACCTTCACCTTGGTCAGTGGGTTCCACCAATACACCTCCAAACAAATAAATAAAACACTTGGCAGCATGGTGTTATACAAAAACCATCAACGATGCCAACGTGTGATATGGCCAAATGCAACGCTGACTATTTTCTAATGAAAGCAGTTACCGGTATGTCCTTTTCCTTCTTTGAAGCCATGGCCTAATGGTTAGAGAAGCAGCTTTGGGACCAAAAGGCCACTGGTTTAATTCCCTGGACCAGCAGGACTGGCTCAAGTGCCACTTAACCCCCAAGTGCTCTGGCAAGAATGGTGGCATACTTTGTGTCTGATTAGCCAAAGAAAAACCGATGATATGATGATCGGTTCAGGTGGTACCTGACCAAAACTTAAAAAAAAAAAAAATCTTGTGCCACAGCTATATGTTAACTAACAATTTTGTATTAATTGTAGAATTAGAACATCATACTTTTTATCTCTTTATAGTTACTTTTAAAGTTTGGGAATGTCCATGAATCAAGTTAGTTCCAGTTATTACGTTCATGATATCCCCTCTCTTGAAATGTTGCTTGTCATGCTGCCAAGAAACTGCAAAGCCCTCTTAAAGCTTTGGATCTGACTGTTACAAAGCACCAAAACTGGAGATTCCTTCCATAAATGCTGAATAAACTTTCCCTCAAGGAAAATTTCACCATATTGCTGATTACACATTTTTTAGTAATCTGTTTATGTGAAACATCCACCATACAAGTCCCTATAGAAACGAATCCGTGCTGCAGCCAGAACTATTGTCAGAGCTGCTGTTCTAGAAAATTAATCAATACATTCCAACCAATCAGAATCAAGGTTTCAACAATGCTGTATTATTATTATTATGACTGGAATGTCCTGTACATCTGTCTATCTGTATAATACCACCTTTGAGCCATAACTACGTTTCTAAAAGTAGCTTCCTGTTCTGTATTCAGTTTGCGATGGCCAAGTTTCCAGATCTCCAATCGCCTCAGCCATTCAGTGGCTTCCCTACAGATCACCAACCAATCAGCAGGACAGCTCAGCCTGCTGCAGAAGTTCTCTCTGCTGCGTCTCACTGCCATCATGGAGAAGTATTCCATGTCAAACAAGCATGGATGGACCTGGTGAGACTTTAGATTTGTAAAATTGTACAATTTAATACAGTTCGTTGGTTCTGCTGATACCACAGAACGTATCAGAAGATATAAAGAGGTTATGTGTCACGCTGTTGTATTAAGATGGCTTTGAGAAATGCATCAAGTTTTTTGAACCGTTCTCTGTGATGCAGGTCAGTGCCAAAGTTCATAAAGAGGATGAAGGTTCCTGACTATAAGGATAAGAACGTGTTTGGTGTTCCTCTCATCGTACACGTCCAGCGTTTCGGTCAGCCTCTACCTCTGGGCCTCCAACAGGCTCTCCGCTACCTCAGGAGCCAGTGTCTTGACCAGGTTCGTCAATTCTGCATCATGAAGTAAATGAATCTGGTGTTTAATGCAGGTTGATCAAATCCATGTTCGAAGCCAAACCAGGAAGACATGCTGGAATTTAGCGTGTCTGTCTGTTTCATGTTAAAATGTATGTGGTAGATTGGGAAAACCATTCACCTTGTGATATTTTAACATTTTGTACGATGTATAGTTCTGAAGGGTGGCATGGTGGTGCGGTGGTTAGCACTGTCACCTCACAGAATGAAGGTTCCATGTTTGAACCTCCTGGCCGGTGAGGTTTTTAGCTCATCCAGCTGTAGTCCAGGCTGGATAAGCTTATGCGATCACACGTCGTCCAGCCACAATTTACAAAAATCGCTACTCTTCCTACTGGATTGATCAGATTTCGATCAAACTCACATACGATGTTCCCCAGGTGGGTGTGCATCAAAGTTGTCAAGATGGTGGCCCCACCTGTCATATTTACAATTTTATGGCCGTCTGAAATTTTTGGGTGACTCGTCATATGAAACGCTACTCTTCATAAACTGCTGGTACGTTTTCACTGAAACTCACCCAGAAGACTCTAAAGACATATTCCAACAAGAATTGTTTACCAGGTGGCGCCACCTACCATGGATGCGGCTACAGAGGGGTCAAGTGCAATTTCACGAAAATCGCTACTACTCCTACAGGAGTGATCAGATTTTGATCAAACTCGTATGCAATGTTCCCCAGGTTGGTATGTATAAAAATATGTCAAGATGGTGGTGCCACCTGTCATATTTACAGTTTTATGGGTGTTTGAAAATTTTGGGTGACTCATCACACCAAACACTACTGTTCATTACCTGCTAGGATGTTTTTACTGAAATTCACCCAGAAGACTCTAAAGACATATACCAACAAGAATTGTTCACCAGGTGGCGCCACCTACCATGGATGCAGCTACACAGGGGTCATATGCAATTTCACAAAAATCGCTACTCCTCCAACAGGATTGATCGGATTTCAAACTCATACACAACAGCAGTGGCTGGTATGAGCTACAGTCTTATTGAGGCTATTTTTGCATGTCCTCCCCATGTCTGCATTGGTTTCCTCTGGGTACTCCAGTTTCCCCTACAGTCCAAAGACATGCAGTTAGGCTAACTGGCTACTCTGAATTGTCTATGACCAAAAGCAGTGCAGTAGAGGAGTGGCTAGTTGGCTGTACTTACTTAGCCAAGAAACCCTAGGAAAGGGATCCAAACTAGAACAACCCTGGATGGGCAAAGAAGAAGAAGAAAAAGCTAATTCTGAAGGGTGGTGCAGTGGTTAGCACTGTTGAATCACAGCAAGAAGGTTCTGGATTTGAATCTCATGGCTGACGGGGCCTTTCTGTGTGGAGTTTGCATGCTTTCCCCATGTCTGCATGGGTTTCCCCACCGTCCAAAGACATGTGGTTAGGTTAACTAGCTACTCTAATTTGCCAATATAGAGGAGAAAGCCTCAATAATAATCCAGTAGAAAGCAATGGGAAACCACGACTGTAATTGTTCCCAAGAAACTAATGGCTGGAGCCGTCAGAGCGGCCACGTCCCTGCAGTGATATGCCAGATCAGTGGTTCTGAAATCTACATATACACGTTCCTGAACTGAAATATTTTTCCTATTTCAACCACACGTAAAGTTTTAGTATTTTAAAACCTGCTTACCCCCCAAAATGAAAAATGGGAAAATCTCACTGAAAGATTTCATACAGTGCAGGAGCACTGTGGACATTTTGACAGACAGAATCTGATTACAAACTGAACTGATTAGGCTTATGTCAGTGTTGATCAAAGCATGACATTCACGACAAAGTGTGACATTCCCTGCATGAGAAAATCACACTGAGTAACTGAGGATTTAGACATCTTTAGGCAGACTGACTGTTTTTACCCCAGTGTTTGTTAAACTGGGGAAGCCATGGCCTAATGGTTAGAGAAGGAGCTTTGGAACCAAAAGGTTGCTAGTTCCTAGACCAGCAGGAATGGCTGAAGTGCCTTTGAGAAAGGTATCTAACCCCCCCCGCAAAAGAAGGAGCATCTGCTAAATGCCCTTAATGCAAACTGGCTCCTGATACAACATGATCTTTGCATGAAGCTAGTTTCTTCAAGATTAAAAAGTAAATACAAACATTTTCCATGTTGTTTTGGTAAATATGCTGTATATTTATGTTTTCTTAAACCTGAGGTGGAAAAGCTGTTGTAGCTAAAGCATTTTTTGTTGTTTTGCCAGAATGAGAAAGAACGCAGGCATCTGATGGGCTTTCCCAGACCACAACACATATGTTGTACATTACTGTCTTCACCATTAATTCACTGTCTTACATTATCTCCAGGTGGGTCTTTTCCGCAAGTCTGGAGTAAAATCTCGCATCCAGGCTCTCAGGCAGATGAACGAGAACTCTCCAGAGGACGTGAATTACGAGGACCAGTCCGCCTACGATGTGGCCGACATGGTCAAGCAGTTCTTCAGAGATCTTCCCGAGCCACTCCTCACCAGCAAACTGGGAGAAACCTTCCTCCATATTTACCAATGTAAGGAAACAAATCCACATTTCCATGTAGATTGCGATCGCTTAGCGTTTTCTATTCTATATTTGTCTTGAACTCTTGTTTTCTGTCTATCTTTGTAGACGTCCCGAAGGACCAGCGGTTGCAGGCAGTCCAAGCAGCCATCATGCTGATGTCTGATGAGAACAGAGAAGTCCTGCAAACATTACTGTGCTTCCTCAGTGATGTCACTTCCTCTGTGCAGGAGAATCAGATGACCCCCATGAATATTGCCGTGTGTTTAGCGCCCTCACTTTTTCACCTCAATATCCTGAAGAAGGAAAATCTCTCTCCAAGGTGGGCATTCACAGAGAGCTTGCAGGATCTGGGGAAAGATCCTTGTATTCAGAGTCAAGTTACTCAAGAACTTCAGTTGATTTTCTGTGTGTGTGTGTGTGTGTGTGTGTGTGTGTACGTATTTGTGCCAATCAGATAATTAAAATGTTCTTTCTTGAGTGCTGGTGGTTGAAACACCATGTTAATATTTGGTGTGCTTTCCTTAAAAGAAAAAAAAAAAACCTGCCTATGTTTTTAGCCCTTGAGATAAGCAATGTTTCCAATTAAGATGTTATCTCCCCCAATGTCTTCTCAGCAAAACAAATAAATAAATAAACTTTTAGTGGACTTTAAGGTGACTACACTAGCGTCATACTTATCTATCTAATATTGGCCTCAAATGTCATGCCATAGATTTGTGAGTAAATATACCATCAAAGTTCAACTCCTGCTTCTCTACAGAACCATGCAGAAGAAATACGCCACTGGAAGACCTGACCAAAAGGACCTGAATGAGAACCTGGCCGCCACTCAGGGCTTGGCACATATGATCACAGAGTGTAACCGGCTATTCGAGGTGAGTCTCTCTCTCTCTCTCTCATGTAAAAGGGGCAGGGTTTTAATGAGTACTCTATCTGGAGGTGTGGTGAAGAATGCTGCTATGATAGCCAATGATATCTCATCAAATCATCTCCTCCTGCTTCCTTTAAAAACTTGAGCATGCACATCCATCTTGTTTATAGAACTTTTTATACCCCCACTCCGAGGGGGGTATACCGGTACGTTTTTGTTTTTTTTACCTCTGTCCATCCATCTGTATCTCTGTCCATCCGAAACACCTTTTTTCTCAGCAACCACAAATCATAGCCACTTGGTACTTGGTACTAAACTTCAGCTTGGGGTTCTATACCATGTATACCATTTTCAGGTCTGTTGCACATCAACTTCCTGTTTACCGACTGAATGTATTTACGAAACATATAGGGTGGATTTTGACGCTATTTCAAGAAGCAAAATGCTATTTCAAAATGGCAGTTTACCAGGATGCTGTTTGAAATCCCTGTGGAGAGACACGGCTCTTTACTTACTTGTTTCAGGGTTTGTTATTTGTCGAAGTCAACATTCATAATAAGTGTCCTGTTCCTTCGATTGCTCGCGTTCTGATATAAGTGAGAGCAGGGGCGATACGGAAGTCAGCAGTAGCTCATGGTTGATCTTGTTTAATTATGAATTTCAGCAGTCCAAACATTTAATTGTTTTGGACTTGTCAATTTATTTTTTTTTAATCCGTGATGCGTCATCCGTATGAAATCGGTAACCAATCCGTATTTTGTATCCTTTTTTTTAATTTATTATATTTCCGTAATCCGTGACCTGTCCGTATTTAGAATCACCGGAGTGTGTACATGGGTTGTTTTGAAGTCCAAGCTGTACGGTACGACCCGGAATAATGTGCTCCTACTTGGAAAAAACTTCTTCCAGGACTATTCCGAAGTTGCATGCGTTTATTTCCCTGAGTGTCAGGACCAAGGGATATTATAGTTGTGGTGTTTCTGCTCCAGGCTGGAACTAAATTCAGGTAGCGGTACAGTCAGAGTTATAGGTATAGTTATCGGTGTTGTGGGACCGGGCCCTTATTCATGCATCTTCAGTAAGTGTTTTATCCTAGTCAGGGTTGCGGTGGATCCGGAGCCTACACCCTGCACACGCATTCGCAGACTTGTTCACACTTGAGGGCAATTTAGTGCCGCCAGTTCACCAACCGGCTTGTTCTTTGGGAGGTAGGAGGAACCAGAGAACCCAAAAGAAACCCAAACAGACATTAAACCAAGCTCAGGATGGTAGAGAGTCCTGGAGCTGTGAGCTGGCTGTGCTATCCGCTGCACCATCACGTTGCCCAGGAGCAACACGTTTCAAATTAATTCTAGCTATTTAGACTTTCCTGAATGTTTTGTGCTATCTGAGCGCGGGCAAACCCACGGCATAAATTCTTCCCTCTTAAAAACGACTCTCCGAAAGATCGAATTATACAGATTTCGAGCGTCGACAAAAACACAGAAATGGTTTTGACTTCCCTAGCAACTGCCCTTGAACTTCTGTGATGCATGAGATTTAAATGAAAAGGTTTTTGATTGAGTTGACATTCTTGTCTGATTGGAAGATTCTGGGGTGTTACTTTAAAATACCTTTTTTTTTTTTTTCCCCCTAGGTGTTTGCTGTTATAGTTCCCCAAATGAATTAATTAGTTTAGGGACACGCCTACAGGATGATTTTTAATTTTTTTTAGAGGGGAAAGAATCTGAACCTCAAGTCAAGCGTTCCTTTGTATGGTCACAGTTCTTCATTTTGTGGCGAGGCACGTCTGAGTGTTGATTCCAGCTCTCCCGCTGTAGATAAACCTCAGTTTGCTCTGGCTGCTGCGGTGCATTCCTGGGGCTGGGTAGAGCGCTCCGAATCCTGTCACAGAAGCTCCATGTTCCTCCTCCTTTCCCATCAGAAAGCAGTCCCTTGATGTTTTTAGTTCCTTCAGTTTTTCATACGCCTTTCACCTCTCTGATTAGCGGAACAGCAGAGACTCTGTGTCGTCCTCTGTTCCAGTTCATGATTCAGCTTTTTGTTGTCTCTCTCTCTTTTTTTTTCTTTCCCCCCTCTCTTCTCTCATGACGCACGAGGGGTGAATGAGGGTGGAAACGAGCTGCTGGAGTGCTCTTGTGTCTTCGTCCATTCATTCGTTCGTGCCTGCGGAGCTGTGTATAGGGCACTCTTATTCAGAAAGAGAGAACACGGTCTTTGTGTGCCAGCTGACACGAGGGTCACAGATTTGATATTTCCATTGGTCAGGTCCTTTCGCTGCCCTCATTTAACTACACTGTTGAATTGTATGAGATCAATTCAAGTCGAGCTTTTCCCACAGGAAGTAACGCGAGACACTGGATGGAGAAAGTGGCAGGATTTTTCGAGACGACTTTTTTTTGGAAGAACGTTAATCTGTCTTTTCGATTAGCATGAAATTAAAGTGAATTAATACAAGAATTCGATTCGTGTTTGTTTTGGGGTGAAGTATGTCCGGAATGTCTGCAGCTAGGGTGCCAAACTTGCAGCTGATGAAGGTTGTGAGCTTGTAACTCGGCTGAAAGAACCAAAACAAGAGCAAGTCTTTATTATTATTATTATTATTATTACTACAGTTAATTAATGCAAGGCTCTAAACACAGCTACGAAGAAAATGTCTGAATGGGATGTAAATTTTCTCCATAAAGCTAAAAACGTAGCTTTGTATCTGCGTCTATTCCCGAAAGAACCAGGGTTTTCACAACAACAGGAATGAATACTGAAGCAATCGCAACTTTTAATGTTTTTTTTTTTTTTTTCCTCCTCCTTCTTCTTCAGATAAATGACGATAAATTACCACATTTAATAAGAGTTGTTGTGGTCTATTTTCA
>JAOANJ010000009.1:31108159-31118406 GCA_026413345.1 Ariopsis seemanni | reverse complement strand
TGAGACTCCAGCTAGAAGTAGGGCATCAGGATGGATCAGGCAGGTCCAAGATCCATAGTGTATACTGGAAATGCTGGACACGAGGTGGGAATACACCCTGAATGCAGGACTCTCGTCCACCACAAGACACTAGAGTAAGTTTAGTTTGTAATTTCAGATTGTATAAGTTGACATATACTGTAGGTTGTATACAGTGTACGCATCGGCTGCATAGCTTTTCTCAACCAACTGAATATTGCAAAAAAGCATTTGTGTAGTTAGATGTGGTGCTACAAACCGTATGAAGCTGGATCTCAGGTGAAGCAAAGAAAGATCAAAGACGAGTTCTAGCACATTCTTCATTCACAGTGAATCTTATGAACAAAGCCAAGCCTCCCGACAGTGGACAATGTTCTTCACGATCTCAATATGGCTTTTTATTACAACTATCGGTCAAATTCCGTGACTCAATACAGACACGGATGCATTTATGATAGATGGCTTAAGATATAAAACGACGGAGGCAGAAAATAATATCAAATAGAATACCTAGATTGCAGACAATCAGAGGAAGGATAAGAGCAAATAACCTGAAAAGGGTAACGGTGTATATTGGATAATATTGATAAGTAAAAAAAAAAAAAAAAAGGGCATGAGGTTTCACAGCTGTTTGCTAGACATTCCCTCTCTAACTCTCACTTTCTCTGTCTCATTCTCTGGCATAGGATCAGAGAGGCAGAGAGTTGAGTCAAGGGGAATGCTGGGATACCTCCCACTGTCCATTGCCTCCCTGACCGTCGGCAGGAAGGAAAGCAGCAGGTTTCTGCAGCAACTCAGAGCTACGGTGCTGAAGCAGTTCTGACACACACACACACACAAATGTGTTAGAGAAGGCTAAAAAAATTCTACGGAGGACTAAAAAAAAAATTTTTTTTTTATTAAATTAAAAAAAAAAAACCTCCAGCAAGAGCATGACGGCATGAAAGTCAGACATTGTGTGGAGAATAAAACCAAACACTTCTCTTAACAAGCTAGAAAACATTTCGAAATGATAAATGTTTAGATAGAAATGATAAACGATTCTGTTATCCAACTTGTGGATATGATGTTTTTTTCCCCCTGAGCTAAGTGCTAAAAAGCTCTCAAACAGCACTTTTTGCTAACAATTCACTTACAGGAAAGTGTGACTGGATGAGAAAGCCAAAGGTCTCGGATAAACTTGCAGTTTTTTCCATCCGTATCATGAACAAATTAAAATTTTCAGAAAGAACTATGAAAAATGACTCCTGAGCAAAACAAGGAATTCCTTTTTCTTTTTTTCTTTTTTTTACATTTCAATAAGATTTGTGTTATAAAGGATCACCGGGGCTGCATATCAAGCAAACATTACACAGAAATTCTCTGAGACATGCTTCCAGTACTCCATCCATCAAATTTTCAATCATCAATCCTCTGATCTGCAGAGCTCTTCCTTCATCTTTTATGTCTTCTCTTCCCTATGACCAGAAGATAATCCAGAAATGGGCACGATCTGGCGCTTTTGAGTTAGCACTCAATATTTCTCCATAATATCTCCTATATAATAGATCAGCATGACATCAGCGGAGCCGTCCTCCAGATTTGTGGAGTGCTTGGCGCCTTCCAGATGTCTATTAAAAAGATTCTGCTGTATTATGACATCTCTGTAAAACATCATATACATGTCAAAACCGCTGAGCGTCTTTATTCGGTTTGTGAGCAGTGCAACCTGGGTTGAATCCCAAATATGTAACCGTGTGAGTCGCTGGCCAACACGCTATCATCATCGTCATCATGATTATGATCACGCACTGACCGGTCAATGCTAGAATGGAGTCCAAGTGCCTCCCTGTACGTTGAGCCAAAAGGTAAAGAGTTTTAACAGAGTCCTCCCACCCCCACAAGGTGCTGATGCCCTGGTTTGCTATATAAACTATTAATCAAGAATTAATAGCATTTGATTAAAATTCACCACCACAGCAAAAATGGATTAAATCTGACTACTGGATTTGGTCCAAATGCTGTCTTCTTCAATTAACTAGATTAAGGACATGTTTTATTTTAGATCAGGCGATGCAGAAAATGCCATTAAAGAAAAAAAAAAAAAAAACCTCTCAAAACCCCCCTAGAGGACCCAGGTGTGAAGAGGTCTTCGAGGAGCCAGACATTAAAAATAACAAAGTCTTCACGCATTGCGGCTTTTCGTCTCTCACCTTGACGTGGTGTAAGGTGCAAAAGTTTGGCAGCAGAAGAGAAGTGTGCTAATTCAGCGTAACCAGAAGTAAGTACAAGGAGGCGCACAGACAGACCAAGGAATACGGTTTCCTTCTCTCCTGTCCTCCTCTCATGTGAGGTTTGTCTTTCAGCCTGGCCCAGGCCTGCAGCTGGAGATGATTAAAGCGCTGGACAGTTTATGGAGGAAAGGCAGAGGACATGGTTTTAAGGGTGTAGAGCAAGAAAATAAGGATGGGAAAAAGAATCAACACCAAATTAAAATTCAAAGGAAAAATGCATATAAATAAACCTACATGCTATGGCCACCACATCCCAAAGGATACCTAAAAGAAGAAGTTAGGGCAGCTTAAAAATGACCAGCTAAAGTAAATCCACTCGTACAGCTCAACTCAGGCATCAAGTCGTCCACCACCGCAGACAAATTTCTCCCAAAGCCTTTCCTTTGGCAGGGTATACAACCAAAACCAAAAGCTCCACTGGGAAGGTAAGCTGACAAGCGCTTCCACTGCATCAAGCCTTACAGCGACAGCACAAAAAGTCACCACCACCATCCCTGTCTCGTGCTGTGCATCTCCAATTACTTTCTAAATGTTCGGGGGAAAAAGTCATTTCTGGCTCTTTTACACCAGCGTGCCGATCAGTGGCTTTGTTGCTGGAATAAAACAAAAAAATAGAGCTCTTGGGGAAATTGCTAGGTTTCATTTGTGGCCTCGCAGGGCACTCACTTTAAATAACAAATCCTTGAACAGATGTGGATACTGCTATTACAGGTCAAGAATGGAAGTATGCATGTGTGAGGGAGTGTTGGTGAAAGGGATTGGCTTGCCATCGAGCTGGGTGTAATATTTCCATGGCTCGTGAAATTGTTTGCTGTTATATAGCCGACAGAGTCTGACATGTGGTTTAAATCATTAATCTTTGCGCTTATCTCCATACCACTCCACAGCTTGATGGGGCACGGTTTCAAAGAACGATTTCAAATCAACTCCTCTACGTCTGTCCAAGTTGCTATACGTGACCGTGACTACATTTTGAAACTTTGGGTTAACAGCACCAGTATTTGCATACCCACTTTTATTTCTAATTAGCTGTCAGAGCCAATCTTACTTTGTGAGTAAAAGCATGTGAGTCTATTGAGTAATGGCTAACTGGGAAATCTTAAAACTTGTAAATATGATTGACATTTAAAAGCTATCCAAGGTGTGTTATAGTTAAGAGTCACCAGACTCTCAGTTATATAGGACTGAATGATAAACGTTGTAGTGCTATGGCCCTTGAAGTAAGTTTTTATTTTATTATCAGAGATTTAAATAAAATCCATTCTTCTTGACCATATCCATTACGTAAGTAGCTGAAAGCAGACAAAACCATTTGTTTTTAATAACTGATAAGACTATTTAGGTAGTTAAAGTAACTCTGACTGCTTCATAACAAGATTATTCTGCCCAATATTACATTCTTTTGAATGATGGCTTTCATTTTATTCTATGTGAGCTCAAGGATCAATTTTGCTGGAGACACATTTAGAAGATTGCCCTTGAGAAAACCTGCTGTGCTGCTAAAGTGGCAGTCTGTTACCACAACTCTGGGTCTTTTCAGAAGTTTAGCTGGTGTCTATTTTGTTTTCATTGGTTTTATAAGCTTGCTTTTTTTTTCTGTTGAACTATACCGTTTGTTCTTATTCGGTTGCTGCTTGCAGCATGTACTGCTTTTCATTCATCCTTCATGTGCTTTGTGTGACTGGTTATCCTTACTGGATGTACCAAAGTACCAATCAGAACTAGCGCCCCAAATTCAATAAACTGCATCTATTCATCCATGCATCCATCCATCATTCCACATCAGAAAAAGTAAATTGGTTCAAATAAGTGACTAGAAGTTAATACTGAATCATCATTATGCATAAGTGAGATATAGACTGTTGTTTAATGTAGTAAACATCAAATCAAATCGACCATCCATCCATTCATTCATCTAGATTCCATCCATCCATCCCTCCCTCTAGATTTCCATCCATCCATCCATCCATCCATCCAGCTTGCCATCCATCCATCTTGATTTCCATCCATCCATCAATCTGTACTTCAGTCTATGTTAGAAGTCTGCATCAAGAATGGGAATCTGCAGGGCCAACAAACAATTTTTAAATCTGACTTTAAATCCGACCACCCACTCCCATTTACTCTCAGTGCGATTGGGTGTTCAGATTGAATGGTTGCAGGAAGGAGAAAAGCAATCCATCCATCCATCTAGATTCCATCCATCCATCCATCCATCCATCCACATCAGAAAAAGTAAATTGGTTCAAATAAGTGACGAGATGTTAATACTGAATCATCATTATACATAAGTGAGATATGGACCGTTGTTTAATGGAGTAAGCATTAGTTACATCAAATCAAATGGACCATCCATCCATGCATATTTCTTTCCATCCATCCTACCATGTTAGAAGTCTGCATCAAGAATGGGAATCCACAGGACAAACAAAAAATTTTAAATCTTACTTTAAATCTGATCACCCACTCCTATTAACTCTCAATGCAATTGGCTGCTCAGATTAAAAGGTTGCAGGAAGGAGAAAAGCCATCCATCCATCCATCCCTCTATCCATGCATCCATCAATCCACATCAGAAAAACTGAACTGGTTCAAATGATTGATTAGATGTTAATACTGAATCATTATACACATATGAGATACAGTATATAGACTTTTGTTGAATGTAGTAAATATTAGTTACATCAAATCAAATGGGCCATCCATCCATGCATTCATCTAGATTTCCATCCATCCAGCTATCTATTCATCTAGATTCCATCCATCCATCCATCCATTCTTCTAGAGTCCATCCATCCATTTCAGGAAGGAGAAAAGCCACTCTGATTAACATGCCACTATACTGAATGCTATATTGAAGACTATATTGACTGGGCAAGGAAAAAAAAAAAGTCCTGTGCACACTTTTAATTCATGATAACTCATAAGACTGTATCTGTTTAGACCAAGCTTATTTCTTTCTATCTCACATCTTTAGATGTCTTATAAAAATGTTGATTTGTGATATTACAGATCACGTAACTTCTTAAGCTTTACCTTTTGAAGCTTGTTAAAGCCTATTTGTAAAACACCTAACATTTCTGATTAGCTAATTATTATTATTATTATTATTATTATTTTTACAAACTTTTAATGTTGTACACTAATATACTCTGCTGCTATTTACACTGCTGAATGTAAAACCTTGCACAGGCTTTTCTGGAGCATAACCAAACTAGGGCTTGCTGTTGTGGGGAACATGAACGAGAAGGGAGAGGAGGATCTATTATAAACTATACACTGTGGGGACTGCATTGATGTGGCTTATGGCAGTGCTGTGCTACTTGAATTGGCTTCTCGAGGTTGTACAGAACGCCTGGGCCCAGAGAGCATGGTATGCACAAACACAAACCACTTCCTGCTGTCCAGTGCCCATGTAAACTGCATTTCTTGCTTGGTGTGTAGCTTGTGTAGGACAGTAGGGTTTTTCCCAAAACAGGAAAGGCTTTGATATGGTCATCTTACCAACATACAGGCTAGAAGCAATAAATCAGAGTTGGCATTCAGACTCTCTACATGAAATAAGTATAGGCAATATCTTTGTGGTTATTTTCTGTGGTTAATTATTACAAACATTCTGTGAAGTCTTGTTTTTGAGATGAAATTTAAGAATGGATATCATACTAAAAAAGTGTCAAATTGTGAGAAACCCTTATGGGACACAATGCTGTGCCACCAGGCAGACTGATGTCCATCTGTACTGTGATGGAGTCACTGCTTCCTAAATCTTTATTCCAAATTTCTTCACTGCGGTATCTTTACTATACTATCTGTATCTGTTTAGTGCTCCAAATACTCTTAGCTACAGTATATTTGGATTTAAATCCAATATTGCCATGTCCTAAACCTGAAGGGGTTATATATTCTGGAAATGATGGTTCCTCAAACTCCGATACAATCAGTGGAGTTCACAAATGGTCTCAACCATCGATGTGCAAGGTAGTGTTATAGTCAAGAACACCTAAACGAAGACCAAGTCATGACCAAGACCAGAGTGTATTGAGACTAAGACAAGACCAAGACTTTGAGGGTTTGAGACCAAGCCAAGACCAAGGCAGGGCAAGACTGAGTCAAGACCAGAACCAGACCAGTGTGTGTGAAGGGAGTGGGGGAGGGGTGGTGAAACAAGAAGAAAAAATTCGAATTACCAATGAGTCATGTTATTGGTTGCATTTGAAGAAGGAAGTTTTACATCCAATCATAGTCGTCGTCTCTGCCGAACCTGATCCGGGCTTGAAGCAAACCATGTTTGGTTGACTTGGCCAGAATTGCAGTAGTAGGGTGGCCAGTTCCTTTCTGCGCACTCACACACACACATTCAAATCTATGAGCAATTTAGAGTAGCCAGTTAACCAGACTACATGTCTTTGGACTGTGAGGGGAAAACGGAGTACCCGGAGGAAACCCATGCAGACACAGGGAGAACATGCAAACTCCACACAGAAAGGCCCCAATCAACCACTGGGCTCGAACCCAGAACCTTCTTGCTGTGAGGTGACGGTGCTAACCACTGCACCGTCCCCAATCACAGCAATGATATGAAATAAGTCAGACAATTCACATGCAATTTAGTGAAATCCCAACAAATGTGGTCTTGACTGGTCTTGAAATAAAATCCTGAGTCCTCTATGTCTGAGACCGAGACAAGACCAAGTAAAAATGTGGCCAATTCCTAGACGAGACTGAAACCTTCAAAAAGTAGTCTTGAGACCAAGACTGGTCACAAGTACTACAACACTAGTTCACAGGTTATTATTTTGATGCATCAACCAGTGATATTTTCAAACAAATTTCATTGATTCTATATCCTCAAAATATAAACAAACTGATAGACTAATTTCAACCACCATCACCCTGACCAGGCAGTTACTAAGGATGAAAGAATGAATGCTAAATGCATTGTGCACCAACTGTGGTTGTTTTTGTCCTGAGTAATCGGGTCTGATTACATCTGACCACGTGCATTGGCCACTAGCTTTATGACCACTTGAATACACAAACATCTAGATGTCCTGTGTAGATAAGCTTTCCTAAAACAAAACAAAAGAAAACACAATGAGTAGAACACCTTTTTTACTGATATTTGTACGAGTTTAGAACATATTATCTGTTCATTCTGAATGTATTCATAATCACTTACATCCCTAATTATTCTATCCACATTCACTGGATATGAGCAATCACACACTGATTGGCTACTCTACTACTAGGATATCAACTCATATACCGTGAGTAGAGAAAAACAAAATGGCGGAACTTGTTGCTGAACCAACTGAGGACGAAATAAAAACTCTATTCGAAAACAAAACCCTAAAAAATACAAAAAAAAAGGAACAAAACATGGAAAAAAGTATTTGATGGTAAGAACGTGTCTCTTTTTATTTTTCAAGAATTATTATTATAGCATTTTTCACAAATTGCTACTGTCATTTTGCTGGTTTGTTCACATTCGAAGCGAAAAGGCGTTCGTTGGACGTTTTGTATCATGTTTTTATTTACTGAACTTGCAAAAAATAAAAATAAAAATGTTTTGTTTCTCAAAATCCAGTGAATGTGGATAGAATAAAACAGTTATTCCACTCAATCTCGTCGTACACAGCTTAAAGCCAACTCGGTGCTACGTGCCTCATCGGCTCATGTACGACTTGATTTTGTGGAATAACTGTTAAATGTCATGTTAAATCAAGCCAAAGAGACCTTTATATTGTTTTCTTCTTCATCGTCATTGTTTTCACCATAAGCTTTGTGGACAGGAACTAAAAACAGAAGAAAAGAAATTTACACTTTGTCTAAACACCCCCTTTGGGCTGTTTACCTTTACTTAAAGACTAAACATCATAAATGCTTTCAGGTGTTTTATGAGAGACGAGAGGATTGTGTTTATGGAAAGTATATTTCCATTGCAACTTGGTTTTAAGCTCGTTGAAAACAGTAATCATGGAAAAGTGGGTCAGAGACAATGGCAGTCAAAGTGTGGATTATGAGTGAGCAGTGCTGGAACATACTGCTGCAAAGGCCAAACCCTTCCCGAACATGACTATGGCTTAAGCAAGGCAGACTTTGAGCTATTTTCAGTAAATGTAAGGTTTCAATGTTGTAAAATTGGCAGGAAAGAAAAAACACCTGCTTTTAAGAGTGTTTGAATCACTGCCATTATAGTTAAACTCTTTACCTCGTCATGGTTTTGGAGACTTCACATTGCCACGGTCATGTTCTTCATATTTGCTGGTGACTGTTTCAAATTTATAATTTGACGATCAAAGCATATATTTATGAGGAAACAAACAAATACAACACCAGCCACATTCCATCTCTGGTGTGTTTACAGAGTGGGGTTAGCGGGTTGAAATTTTGAATCGGACTCTTTTAGGCAGATAAACATGACAACATGGTGAAAGACTCAATGTTCAGTTCAAAGAGAAATAAAGTCACAATGAAGCAGTGTCGCTTCCTCTGAGTGCAGTTCATCGGTTAAACATTCCACTGAGTTTGGCTGAAAAGGAGTGGACAGTGCAGCGGCGCACATGCATTGCACATCACACCACCGCAAGAGAACGTTCACGCTGTCTGACTTTGCAAACACACTCTGTCCTGACACAAAAAGGGTAATTACCAATATTTAGCACATGTCTGCATTTTTCTGACCTGGCGCCATCATGTATCCACAGAGAAGTGTAACTATGAAGACTTCCATCAGAACAAAAGTTTGGCTCATGCTCTGAGCGGCATCTGTAATTCATCAACAAACCATCAGCCCAAAGACAGAATGTGCCACAACATTGCCTCACAACGCTGCACAACATTCAGAAATGAGCCCGTGTTAACACAACAGCATGTTGTCTTCTAACTTCCCTGGATGGCAACCACACACACACACACACACACACACACTATTCTTCACGTGGCCTCAGGCAGAAGACAATAGCAAGGTACTGTGTTAGACCCTGTGAGCACCTGGCAACAATGTGGTCTCTGACAGCATCAGGCCTTTAATCAGAGTCTCTGTGGGGAGGAAAAAACAAAAACAAAAACCCTCTCATCCCTCCAGCTCATCACGAGGTGCCACTGCCAGCTCCGTTAGCTTGTGCTACATTTAACTCCAGTGGTTCATACTTCAGCAGCTTCCAGTCAAGCTGTTTCTGTTTTAAAATTCAGTTTGAGATTTGTGCCAGTATGGGGACTGTGGGAACCTGTATTCACAAACCAGCCACACAAATGTTGGAACTTCTGTGCATAGTGGGGAAGCCAAAGCGATGCGGTACTCCATTTGTAGCACTCGTAGAGAAGTTTTTTTTTTTTTTTTGTAAGTAAAACTATAAATAGAATTAAAGTGTGAAGCGAAGAGGAAACTCAGAAGGTTTGGATGCCAGTAAGAATGACTAAATGCCAAATAAGAACACTAAGTCTGCTGAACCTGACAGTCTGGATCCGGGTTGCCAGATACGTGGGACAATTCTACAATATCATCCTTCTAAATCCTACATAATCCGATAAATTCCCAAATCATGATTACGAGTGTCAAAAATAGCTTCAATGAGGCTGTAGCTCATACCGGCCACTGTTGTTGTGTGTGAATTTGAAATCTGATCAATCCTGTGGAAGGAGTAGCGATTTTTGTGAAATTGCATGTGACCCCTGTGTCGCCTCATCCATGACACGTGGCGCCACCTGGTGAACAATTCTTGTTGGAATATATGTCTTTAGAGTCTTCTGGGTGAGTTTCAGTGAAAACATCCTAGCAGTTTATGAATAGTAGTGTTTGGTGTGACAAGTGTGACGCTGCAGCTTTTTTGTGCTGGGTTCGCCACTAGCCCTCTTGGTCTGCCAGTGTTTTGGCTTCTGTTTTGTGTTTGTCTCTCGGCTAGCAGGGGGAGCTCTAGGGCTCTGATGACGTGACTAATTGGTGGCGTAATTAGG
>JAOANJ010000009.1:30963751-30976515 GCA_026413345.1 Ariopsis seemanni | reverse complement strand
AAGGGTGGACCGACGTCATATTGAACCCTATGGATTAGGAATGGGATGTCACTTAAGCTCATATGTGAGTCAAGGCACGTGAGCGAATACTTTTGGCAATATAGTGTACGTCAAAAATGATTTGCGAATTACTGCATTCTGTTTTTATTTACGTTTTACAGTGTGTCCCAACTTTTTGGTTATATGATTTTGTTCTCTGGTAGAAAAATGCTACTGCAAGCTACATGAGGTAGAACTATTTTATAACCTCGGTTGTCCTGCATTATTCCTCCACTGCCTAGATAAATCTCACACCTGAATTTGGACACACGTCAATGGAATTCAAAGCTATAACTCAATCCACACAATTCATACTAAGAAAAAGAGACCAATTAGTAAAGTTCAACTAAATCCAATTGAATAAATTTTTATTGGTATTGTGCTTTTTTTTCCCCAATGGACGTTGTCACAAAGTACAGAAATGTATACATTCCGGATATAAATTTATATATCTATCCCTAATGAGCAAGCCAGATGCGATAGAAAGTGCAATTGCGTAATCAGGAATTTCTGAGCTTTTAAGAAACTTATGAATATGAACAGAGTCATTTCTGAATTCGTTAAAGTTTGAACTCGAAGTCTGTTTTGTTGAAAATATTAACTCTTCAATCTGGAGACTTGACTGCAAAACTGTTGATAGCAATTGCAGTCCTAAGGCTATCCATGGAAGAAGCAGTTTGGGATGCAGCCCAAGTGTTTGTGACTAGTAATTTCTCAGGATCAGAAATGTTTTATGAGAATAAAATAACTTTATTGTGCACATCAGTGTGACTTTCACAGTTACTGAGTTCTTGAAGAAAGAACAAAACCTCTCAACAAGAGCTTGTCTTTTAGCTGCCGTCAGCCAGTTAGCTCTTACTGCCCAGAGGCAACATATCGAATTGCCCAAAATGGCTGTCCCATTGAGAGTGTAAAAGAAACATAACTAAGGCATCCAGAACACTCAGAGTTGCTGCAGGCAGTACATTAAATAATTCCATTCATTCATTCATTCATCAGTAACCACTTGGTCAGGGTTATGGTGGCTCCAGGAACACTCAGCACAAAGTGGGAATACACATTGGAAGGGACAGCAGCACATCACAGGGTACTGCATACAAACAGACACACATTTATGGACACGCAGAGGCAATTTAGAGTAGCCAATCTCCCTACAAGCATGTTTTGAGGATGTGGAATGAAACCAAACCCCCAGAGGACATGGAGAGAACATGCAAAACCTTGCATAAACAGTAACATGAGCTCAGGAATGAATCACAGACCATGGAGATGTTAGACGATACCCACTGCACCCCCAGTGCCACCATCAGTCCAAGCAGCTTTTGGGAAATATGGTTCATGCCAGCCTTTCTAACCAGGCTTTTAATGATTGTTCATTTACCAGTATGGATTTGAGAGTGTATAAGTTAACCTGTGGTATATGACCCATATGGAGTTACAGGTCAAGGTCATCATAATTGCTATGGTGTGGAACTGAATGACATTTGGTGATACCCCTATGGTGTAATCGTCGTCGTCACTGCTGAACTTGATCCGGGCTTGAGGCGAAACATGATTCGTTGACTTGGCCAGAACTGTAGCAGTAGGATGGCCGGTTCCTTTCTGTGCACTCACTCACACACACACACACATGCTTATAGGCAACTGAGAGTAGCCAGTTAACCTAACTGCATGTTTTTGGACTATGGGGGGAAACCCACCCAGACATGGGGAAAACATGCAAACTCCACACAGAGAGGCCCCTGGCGGCCACTGGGCTTGAACCTCGAACATTCTTGCTGTGAGGTGACAGTGCTAACCACTGTCATCCCAATGGTGTAATATAAAGTCTAAAACCAGACTTCTTACTCAAGCTTCCACATTGGTGAAGCAAATTGTCCAGTTTCCATATTTGCATTGTAACCTTGAAGAAATGTTCGTAATCCCAATTCAGGTGTGTCCTCTTTATATACAGATGTGTTTCTTTTGTAGCCTGGAAAGCACCTTTTTAGGAAACCACAGTGGTGCAGTGGGTAATTTTGCTACGTCAGTACTCCAAGATACCTGGTTCAATCCTGAGATCTGGATACTGTCTTGCATATTCACCTGTTACATTACATTAATGGCTCTTACCCAGACTGACAGAGTAACAGGGAGCAGCTGGGGGTTAGTCAAGGGCACTTCAGCCATTCCTGCTGGTCCAGGGAATCAAATCAGCAACCTTTTGGTCTCAAAGCTGCTTCTCTAACCATTAGGCCATGGCTTCCCCTGTTGGCCCCTTGGCCAGGTGGGTTACCTCCTGGTTCTCTGGTATCCTCCCATCTCCCAAAAGCATGCCAGTAAGTGGACAGGCAACTGTAAATTGCCCTCAGGGTGTGAACATGTGGTTCCCCAAAAAGGCTCCATGGTGTATTCCTGCCTTGCACCTCATGTTCCAGGGATGATGCATGAGGTGATGGAACTACTTTTTAAACCAATTTACTTTGCATTTATCCTTACCAAACTACATACTTTTATTATTATCTTCAGCTTGCTTCTGGTCAGTTATTGGGTTCTGACACTTACTGGAACCCTTAAGAATTCTTCAATTTATCTTCAAACGGTTAATGCAGAAATGTGCAACAGTATTTCACTCTTAGATAACTTCCAAGTAAAACCTCTGTCGAAAGCTAAGAATTACTGCCTATCCAAAGAATCCTTGAGGAACCCTTGGAGAATCTTTTTGTTCCTGTAAGAGTGTATGCTTGGATTGCGTTCTACCTGAATTTTACATCACTTTTGGATAAAAGTTCCTGCCAAAATGAATAAATGCAGATGTAATACACACAAATAAGAGCTGATGGCTGCTCTGAAACAGTTCCTGTGTCAAAACCACTTACTGTGCATCATTCTTTCCTCTCACTCTTCCCATTGTGCTGTCTAACTACTCTAGAGTGTCCTAAATATGTCAATATCGAGTACTGTACCAGCTACTCCTTTCACTCACACTTCGATAATTCAGTGTTGGAGCTGCCAGAAGCTTTTGACTGAAACTACTGAGATGAACAACTGGCAGTGATTTCAAGCATGCAGGCTCTGACCTGAACATCCCCAACTGTCCATATACGTACGTGTCCATGTTTCGGCCAACGTCAATGCCACCACTTGGCTTCAGCACAAGTGCCGGAGGAAGCATTACATTTGCTAACACATTAAGCAGCACATCTCATTTCCTGCAATTTGCCTGCTCTGTGTAAATAGTGTGCTTGAACCACAGAGCTGGGGGAACGTGAAGGCATTGCAGTTAGCGGGAAGAAAAAAAAAAAGAATCATAAAGAGATCCTAAAACCAACTTGTCTCAATAAGTAATAAGGGCTCACAGGGGATGAAGACAGAAGTCTGCCACTGATGTAGCTATACATTTTCAGTTTTTCAGCACTTATAATGGATAAGAGTTGGTGGTCACCTTGATTATATGCTTTCAGTTAAAAAAAAGAAAAGAAAAGAAACGGCACAAACCTAAAGTAGCAGTTTTAGCCATTTCAGAATATCAACCAGGGAATCATCAAGTGAAGACTCTATGGAGCCATTAAGTGAACAATTATGTTCTTTTGTTTCTGAGCAAAACCTCTGCATATCCCTGCAGCTGCCCTTAATTCGTACATTTTATTTATTTTCTATTACTTTAGCAATATTTGTAATTTATCTTGTCTCTAGTATGCTTTGTAAGCATATAATTTACAATGTTCCAACTTAAATTTTGTTCCAAGAGGGACTGCCTGTCCAGATATATAGCAATAAAGAAATGTCCATGTATCTGATATCTGTTTTTAGCCCAAAGGAATTTTTCCCCCTCGACAACCCCATAAAACTTGGAAACCGATATAACCAATTGGAAATCAAAGCTACAACTTTGTTAGGTAGAACCTTATAATTCAAAAGGTCTCATTTTCAGAAAAGAGCCAATGTTCGGCTTTCTGGGCAACCTTTTTTCAACTCTCCACTTCCTATCCCAAAACCCAGAATTATTCATCATAAACTGCTTCCAAGCCCAGTTTATTTGAACTGCTGTGGAAAGCAATGAGAATGCGGACATTTGTCGCTATGCAGAATTGCCTGGCATGAAATGCAAAAAAAAAAAAACTTGCCTTTTGTGACTGTAAAGGAGAGTGACCAAGTCATTTCATATGAAGAGAATGTTACCAGTTTGACCATAGCACAAAACAGCATCTGATGGAAATACTGAATGAAGTAAGGAATCTGACCATGAACAAACAGACATATGGTAGTGTGTTTGCTGGCTAATGAGGCATACAGACTTCCACTGTATTCCTGACCTGGCAGCCGGTCCACAGGGAAGCCTGCTGAGGTCTTCCGCCTCCTGGTAATATAGCTGAGACTTCGACATAAACCTGGCGTTAGAGAGAAACTACCAGAATGCATCAATCAAAGAGTTTTATAGCATGAAGAATCTGTTTGAGTCAACTCTCAACTCATATTAAAAGTAATAAACGGTTAAACTTTGAAATGTGAGAAAGGTCATGGCCGTAGTCAAGTTTAGCGGTTGTAGCTTTCTTGACCACTTGGTCTGTATGAAATCGAAAAATATTTCTCTTACTCATTCCTACGGTACATATTTGAACGAGACGGTATAGTGTGAAGGAAAAATTCATATTTTCATACACATTTTTCACACTTCATCAAAACCACAAAAGAAATGCCTCGTTCAAAACACACTACACGAGCAACTCGTATGACCTTTAATTTAGAGTTTCTGAAAAGATATTCGCATGTCTGCGGGATCATTCACTAGCTTATGAGAGTGTGGACTTTTGGGTTCCAAAGAAATTCCAGCTTTACAAAAGACCTCTCAAATAGCATGCTGCTTTGGGGATTAAGGAAACACAATCGAGGAAGTTGAATGGAAGAGCCCAATACTGGTCTGAATGTTTATTACAGCATTGCAAAACTCATTTTTAGCTTCACATTAGAGAAAATCATTACCATACAGGCCACACTTTGAAACAAAAGGATTTTCCCCACACAATCAAATGGATTTTTTGGGGCTCGAGGACACAGCACTAACACATTTTGTCTTTGAAAACTGATATCCCAATAAACAAAAGTAGCGTAGCACTAAAACAAATGGCTTAAAAGTGTTATATTTTATTACCGCCTGAGCAATTTTTTCCTGTTTACCTCCAAACATGTTTGTTCTCACAGGCCTTCATACGTTTTTTTTTTTTTCCCTTTCCTCTTAACTTTCCCACACTGTAGCTGCTCTCTTTAGAAGAAGTGCTAGCACAGCTGAGTGCCACTTTAGGGCCTGCAAGCAAAGCACGTCACCTACAGTGATGTGAATGATACACTCTAAATTGTTCTGAACAAGGATACCCTATTGACAGCAAGAATCGTAGATGCATTATGTTCTCCCACCAAAGAAAGCGCTTTGAGTCCATTGCCCAATCATTGGGGCTGTCAAAGACAAATGAAATGTGATATTAGTGATTTCTTTTCAAGGGCTGCACAAACATAGAGGTCCCTGCACCACAGGGGTACCAAGACAGACAGGAAACATCTCCAAGGCTTCATGGAAAACTGAAAAAGTTTCCCTTTCCATAATGACCATACCAATATTGCAATATTTCACTTTGGCATATAACCATTCGGTATCTTCTCGTGTAGCATTGGGGCCCCTGGAAATGATAAGCACTGTCTGAAAAAAAGAAAGAAAGAAACGTAGCGCTAATGATTTGTTCTCACACTATCCTAATGATTTATGAAGTGTGATCAGATAACAGCTCAGGAGACCCAAAGATAAAGGATGAAGCCCTGTCAAAACCTGGTCACTTCCATCTCGGGGCAGGAGCTTGTCACCATTCATTTCCTCACTTCAGCTGTCTGGGGTTTCCTCTCATTTTTCCACTGGAGTCACCATAATCTACAATCAGCCGTGCACACAGTGGGGCAATTCTTCGTGTGTCCCCAACCCCCTCGCTTTACTCCACCAGCACAACTAAGATGAAGCCTAGCATGTGGGAACGGTTATAATGATTCCATCAAGGTACCAGACCCAGACAAGTGTAAATGGTGAGTGTCTCAAGCAAAAGACTTGTAAGGGTGTAAGGAAATAAAGTGTTCCACTAACAAGCCTATGCTAACAGGCGATTGTGTAGGGTACTCAATCAATCTGAATGGGACAAAGGCCCTTCTTGGCTCATTGTGAAGCAGAAACCTGCAGAGCAACCACACTCCATCTCGTTCATGGATCTCTTTATTCAATTCGTTAAGAAAAGGGAGTCTTGATTAAATGTACCATTTATTCAGCTGCTTCACATGGCCAGGACGAAAAACTCTCATCACTCCAAATACTGGACATAGCCAAGGTCACAGTTGGAGGGCACAGTTAATTGTGGATGGTAAAGTGTTTGAGCAGAAGATGCACAATCAGCAGCTTGGTCTACATCTGTCTCAGTCAGTTACCAAGTACAACCTATTCAGCGATGTTCCTCTATGGCGATCTGACTTGTTGAGAATATGCTGTTTTTATTCATCACCATTCAGACATGTCCACAAGCGCCAGCGACTGGCAGTTTTCTCTGCCTACACAGACAGTCTTTGTGGGCTACTCTATCCCAGAAAAAAAACCAGCAACTTGCCTTTCCATGTTCAAGCGATTTATATTGTCTCTACTGCCTATAATTTGCTGCAAATCCAATCATTTCACCACGAAATTGTCTCCAATTTGGGCTAGGATGGCTGGAAGCAACGCCATATTTGTTGATCGATTCTTGCACTCTGATTGGCTCAGCCAGACCACGTGACCATCCTGGAGCGTATGTAGTTATGTTGCAGAGCCAGGCAGCGTACTACAGAGGGTAACTGAGAAAGCCAAGCACACAGACATCTGGAGGGAAATTTCATACAGATTTTGCAAGTATTTTATAGGGAAATGGTTAGTAATTTATTATCTGAGAATGCACCAAAAGGCATGTAAATTTAAAATTTTTCTTGGGGGTGCATGCCTCCAGAACCCCTTAGCATTTGCGCACCTTTGGCTTTGCTGCTGCAAATTCTAGAGCCACCTACTACTTTTTTTTTTTAGCCAGCTACTTCAGATTTCCTGGAGAACCCTGGCATTAATTAATATGTATGCAATATCTCATATTAACGGTAAAATGTTTTTTGTTTTTAAATGGCCATTGTTCGTGGTAATAAGGTGAAACTAACACTGGCTCTATGTAAACATATTACATCCTGTTATTGAATGTAACACACTGGAGAGGAGATAAAATCATTCAGTTTTAAATCTGCAATCAAAATAAAGCCAATCGAATTCCCTTTGATTACAGATATAGATTTGTGTGGCTGAGTATAAAGGTGGTGGGAACTTCTTCTCCACTGCTCTGTTAAGGGAAGAAGGCACTCATCAAGAGAATTGCGGCAATGCTTAGATGTGGATTTGGCAGAGATTTACACCGTCTGTGTATCATCTTGCTCCCAACTGCTTTTGAGCTGTAAACCAGCTCCCATCAACTGCATCCAGTTATGGCAGAGCGTGAGAGACAGCTTGCTTTGGACCCTGGTCTTGGCAAGCATACACAGTATGCTAACCCAAGCAACATGGGCTCACAATTGTAAATTCATAGGAATCTGTATGACTCAATTTGTCAGAAAAGTTGTGAATAGATACGGTTAGGGGTGGGGTAAGTTAACTCGTGTAGCTTTTCTTGCGACTTTTATTTGTATGCAATAGATCAATTAAAGAGAGAGAAAAAGCAGAACTGTACGAGCGGGGCCAAAACATACTGATCTGTCTAACTTCATGTGTGTCGTAATATCATATGCAACCGTTTTCAAGTTAGTAGATGCAATAAAGTCTTCTGGGATGACTCTTCACACCTTTTATTTTCCTTTCAAGCAAATAAGTCGTTCATTTTAGAGCCCATTCCACACCTTCCTCCCATCTGCTCATCCCTCGGAGTTTAAAATCACTTCACCCAAAGCTGAATTTACATAATTTTGATTATTATGTGATGATATGTTCAGTTTTTCCAGTGTTCAGCTACTCGTTTGGTCAATCCAAAACAGAAAAGAAAAAAAAAAATCTTGAAAAACACAATGGGCACAAATGAGATGAAATCACAGCCAGCCACTCAAGATCTTTTCTCTCACTTTTTTGCGCTCCACCACATTTTTCACAGTCAGACAAAAGGCCATTTAGTTGAAATTAAGGCCCATTCATCATACAAAGCAGCTCGAGATTGGAACAAACTGTAAGTGGTGTTAAAATCTTGACTGTGTCTAATTTAGAGGTAGAGCCCGCTGCTTTTAAAATAAGCTCTGCCATACCCTCTTCGGTACCCTGGAAACCTTTGTGAGGTGAAGATGAGGACAGCCAATAAAGAGCAAATCCCATTTCAGCCAGAGGACAGCAGGTAACTAATAACGCAAGGACTCCAATTTAAACACAGCTTTTCACTAAACTGTCCCAAATGTCTAAATCCCTTTCAGCTGTAGCGGTTAAGTCAAGTTTCGAAAACATCTGTTCAGATTTACAGTATTTTCAAGACTGGTTAGCTGAATTAAATGCATATAACTAGCTGGATTTTATAGAGCTATCGATCGATCGATTGATCAATCAATCGATAGATAGATGTATCACTACAAAAAAGAACTAGTAGTCCTACCTCCAAGAAGCATGTCCCTGCTGCAGTGTTCTCCTTAAGGGATGCATTGTAGAACTTGCTTCCAAAAACAGGTTCATTGTCATTAATATCCTGAAGGATGACTTTGACGACAGCAGTGGAGGACAGAGGAGGTCTACCCCTGTCCACAGCCACAATGATCAAACTAGGTGTCGGGTCTGTCTCATAATCCAGCTGAGTAAGCGTCGTGATGATGCCAGTGACGGCATCAATGCTGAACCAGTCAGAATGAGTCTCAAGATTCTGCAGGATACTGTACTGGACATCTCCATTAGGGCCCTGGTCTTTATCTCGTGCTGTGACCTGTAGCACAAAGCTCCCTGGAAATATTACTTCTGGGATTACCTGAGTGTATTCTTGTTGATCAAATAAAGGTGGGTTGTCATTGACATCAAGAACCTGGATGGTAAATGAAGACTCGGCTCGTAAAGGAGGGGTTCCAGAGTCTGTGGCCATGACTCTCAGTTCATAACGGTCCCGTTCTTCACGATCCAGGATGTCATCTACACATATAAGGTAGATGATATTATCTTTAGTGGTCAGAGCAAATTTTCCATCTCCACCCTCCAGAGATACATTGACGTTAGAGTACTCCCCATAATCGGGGTCTGTGACGGAGATCCGTGCGACATATTGGCCAGGCTGTGCACCTTCAGATATGCGTGGTGACCCGTCTTCGCTAAGGAAGATGATGGTCATGGTGGGCTGGTTGTCATTATAGTCCCGTACATGTATGGTCACAAAGGCATTGGTGACCTCAGGTTGTGTAGCATTATCCCTTGCTTGAACAACCAGCTCATGAACCTTCCTCATTTCGTAGTCCAAGGGCTTGTTCAGAGTTATTATGCCAGTCTGGGAGTTAATGACAAAGTAGCGATCAGGGTCACTCTGTCTCCTGTTGATCTCATAAAGCACCAGGCCATTGTCACCCTCATCAGCATCTGAAGCAAACACTTGCAGGATGTTGTTGCCTGGCTGCAGGTTTTCAGAGATCATGGCATGATACCTGCTCTGGTTAAACAGTGGGGCATTGTCATTGATGTCCTGCACAGTCACATCCAGGATCATCTGGCTGGTCTTCTTAGGAGAGCCACCATCAAAGGCCTCCAAAAGGAGAGTATAGGATGACCTTTTCTCCCGGTCTAAAATGGCATTGACTACCAAATCCAGATAAAGTACTTGATTGGAGCCTCTTCTGGTTTCAAGAAGAAAAGCCTGCCCCACATTTCCTTCTGTTATAATGTAACCTTGAGTTGTTAGCTGGTCCTTGTCTGCATCCAATGCAGGTTCAAGGGGGAATTTAGTACCTATGGTGGTCTGTTCTGGAATTTTGAAGGAGGCCCGTTTTCTGGGGAACACTGGAGCATGGTCGTTGATGTCATTAACTAAAATTGTCACCTCCACTGTCACAGCGGTCATGGTAACTGCTATGAAATTGTAGTGGTCTCGTACTTCCCGGTCCAAGACCTTTGCTGTCCTTATGATGCCAGTGCTCTCGTCAATGTCCAGGTCCGTGCCAACACCTGTTCCTTCATGATCTGAGATGAAGTAAAGAGACGCTGTAACACCTGGGGGCAGGCCAGCACTAATGTCTCCAACTACAGTACCTGCTGGTTGCTCTTCATCTAGCTGGAGCTCCAGTGTACCAGGCACCATAGAGGAGTGAACCGTGAAGAGTTCAAGAGTCACACAGAGGAGCACGAACAGCCTGCAATCCCATGTCCTGTGTTGATGGATTTGGTCCATTCTTGTGCTTCCTACTCCTGTTAGCACTTTCTTCATTTTAGCTGCTTCTTACTAAACCTATAAGCAGAAAATACGAAGCTATTAGCTTGAGAATCAAAGACTTGACATTCATCGACACTGCCTTCCAGACAATACAAATGAACTTTTCATGAACAGCCTGTTATTTTTTGAAAGGATTGATTCAGGTCAAGTCAGGAATACTTAAGAAGCATTCCATATTTGCTATAGGCCTAGTTTCTAACCACACAGTGGACACACATTTACGTAAATTATTCTCACCTAATATGTCAACACCTTATTCTTCTCACCAAGAGGAACAAAAAAAAACCACAGACCCAGTGTACAAGTCCAGAAAAAAGACAACACAAGTCTATTTTATTGCTTTTACCTTCTATTTAAATTGAATAAGCATGGAACCTGTGCTACTGGCCAAGACAGCTTCATCGTGCTTGACGTGTAACAGTACCCTATAGAACATGAGTATACAGAGTTAGTGGGTGTAATGGAGACTTCGGGACCTGAGAAAATGTTGACACACACTCACTGGCAGGGTGTGAGCCCTGATATCGGGAGTCTAAAAGACCCTTTACAGTATCGAATACTCCCTCTGAAGCCATTCCTTTTGGTGTGTTAACTTGAAGAATGTCTTCTTGTACTAGCCCTTTTGTGCAGACAGAGACCATGATCTTAACCAGAACGTGCTGCTTTGCAAGGAAAAACATCTTTTTCTCCACGGGTCCTGAACAGAAGTACTGAAAGCAAGGTGGAGTCATGAAAGCATAACGGCTGTTAACTCAATGATATATTAATGGCAAAGATAACATATAGGATTACAATCAAGCCACTAAAATGTGAATTGGCACAAGCAGGGGTCTACTCTCAAGTGCTTTCTTGGCACTTACAAAATCTTTAGTGCTGCAAATTAAAATTGCGACTTGCAGACTTACAACCGAATGATAACTAAGACGCTCAATGTCCGAATTTAACCCTTTTTCAGATAATTCCATCATCCAATATGCTCCAAAATGCATCATAAATACAACATGAGGCAGGTGATTCAGTATTTATACCCGTTTGGTAAATGATGGTCACATTTTCCAATCTCTAGCAGAGACATTCTTATCAGCCATCGAATGTGGAATGTTTTTACTCCCAAAACGAGAACGAATTATATGTTTTTCTTTTAGTTAATGAACTGTAAGATCTGATGAAAATTAATTACTCAATAACGTCCACACCTTAACGCCTTCTTTAATATATTAAAGAAAGTTTTGTTGATTAAAGACTGAGCTTTGCAATAAACACTCTGCAAGACCTCATAAATCCAGAAATACATTAGAAGCGATGTAAAATAACTTCTCAGAAGGAATCATTATCACAACTTTCACTATACACTAGAAGGGGAAAAAAATGTAAAACAGACTGTTTTAGTGGTCTGAAAACATTATAACGAGATGAAACGCAAGCGCCGTCATTTTTCTCTTAAAAAATTTAAATTCACATCAGTTTACAAATCATCAGTCTACTTGATTAGCCAGATCAACGCTGTTGGATTCGGACTGGAATTAAAGTCTGCAGGAAATGGTCCAAGAACCAGGAACAGGTTTACCGACCACAGATACAGATGCAGAGCTGCTAATATTGCTAAGAAGAAAATCAAAGCAGGCAGAGAAAGAAAGAGAGAGAGAGAAACAATTTTATCACAGACATTTGCAACTTAACAATAAGAACGCATTCATTGCATTACAGGTATTCAGTAGATGCTCTTATCTAGAGCGATGAACAACATACCCAGAGCAGCCTGGGGAGCAGTTGGGGATTAGATGCCTTGCTTAAGGGCACTTCAACCATTTCTGCTGGTCCAGGGAATTGAACCATTGACCTTTTGGTCCTAAAGCTGCTTCCCTAACCATTAGGCTGCATTCATTCATTCATTTTCAGTAAGCAGAGGATCTGGAGTTTATCCCAGTCATGAAGTTGGAATACAGCCTGGATGGGATGTCAGTTCATCACAAGTTACCATGCACAAACATTAACACCTATGGGCAATTCATCTACTGGTATGTTTTATTTGGGGGTAGAAAGGAACCTGAATAACCCAACGGAAAGCCACAAAGACAAAGGAAGAGTTCCACAATTCCACACAGACAGCCACACAAGCTCAGGATCAAACCTACTCACTGTACCACCCATCCATCCATCATCCTGTGCAGGGTCGCAGGCAAGCTGGAGTCTATCCCAGCTGACTATGGGCGAAAGGCGGGGTACACCCTGGACAAGTCACCAGGTCATCACAGGGCTGACACATAGACA
>JAOANJ010000009.1:30350302-30361605 GCA_026413345.1 Ariopsis seemanni | reverse complement strand
AGGTTTTGTTAGCGTTGTGGCAATAATACAACAACGCGTTGACAGAAAATGTACTTTTAATACTTAATTATTTTTAAAAGCAAGTTCTTCAGTACTTTAACTTAAGTAAAAATTTGACTGGACAACTGTCACTTGTATCAGAGTAACATTTGACCAGTAGGATCTGTACTTTGACTGAAGTAATGAACTTGGGTACTTTGTCCACCTCTGGGGGTCAGTATAAAGTTGTAATTGTGAATAACATCAAATTATTTGCATGTTTTATGAAAGAACTTGTGTTAATTCATATAATTACTTTATTTTAAAATACAGTACAAAATCCAAGTATTCGCATAAATGTATTTGCTTCAATAAACATGATCCGGCCCAGTTAGACATTCATTAACGTAGCATTATTGTGACATTTTTCTTTATTTCAGCTGATGAGGTAGACCTAAGTGCTACTTTTTTCATAATTTACATCTTTTTCTCCATCTATAATTCACACAGAGGCCGTCCTGATTGCTAATATTCAACTTATGCTCAATTGCTGCAAATGACGCCAGCGTCCTCGTGATGACCGCAGTTGTGTATGCCTATGCCTGCATGCTGGCAGTTCAGAAGGGTTGCCTCTTTTCCCTCACACTGAACATCATCCAGAAGTATCTTCAGATGCGTTCCTTCCCCAAACTCGGCGTGTCTGGTGGCTTTGAGAGCGTACCTGAACCCTAGCTGTCGACACACCACTGCAGCGTTTTGGGTGTTCCAGAGATCATCGCAGATGGTCCCCCAATCCCCGTTGGCATAGATTTCCACTCTGCCGCGGTCTTTCCGGCCTTGCTCATCCCCCATCAGTCTCACAGCACCATTTTCAAACTTCTTACATTTTTTCCGTCTGCATTTACGGGAAGGTCTAGGAGTGGCAGCGGTAGTGGTGGTGGTTGTCGTAGTCGGAAATGGTGTGGTCTGACCCATGAAGCCTTCCTTCTCCATTCTTAGGATGTCCAACAACTCCTGAATCCAATCTTTCGTCATTTCATGTGGAGTTTCTGTTGGTTTGGCTTCAAACTCATCCGTTTCTGAGAGTGGCGATAGTTTTGCTGGGATTTCGGCACCGATTAATGCTTGGGAGAGATGTGTTAAAATTGTTTAATAAAAGTTTGAAACAATATAATAATGCTACATTATCAGAAATAAGGTGGGGTGGTACCATCAAGTGGGCAAGTTTTGTATGTTTACCGTGGAAGGAGCACGTGTTGGAGGGACGTAACCAGGATCAAAATTCTAGATCAATTTTAGATCAAAATTTTGTTTTTATTTTTTGCAACACTGAAAGCCGGCACCTTGGAAAGAAAGTCCGTAATCGCCCACGGGCATTACGGGAAAATACTGCTGGCCAAGGAACCAATCAGAGCACATGATTTTACCGGAAGTACCTCGTGCCATATAATAACAGTGAATAATAACCTAAACTTCCTCTCAATTATTATTCACCGATATTCATTGAGCCTGAGGTGAATAACTGTTAATACCAAATATGTACCTTGATGTCCTCATAGCTCATCATGGCCATGATGTGTTGTACCTTTAATTAATTTTTACAGTAAATATTTTTAGATAAAAGGTGAATCAGTGCAGGTACTTTGCTTTTAAAAGAACACTATGCTCACATTTGCAGCTGAAAGATACACACTAAAAATATAAAAGACGCATTCTTAATGGTACCACTCCAATGACAAGCAAAAGTACAGTCTGGTACCTTTATTTCTGTGAGCGTAATGTTATTATCTTGTAGTTACGCTAATAATACATTCAGAAAACATCGTCCAAACCAAGGAGAGCACTGCCAAGGTGTGCTTGTTCTAAACAGAAACTTAGGAGCATTATTATTAAGAACAAGCCAGAAGACCTACTTTCCTTTGGCTTGAATGTTACACGCTTGCTCTTGACTTGCACTGGACGGGGGGTGTATTGACATTTTCCAGGTGGAGCACGTCTGTAATAAAGCACGCAACACTCTTTTATTTGTTCATCGGCCATGTTTTTTTTTTCTTTTTACTCATCTTGGCTTCAACACTGAAGTTCAAGTGTATTAAAATTAATATGGAGGAAAAAAAGCTGCTAACAGTGAAAGAAAGGGAAAAAGAGTGGAGCAAAAGAGTGCTACAGCTGTGTGGAAGTCAGCCAGCGGATTTAATCTGTGCCAGAGACAGAGTAAGATTTAGATGACTGCTCAATGCTGCGCTGCCAAAGCCGGGCTTTTCCCTTTTTCTTTTTTAGTTTTCACAGACAGGAAGTACATGCTGATCTTTTCATGCCTTGGGCAAGTGAAGACAGAAATCCATTGTACATTTAAGTCGATGATCCAAATGTAAAACTTCAAGATTCTTTGTAAGCATGTTTGTTTTTTAGCGATTTGTGCAACATAATTATGAGCAGATGTGAAATTCCGGGAAGAAACTTCATGCTTCATGTCGGTAAGAAGGAAATCATGCTCACTCTGCAAATTCTGCATTGCGGTTTACATGTAGCGTAGCGGCGAAACATCCTTACCGTGACGGATCGACGATTTTATACACAACCCCAGTGGGTGACGTTGCACTTGGAACTTCAGTAGCCAGGAAGTAGAGTTCACCTAATCAGAGATGGAGATAAGTGTAGCATTCATTAGAGCACTGGTTCTAAAATGTATTCGTTTGTTTGTTATATTCAATTTAACAATTCCTCAAATATTGCCGAACACTGTACATGAGCTAAAAAATTGATAATTAGTTTGATTTCAATATCATTCCTACAGTTTTTTTAGTGATTACATTGGTTGCATGAATCTACAGAAAGTAATCAGCCCCAGCCTTGATTCTTCATACCACTATGTGGATCATCACACCCATATGTGGTTCTTCCCCAAACTGTTGCTACAAATGTGGAAATTTGGATTTCTTTGTACACTGTAAGGCCCTGGTTAAACTACAGCTCGTGATGGGTTGGCGAATACTTGGCGATGAAAAATTGGTAGCATCGCCACCAATCATGCAATGCACAGCGAATATTCTCTGAGCTTCATGAGTTGCTTTTTGGTGTGTTGTCGCCTTGTGAGTAGTCAAAAATGTCATGAAAAATTTCAACGCATGCATTGAAATTTGGTGGCGATGTATTCGTCGGCAAACTAAGCAGCGAATACTCGCAGATGGGTTTGGGAATACTTCCCGAAGCTCGGGGAAGCATCGGCGCCAAATGTCTCATTTTCATCAATAATCCATCGCAAAGCATCGCAAGCTGTAGTGTGACCATAGTCCAACATTACAATTTCCATTTACTGGAACTAAGACCTGTTCCCAAACCTGTTCCAGCATGACAATGCCCCTGTGCACAAAGGCCCAAAGCATGGTAATAGGATTCAGCATCAAACAAGGCTCAGAACTAACATAGGCTTGGACTGGCAAGACTTCACAAGGTGTACTTGCATAAACCAGCCTAATATCCTTTAAAAGTAAGAAATAACCAGGAAGTGGCAAACTTTTGCTTCCCATAGCTGGCAAAGGCCATAGGGGCACCACTGATGACATTTTAACAGTTCATCACTAGTGTGTCGAGAGCATTTAAACTTCGCAAAGCCCATCCCCTCCAAGCTTGATCCATGGACAATTTAGACTAGCCAGTTAACCTAATTGCATATCTTTGGACTGTGGGGGAAACCAGAGCACTGGAGGAAACCCACACAGACACGGAGAGAACATACAAACTCCACTGGGTTTGAACCCAGAACCTTCCTGCTGTAAGGAGACAGTGCTAACCATTACACCACCATGTTGCTCAAGTGGCAAATTAGAGCAATGATAATACTCTGATGAAGGTGATTTCTGTTGTGAGGAGGAGTAATGTCCCAGGGTGGTGTGACACTATATGGCTGTAGCGAAGTGAGAAAACAGTCACCTTATCCTGCCTTGAACCCAGGTCTACAGGATGCCAAACCTGCACCCTGACCACAACACCAAAGAGCCAGGTTATTGGTATGGCAGTCAGAGCACATACTCAACTATAGTGATGGGCACTCCGTCACACTTAGCTTTTTGTTTTTTTTTTTTTGCAGAAAGCCAGGGAATGTTCATTTTAACACCTGGGTGCCAATACAGAGAAGAATCTTGATGTAGGTCTTCCTTGCATCTCGAGGGATCATGGGTCAAGGTGATCCATTTTCAGCTTTGCTGAACCTTGAGACTGAACAAGTACCCATCAATTGGCTTGTTTAGAGAGAAATGGCTAGATTTTGTGAAGGAGAAACCAACATGACTGACTCAGTTTAGCAATGTGAGGAGAGGAGGACAATTATTTGTTCAGAAAAGAGCCCACGGTTGAATGTGCTGCCAGATGGTATGAGCTGAGAACACAGGTGTTCAGTGGATTAGCTGCAGGAGTTAGATAGCACACAGGGGAAGGCCTGGCAGGAGTGAGTTGTAAGTAGTCCAGACTTAGATAACAAGGGACTGAACAAACATCTGTGTTATCTCCATGGACAGATAAGGCCAGGTGTTTCTTCTGCACAATTGAGTCAGGTTAGCCATATTCTCCAGCCATGCTCCTCAGTTGTAAATCTGAACAAAGGCCTTGCTCACATCTCTTCCCTGAGACCCTTTCTATACTTTTGAGAATTAAGAAACAACACTGAGGTACAGTACAGACACTTCTCACTCAAATGATACCAATAAGGTTGCATCTTTTTGTATTTTTTGTAGTTAGTACACACTTGGACTTGGACCACCATTGTCCATTGTTTGTGCTTTGAGGAACTGAAACATACTTTTTTTTCCCCTGTCAAGCCACAGTGGCTGAAATATGATATTACCGTCTGGTGTTAAGTGCAAAAGCTTGTATCACCCATGGATACTGAGGAGCAGGATGAACGGAAGCCTATATTACAATTTATCTACAAATAATTTAAGTCAAAAATGAAATGTGGGACACTCCTGAACCAAGACAACATTCCAATACAGAGCAAAATCCACAGGGGGAAAAAAGTCTGAAAACAATTTGCCATGATCCTCTTAGTGTCTGGACCTGATCTGATGATGGCAATGTGTGACTGTCAGTTATAACAGATATCCCTAGAATAGCAGGAAAAGACTGATCAAGCAATCTGTTCAATGCATCTGAAAGAAAGAGGTTGTAGGTAGGAATAAAGGGCAAAGGTACATATATTCTGACAAATATCAAGCAATGGTTATACCAAAGAGCTCCCAGATATCATAATCGACAACTCTAAAATTAAGTCACTAGAGAGCCTGAAATTGCTTGGAGTAGCCATCGACAGCAACCTGCTCTTTATAGAGCATAGATCAGAAACCTGTAAGAAAGCTAGCTGACAAATAGGGGTTACTGATGAGACTTTGAAAACTTATTCCAATCAAGGCCAAACCAAACATCTACAAGGCGGCCATCCTACCATATGTGTCATATTGTGGTCTTGTCTGGCACTTTTTTCGACTGTCAGACAGGAGAAAACTGGAGCGTGTAAACGAACGAGGACTAAAAGAGGTGTTCTGCGACTGGAGTCAGCCAGAGCTGTTGGAACGGGCTGGAATGACCAGTCTGTTTCACAGAAGGTTGCAAGACATCGTGATAATGATGTATAAAGTAAAGAATGGCATGCTGCCTGCTAATATAACAGACCTGTTTGGAAGATCACCATGTACTTACAATCTCCGCCATTTTGAAAACTGTTTTCCAAATGAAATCTTGCACAAAAACAAGTTTAAATGATGAGTACTGTCTACTTTTTTCAAACTTTCCTGATTGCTATCAAAACAAACAAAACTTCCGGCTTGATTACGTCAGCATTTGAAGGAGGGTGCGTGCATCTTCTGACCAACACTGGCAGATTTTGGTCACTTTGATTTCTGCTGTACGTTTTACTTCCGTCCTACGATGTCTCGTACAGGTCTCAACGAATCTCGTTTACAGCCATTGCTTTGGCATATGGACTGATATATTACAGAGCATGTTTCAAACACTTAAACTTGCTATAGCAGTGACAAAATAGCTATCAAAAATGCATTCCTGTATTTAATAAAATGAGATAAACAGAATTTTGATAATAAAAAAATTGCCTTCAGTGCTCCTTTAAGTAACACATAAGAAAGAAAGATTTCACACCTACAGCACAAGGCAGCTGTGCCTCATGCTCTGCATGTCAAAGTTAAGACACTACTACCTTTTTTTTCTTTCTTTGGTCGAGAATAAAGGTAGGATCTTCTTTCTAAGTTTTATAGTATACATTTAAGATTGATCATTTATATTCAAGATTATAGACAGAAGTATATATTTCAGGTTTTATTCATATTTATTTATAGCTAGTGTCTCCAATTAGTAGGCTACTTGCGGCCAGCTAAAAGTTTGACACTTTAATAAAGTTGTTGGTTGATTGACTGATTGATTGATTGATTCTGAATGGTAGATGTAAACTTTTTAATAAGTATTTTACTATTAATACAGAAGGCTGACAAATAAAAGAGGAAAAACAAACAGTGGCTCTGTTATGCTGTAAGAGGCATTTATTAATTTTGCTGTTGGGTTTGGGTTTAGTGGGCTCTGTATGTCCCCTTCGAGGGAAGAATCACTGCAAGTCAGTATTGTAGTTTTTACTTCTGATCACATTTGTCCAATAATAAAACCTTTTTATTCTGATGGAAATGTTCTTTTCCAGATGACTCTGCCCCATCCATAGGGAACAACAGCTCGCTGATTGTTTTCATGAAAATGGTGGGTGTAATTCATGTGCTATAACTTTCACAGTCACCAAATCTCAACCCAACTGAACACCGATGGGAGGTTTTGGAGCAACATGTTAGACAGCACTCTCCACTATAATCATCAAAACACCTGAGGGAATAGCTTTTCAAAGAATGGTGTTCATCACTCCAGAAATGAGAAAAGAGACTTCTGGAATTAATATCAAGGAGCGCTGTAGCACTTCTGATTGCTTGTGGCCCAACAACATACTAACACAGTTTATGATGGGGTTCCCCCCCATTATTAAATTCAAATCTCAGTAATTCAAAAACAAGTAGCTTTTAAATAATGCCGCCTTCAGCTGATTGTGTTATGTCTTTGGAAAATTCAGGAACAAAAAGCCCCATCTCTCGATTAAATTATGTGACAAATTGAAATAACGTTCATGAAATAATCTGTAGTGAGTGGGTGTGTGTGATTTATTTAACATTAAACTTTGAAAACCCTTGATTAGTCAGGCTCAGGGATTTGTTCTCTTGGAGTACAGATGAGCCCTGAAGATCAGATTAGGTATGTGGGGCGCCATGCTAGGTACACACGTCCTTAAACAAGGCTGCACACAGTGAGAAATTGAACTGAAATCTAATCTGTCAGGAAGAACAGACTCAGATAAATACCACAACCAAAAGGATCCAAAAACTGTTCAGAGGATGTGAAAGGATGCCAATTCCAGAAGTCTCTTTTCTCATTTCTGGAGTGATGAACACCATTCTTCTAAAAGATATTCCCTCAGTTCAGAGGTTGTAAAAGGAGGTAATTATAAAGACATAGGCAGGGAAGTTATTTCACCTCATCAGTTCTTCACTATTATTGTATAAAGACTCAAAATCATATAAACGTTTATGCTTAAGTTAAAAAAAAGGCAAAAAATAGAAAGATGGGTTGTAAGGTTCTATAAGGTTCAGAGCAATGACCTATGACATTCCATCATGTCCCATCCCATCCTATGGCATTCCAACATATCCCATCCCATCCCATCCCATCCCATGACATCTCATCCTATCCCATCCCAACCCATGACATCTCATCATATCCTATCCCAAACCATGGCATCCCACCATGTGCCATTCTATCCTACCCTATCCCATCATATTCCATCCCATCCCATGGTATCTCATCCTAACCCATCCCAACCCATGACATCCCATCCCAACCCATGGCATCCAACCAAATCCCATCCTATCCTACCCTACCCTATCCCATCATATCCCATCCCATCCCAATACATGGCAGCCAACCATATCCCATCTTATCCTACCCTATTCCATCATAACCTATCCCATCATGTGGCACCTATCCTATCCCATCCCAACCTATGGCATCTCATCCGATCCTATCTTCTTCAAACCCATCATATCCCATTCCACCCAATCCCGCCCTATCCTATTTTATCCCATCCCAAGCCCAGCAGCGTCTCGACTTCCTACGGAGGCTGAGAAAAATCCATCTCCCTTCCTCACTATATTCTACAGAGGGTCTATTGAGAGCATTCTGAGCAGCTGCATCATGGTCTGGTTTGGGAATTGCACCGTCTCAGATCACAAGACCCTACAGTGGATAGTGAGGACAGTTGAGAAGATCATTGGAGTCTCTCTTCCCTCCATCACGGACATTTACAGCATACGCTGCATCCGGAAAGCTACCAGCATTGTGGCCGACCCCACACACCCCTCATACAATCTCTTCACCCTCCTGCCGTCTGGAAAAAGGTACCGAAGCATTCAGGCCTTCACAGCCAGACTCTGTAACAGTTTCTTCTCACATGCCATCAGACTCCTCAACTCTGAGGGACTGGACTGATTCTCATGGACTGTTGAACACACCACTCACACTGTAATCTTTGCACAGTGGACAATAATGCACTATTGCATTACAAGGTTACAATGTCTCTCTCTCTCACACACACACACACACACACACACACACACACACGGTTCAGATTTATTTATTCATTCCCTTTTCATACACCACCTCAGTATGCACACTCAACTCTGCACCTTATGTTGTTTTGATCATTTAGATTATTCCATTTACGATGGCTTAAACAAATGGTGAAGGAATTCTGTTAAAAAAATTACAACAAATAGTTATCGACCAACCATTTTTTAGCGACAACATTCTTTAGTCATTTGTTTAAGCCATAGTAAGTGGAATAATCATTTAGATTATTCCATTTACTATGGCTTAAACAAATGGCTAAAGAATGTTGTCACAAAAAAAAAAAAAGTTTGTCTATAACATTTCCCTCAAGAACGTTTCCTGGAAGCCTTTTCCAGAATAACAAAGATCAACATTTCAGCTCACATGCCTTTGTTGAACATGAATTTATTCTGAGTTGCACACACTTCTCATGTGTGAGTGCTCAGAAGTATTATAATACCTAGACTATAAACCACAAATAAATGTCAAAATGATTGGCAGATCATGGGGTCTGTGCTGTGTGTGTGTTTAACCCGGGCTGTAAAAAACATGGCTTGTAACTCTCATTAGTGAGTCACTTTAAGCTGAACTGACAGTAAGGTATAGTAGTGTAGTGTAACCAATGAGAGAACAGACACGGACATATGCATACATAAATAAATATGTATGTACATAAATAAATGGGTGTATAAAGCAAATAAAGGAAATGACTAACTGAAGTTTGAATACCATACAAAATAATAATAAGTTCAACTTATATAGCGCCTTTCTCACACCCAAGGTCACTTTACAATTTAAAAAAAAAAGTCCACCAAAAGAGGGTCAGGATGTAATTCCAGTGGCATAGCTACCCAAAGTCCCACCAGGCACACAAAGGTATATCCCACACCGCTTGCTCAGCTGCCGTGACGCCACCGGGCAATATTGCTTGGAACACCACGCCACGGATCCACAAAGCGAGCACAGAAGCACCACAGCAGAGAGCACCGGCATGTCCCAAACTGCCTGCACAGTCACATGATGCCACCGGGCAACATCGCTCGAAGCACCACGCCAAGCACAGAAGCACTGGACAACCCCAATATTAAAAAGAGCAACAAGCTCACTGCAGTCCACAGCGAGGAGCACAGGTATCACCCATGGTGGACCAAGGCCTGAAGGGAACCAACGCCCAAACCTGGGTCCGGAGTTACACCACAACCGGCGGACAAAACATTCAAACAAAGAACAAACATCAAATCATACAATCACAAAAAGAAAAACAAAAGGGGGGGAAAAGAAAAATAAAAAGCTCCGGTGAGAAGCGGCAACCAAAGCACGCACAGCGTCCTCTCACCCGGAAACAGGAAAAAAATGTCCAAAAGTATCTGATGTGTTAAAGTGAATCTTATCCAGAGCTCTATTTGAGTGGCAAAGTTTTAACTCGCAAAAACCTTGACTGGCTTCTGAATTGGCAAAAAAACCAACAACAAGTAGCCAAACATAGATAAAAGCATGCCAAAGGTATGTGGATGCCTGAACATCACATGAATATATCACAGCTTTCCAGAAACTGTTCCCACAATGTTGGGAGCACACAACTGTTGAAAATGTCTTTGTATGCAGTAGGATTACAATTTCCTTTCACTGGAACTAAGAGGCCCAAACCTGTTCCAGCATGACTGTGCCCCGATGGACAAAGCGTGCTCCATGAAGACGTGGCTTGCCAAAGCCGATACGGAACACCTCACAGTGAACACCTTTGGGATGAACCGGAATGCTGACTGCACACCAAACCGTCCTGCTCAACATCAGGTCCTGACGTGATACTTTTGTGGCTGAATGAGCACAAATTCCCACAATACAAAAACATTTTCTTGGTTCTGATCCTGTAACATTACTTTTCCAGTGACAGAGTAAGTAGAAAGAAGATGACAGTTTGTGCATAGGAACTGATCCACTACAGTAATTAAAAACCTACAAGAGCGCCTCATGGTAGATTTATCGAACATAGTGAAATGTATGGGGATACAATGCAGGTGTACCTAATAAATTGGCAAGAACACAGACGACTTCAAATTTTATTGACTGACACCCAGTTATCCTTTAATATCCCCCTTGAATAACTCTGCAGTTTTTCTCAACCAGTTATTGAGAGGCTGAATGTGAAGCCGACTTCTTTACTCTTGATCTTGACATTCTAAATAATGGCTGTCACTATCAAACTCAAATACCTTCTTTTTTGCTCCAGGGCTGCATCTAAATCCACATACTTTCATACCATTATTACGCAAAAAGCAGTACATAGGGTCTCCGAATATTCAGTCGGCATTTAATAGCAGTCAAACGGTACCTGAATGATCTACGACATCCATAGAATGCAAACATACCACACTATGCTACACGACATTATCAGATTATTAAGATGGAGCCTCCGAATAATGGAAGAAGAATTCTCCTGGGGCAAATAGAAAGAAGATGGCTGTCTGAAGCAAAGCTGCTTGTTGCAGTGATGCAGAAGTGTATCAGGAATAATCTCATCTCATCTCATTATCTCTAGCCGCTTTCTCCTGTTCTACAGGGTCGCAGGCAAGCTGGAGCCTATCCCAGCTGACTACGGGCGAAAGGCGGGGTACACC
>JAOANJ010000009.1:29629337-29641093 GCA_026413345.1 Ariopsis seemanni | reverse complement strand
GTAATTCTTATATTTCAGTATTCACTATGGCTAAGATGTAACTGAAATTTCATGACATGAAATTTTGACCCAATTATTCAACCTTATGTCCCCACATATTAGCTTCATTAAACTTGGATTATTACAGAAAGGGTCAACTATTCTTGTGCTACAAATCTCTTGACGGTAACTTAGAGCAAGTAGTAAACCAATCACTGTAAAATCTATGGTCCACACTGTAATTATTATTTTCAACAAGTTATTTGTGGACATCAATGTGTGATATTTTAATGGGCAGCAAATTGCAATATATCTGTCATAAGCCATCGCAGTCAGAATAAGAAGTGATCCAGCCCTATATAAATGTATCAAGAAGGCTTGTACATAACATGCAGAATAAGTGATTGATCTACTCTGTGAAAGTATACTGGCCATAATCTGAGGGAAAAGGGCAGAGGCACCTACAATGTCATTAACTGGCAGGTTAAACAACAGTATATACATCGGTTTATGAAGCTTTTGGTTGAGAGCAATTGTGATCAATAATGTAATATTGAAAAACAAAATAGCACAATAGGTAAGGGTTCCAAACATGACCACTGGTAAAATATAAGTTGGTGATATGCCCAGTGGTTCCAAAGTAAGAAGAGTTGAATATGATGACATATTGGAATCCATTATCCCTCTCCTTATTTTGTGACAAGAAGAAAAGTCCTAAAGCAGACAGGAAAAAATGCAAATGGGTACACAGGTTTTCTCAAATATGCACAGGAGGTTTATATATATGTTTAAAAATTTATATTGCTTACCAGATCTGTGATCACAGAATTTGCCAAAAATATTGTACAATTTAACAATAGTTAAATCCTCACAATATGTTAGTAACTTCTCAGATCCTCATCCTTTCAGATTATGAATAGTCCTTTACCTCAGACTGCCATTTAATAGATGTTAAGGATTCATGGCCCATCCTTTTTAATGACTGAGTGACCCCATTTCATGTGTAAATGCCTTGGGAAAACCTCTGGGTAAACCAATAGGGAAGAAGAATAAAACAAATGTAATGGGATTAACCCAATCAGAACCTGGGTCAATTGTAATATGATTTCAGTCATTTTACATTCAAATGGATATATTCAGATAACTTTTCTTGTTAACATAGTGCCGCCCAATCTGACTCAAGCTTTTCGGGTCAACTGGAAAGTTTTCATCACACATGTCCGGAGAGTCAGGATTCTTAAGAGTAGAGTTCTATAAATATTGTATTGTAGTTTCTGAAATGAATAAGTATTAAACATCTCACTTACAAATAATTTTCTCTTATGACTGAGCGATCTTTGTACAGAACAAGACAGTACCATTCTGTCGAATTTCCTTTGTTTTCAAACCATATATTAAAGGATTAAGAAAAGGAGGAAATACCATGAAAGATGTCGCAAATGCTCCTCTTAAGTACTGGGATACATTTTCAAACCTGTGTGAAATTATGACAAACAGTGAAATGAATTCTGCACATAAGTAAACAACTAGGTGTGTACCGCATGTCTGAATCGCTTTGCTTTTTGCATCAGACTGTCTTTTAGAGACACAGGTGATTAGGATTTGAATGTAGGTGAATAACATTATGAACAGTGTGAGAACGTGTTGCAAAGCTGTAAGAGACAGCCCATAGTAATTATTCAACCTTATGTCCCCACATATTAGCTTCATTAAACTTGGGTTATTACAGAAAGGGTCAACTATTCTTGTGCTACAAATTTCTTGACGGTAGCTCAGAGCAAGTAGTAAACCAATCACTGTAAAATCTATGGTCCATACTGTAATTATTATTTTCAACAAGTTATTTGTGGACATCAAGGTGTGATATTTCAATGGGCAGCAAATTGCAATATATCTGTCATAAGCCATAGCGGTCAGAATAAGAAATGATCCATTTCCATACAAATGTATCAAGAAGGCTTGCACATAACATGCAGAATAAGTGATTGATGTATTCTGTGAAAGCATACTTGTCATGATCTGAGGGAAAAGGGCAGAAGCACCTACAATGTCATTAATTTGCATGTTAAACAACAGTATGTGCATCAGTTTATGAAGTTTTTGGTTCAAAGCAATTGTTAGCAATAATGTAATATTGAAAAACAAAATAGCACAATAGGTAAGTGTTCCAAACATGAACACTGGTAAAATATGAGGTGGTGATATGCCCAGTGGTTCCATAGTAAGCAGAGTTGAATATGTTGACACGTTGGAATCCATTATCCTTCTCTTTATTGTGTGGCAAGATGAAAAGTCCTAAAACAGACAGAGAAAATGCAAATATGTACGTTTCCTAAAATATGCACAGGATTGTTCATCATCATCATCATTATTATTATTTTTATTATTTAAGACATAGACGACCTTTATTGTCATTCAGTATGCAACAAGTGTATACAGAATGACATTTATAATTATTATTATTATTATTATTAATAATAATAACAATAACAATAATAAATAAATAAATAAATAAATAATGCACTTAGTTTTCTTCCCCCAAATCTCTCATCACAGATTTTGGCAAAATATTGTACAATTTAACAACAGTTAAATCCTAACAATATGATGGAACTTCTTAAATGCTCATCCTTTCAGATAATGAAAAGTCCTTTGCCCTCAATTGCCAATTAATATACATTAAGAATTCATGACCCATCCATTTTAATGGCTGAGTGATCTCATTTCATGTGTCTATGCCTTGGGAAAACCTCTGGGTAAACCAATACATTAGAAGAAGAATAAAATGTAATGTGATTAATCCATTCAGAACCTGGGTCCATTGTAATATGATTTCAGTATTTTTTCTTCATTAAAATGCAGACATTCATATAACTTTTCCTGTTAACAGAGAGCTCTGGTTTACCTATTATAGTTAAATTTTGCCCTTTTGAGGGTAACATGGAAAATTTCATCACACACATATCAGTAGAATAAGGACAATTTTAATTTTGGGGAAAAAATGTGCTATTTATTTATTTATTTACTTAATTTCTTTATTACAAGTGCCATGTTTTATAATATTAAAAACAATAATGTAACATACACTTTCATAATTGCAGCTTACAGCATTGGAGGTCCAAGTTATTCTCCCCAATTGATCTTTGTCTCATAGAGATCAACTGAATATTATACTGCATGAAATGTGGGATTTTCCTCAGTAAACAGCACTGTAACGTGTCATGGAACTGCAGTTTAAAGACTGTTCATGAGAATGTGTAGGCATCACAGAAAACTGCCAGGAATTTGACATTGAGAAGTTTGGCAACTGACTCCCCAGTCCCTCAGTCTAGGGATGGCTGTAGTACATTTATACACTCACAAATTATAGCTTGAATACATTTATCTTCGGTGAGTAAGTATGATATGATGAATTACCCTGTATGCCACGAGCAATGGTTAATAATGTTATTTAAAATAATAAACAAAACAGTAGAGTTTAGTTCAACAGTTTAATCAGGGTTCATTAGCTTTGTAAGAGTAAAATTCAAGTTATTTTCTGTCACACCCGTGTGCGTTTGCATTTGGAGCATGCGGCGGCCTCAGGCTGCAACTCACATACAGGGCCACACTGAAGCTCATCAGGGCTAATTACTATGCATCTGTTTCTGATCAGAGCACAATCATAGCTTGCACATGTAAGGCATCTCCTCACACACAGATTTTGCAAAGCATATGCTCTGTTCCTTGTGTCTGACATTACCAAGCTGTTTGATCACTGTTTTGCTACTCTGGTTTTGACTTTGTTTCTGTTTTCCTGACCAAGTATTGTCTTGCCTACTATATACTGTTTACCAAATGCCTGAACTCTGCCCATTTCTGTTTATGCTCTTTGCCTCACATTTTGGAACTGTTTGCCAGCTTGCTTTTAATAAAACTTTTTCTGCACTTACATCCGTCTCCCTCATCCACTCTTGTAACAGAATACTTTGCCCTCCACATGGATGTAGCAAAAGAGAGTAGCATGCTGAGCAACACAATGCCAGAGTCACTATGTCTATTGCTGGATCTGTATGGTTCATCTAGCACATAGGATTAGACGCACCAGCACCCTATGATGGTATAGACTATCTGCCCGATGGATTTTTGTTCCAGTGCAGGCTCTTATATGAGGACCTGGTGGAGCACAAGCCTGCAGAGAACTTCTGGGAGAGATGAATGATTTACTGGCTCACTGGACAGTGGGCCAAATACCTCCTCACTACAGAAGACCCATGCCTCAAAGTCCCCTGTCTTTCAGTGGCATGCTCAAGTTCCTGTACCAAGCCCAAGAGATGGAAAAGCCCCAAGAGATTGGGGGGAGGGGGTACTGACAACTGTAAGGCTGACACAGTGGCAGACCAGGAGGCCTTCGCTCCAGAACTCTCTCCCAAGTCCAACACAGCAGCATATGGGGAGGCCTTTGCTCCAGAGCTCACACCATAGGCTGACAGGGCAGTCTTTGCTCAAGAGCTTGCACCAGATACAGCCAGAGTGGCCTTTGGTCTGGGCTTCAGGGAGGACACTGTTGCTCCACCTCCAGGCTTCAAGGAGGATGCTGTCACTTGAACCATGCCTGACCAGATCCCTGCCAACTGCCCTGTTAATGTCATGCATGTTCCCCCACACTTCAGGGGCCTTCAGGTCACATGGGCTCACACCTCACCCACCAAGGGACACTCAAGTATCAAGGACATGTATCAGCTCTTCAGGGCCAAATACTGGTGGTCCTACATGCTCATTGACATTCATAATTATGTCTCATCCTGCACTGAATGTGCAAGTTCAAGAATGCCAGAACCCATGCTTATGCTGAAAACTTAGCCCATACCTGTCTCTAAGCCCAAATCTGAGACCAAATCCCGCGCTGTGCCTTTGCCTTAGTGAGAACCCATGCCTATGCTCATGCCAGAGTCCATGCCAATATCAGAGTCAAAGTCAGAGTCCATGCACATGTTCAAGTCCATGTCCATATCCATGCTGATGCCACAGTCCATGCTAATGTTAGAGTCTAAGCCAGAGTCCATGTCCATGCCCATGCTGATGCTTGAGTTCATGCTCATGGTCAAGTTCATGCTCATGCCAGGTCCATGCTCAAGCCCATGTCCATGCCTGAGTCCATGCTCATGTTTAAACCCATGTCCATGTCTGAATTCATACCTGAACCTCAGCCCATACCCGAGCCCAGTAAAATGTCTGGGCCTGTGCCTACATCCATGCCTCCATACAAGCCAAGCCTAAACCCAGGTCCCTATCTGCATCCACACTCCTGTACCTGGCCTAACCTGAACCCAAACCCCATGTTTCTGTGCTAAGTCTTTCTTGAGTCAGAGTGGAGCCCTGAGGGGACTTCTTTTATCTCCAGGTCCTCTTCCATGGGGCCAACCAAGGAGTTTTTCACTCCTGGAGGAAGCTCTTGGGGGGGGGTTCCTTGTCACTTCCAGCAACTCATGTGCAAATCACATGCAGCACCACACAAAGTGGAAGTCTGAATCTCAAAAGTAGTCTGGAAGCACACCAAATTCTCCATGGAAAACATGGGCATTATAAACAATTTGTCCCAGTTAAAGATACTGCCCCAGGACCCCCCAATAAACAAATCAACAAATAAATAAATAAATACACTTTGTGCTTTGAGCTAAACTATAGTGTGTCTGTGTTCAGTATTTAAAGTGCTTTTCCAATTATTACAATCAGTGGTAAAGAAGACATAATCATGGTTACACACAAGATTATCTACATATTTGAACTCATAAATTGTTCCTAGATACAGCTAATGGAGCCTAGTGACAGAAAAACCCTGAAAGAGAGTATCATAAATTCAAGCTAATTAATACATTATAATTTCTCAGTGATCTTAGGAAAATATTTGTAGCAAGCTTATGCGCTTTAGTGTCTCAGGCCTCTAATATATTGGGATGAGAAAGTTCTAACTTTCTAAACTGGCTAACAAAAATACATTCTACAGTTTTACCTGTTGGTCCTTGTAACACTGAGAGCCTGGCTCAAAGATAATCATGGCCTCAGATACAGAAATCTAAAAACATTCTAAAGTTCTACAGTATACTATACAGCAACCTTTAAGTATAAAATAATCCTGCATGTGTTCAAACTCATTCAGACTAATTGCCATGCACCTGTTCCTGATCAGAGTGCAATCACAGTTCACACATGTAAGGATTCTGTTCACACACAGAGATTGTGAAGTATATGGTCTGTTTCTTGTGTCTGATATTACCAAGCATGCCAATTTTTATAACAGCCAATTGAAACCAGTTTTTAAAGGTTTGCACAAACTGACTAATTAATTGAATAATATGAATGAAGGTAGGAGGTTGCAAGCATTAATGAAGATTTGTAAAAAAAAAAAAAAAGCCAGTGAGTCTGTCTCCACACATATAATGATGCCTATTGAACTCCAGAGCACAGTTCATACTCCTGTGTAGCTTTTTTGTAGTGAGTCATAAACCATAAAGTACAGTTATGTACACTATGCAGTAGACATAGATCTTTGGCAGAGGCCATGTACCGTAGATCATTATAATATTCAGAGTCAATTATCTGTACATTTCTCTCATGAATTTCTTGGATCCTTGGTTGATAAAGGCCTAGCCTTTCTTTTTCTCCTGAATTTCCTCTGATTTGGTCACATAGAAAATATAAAGATTCATTTCAACTCAGTGTTATCAGGGTTTCATTGTTAAAAACAAACTGAACTTTGAGCATACCACTGAAACATACAGTTTCAAAATGTATTAAATTTTATTTTAAGTTCAATCTCTGACAGCCAGTCTGAATAATGTAGTACCACTGATCAGTACTATTTAAAAGTACTGATGTACAGGCACTGGCTAAAAGTACTATAATATATGGAATATACATTTCCAACATTAATCGTAAATAATAGAACAAAATAAAAAGTTTTATCAACTTCTACAAATATTCTAATTATCCATAAATATCTTTGTTATGGAAATAATTGTTTAGCTTATTGTATTAACAGAAAAAAATTGGGTTAGGGATTTTATTTTTCTCAAAGAAAAGAGGGTTTGAATATTTATGCAGCAGAATTTTTAAGTTTTAGATTTATGGGAAATATTTGCTGACCAATCATTAAGCTTGAAAATTCACTGAAAGAGAACATGAATTTGCATTTAAAAACATAAACAGGAATAATATTTGTGTTTAGCATACTGGGGAATGGGGGAACTGGATTGCCCCTAAAATTAGGCCCATTTCTAGCCATTTATAAGGGGGATGGGGGTCAGGGGGTATATAAATTCTTTACCCTGCATAATTTTGACCTTGTGTTGATATCAGAAAACCCAAAATAAATTTAAGCTTGTGCAAGAGATTCTTGTTTATTTGTTTTAAAATCATGTAAAATGTGTGTTTTACAATCATTATGCCACAGAAAATGAACAATTCAAACAAATCAAGAAAGCTAATTATTACCATGATATTCATGTCCATGATTATATTCATGTCTGTGTATTTAAACATCTGGCCACAACTGTTAGATTTCTATAATTTGCATTCTCCAAAAACATTCAGAGAGGCCTTGATTTAAATTTAGTCAGTATTATTTGTGGCCACTCGGAGTATCATTATAATAATATTTATTTCCACAATTAACAATAAATAATGTGGTTTTAAACAAATGCTGAAATATAAACATTACAATTATATCCCAAAAAAGTAAATGATGGAAAACCATTATTTGTTTTATTGTTGTAACAAAAAAAGGGAAAAATAACCATACTGTATATGTAAAGGTTATCCCGAGAAAGTTTTATTTATTTATTTTTTGTCCCCAATGGCATTGCTCTCAAGAGTCATTTCTGGCACTTTTATTTTTAATAATATAGTTCTATAAATAATGCATTTAATTTCTAAAATGAATAAGTATTAATATCACATTCAAAATAATTTTATCTTATGACTGAGAGGTCTTTTTATGGAAAAAGAAAGTGATGTCCTGTCGAATTTCCTTTGTTTTCAAACCATATATTAAAGGATTAAGAAAAGGAGGAAATACCATCAAAGATGTGGCAAGTGCTCCTCTTATGTACTGGGATACATTAGCGAATCTGTGTGAAATTATGAAAAAGAGTGAAATGAATTCTAAACATAAGTAAACAACTAGGTGTGTACCGCATGTCTGAATTGCTTTACTTTTTGCATCAGACTGTCTTTTAGAGACACAGGTGATTAGGATTTGAATGTATGTGAATAACATGATGAACAGTGTGAGAATGTGTAGCAAAGCTGTAAGAGACAGCCCATAGTAATTATTCAACCTTATATCCCCACATATTAGCTTCAACAAACTTGGATTATTACAGAAAGGGTCAACTATTCTCGTGCTACAAATCTCTTGACGGTAGCTCAGAGCAAGTAGTAAACCAATCACTGTAAAATCTATGGTCCACACTGTAATTATTATTTTCATCAAGTTATTTGTGGACATCAAGGTGTGATATTTCAGTGGGCAGCAAATTGCAATATATCTGTCATAAGCCATCGCAATTAGAATAAGAAATGATCCAGTTCCATACAAATGTATCAAGAAGGCTTGGACATAACATGCAGAATAAGTGATTGATCTAATCTGTGAAAGCATACTTGTCATGATCTGAGGAAAAAGGGCAGAGGCACCCACAATGTCATTAACTGGCATGTTTAACAACAATATGTGCATCGGTTTATGAAGCTTTCGGTTCAGAGCAATTGTTAGCAGTAACGTAATATTGAAAAACAAAATAGCACAATAGGTAAGCATTCCAAACATGAACACTGGTAAAATATGAGGTGGTGATATGCCCAGTGGTTCCAAAGTAAGAAGAGATGAATATGTTGACATGTTGGAATCCATTATCCCTCTCTTTATTGTGTGGCAAGAACAAAAGTCCTAAAATAGACAGGAAAAATGCAAATGGTAACAGGCTTTCTCAAATATGCACAGGAGGTTTTTTTTTTTTAATATATTCATTTAAAAATGAATTGAGATTGCTTACCACAAGTCTATGATCACAGAATTTGGCAAAATTTTGTACAATTTAACAATAGTTAAATCCTCACAATATGATGGAACTTCTCAGATGCTCATCCTTTCAGATGAGGCAAACTTCTTTACCTCAGATTGCCATTTAAGAGCTGTTAAGACATCATGGCCCAACCTTTTTAATGACTGAGTTACCCCATTTCATGAGTAATTGCCTTGGGAAAACCTCTGGGTAAAGCAATAGGGAAGAAGGACAAGACAAATGTAATGGATTAAGCCATTCAGAATCTGGGTCCATTGTTTCAGTCATTCTTCATGAACATGCATATATTCAGAAAACATTTCCTGTTAATAGAGCGCCAGCATATCAGAGTCAAGCTTTTGAGCGTCACATGGAAAATTTTCATCACACACATGTCAGGAGAGGAAAGACATTTTAATTGTTATTGGTTTTTGGGAAGAATGTGGGAGTAAGTTTGTTTATTCTTAGTCAATATTTTTGCATATATATTTTATGATGTTTAAAAAAATTCACAGAACATACATTTTCATAGCTGCATTTTACAGCATTACAGGTCCAAAATATTCGAGCTGATATATATCTGTTTAAGAGAGATCAACTCTTAACATTGCATGAAAAGTGAGATTTTCCTCAATAAATGGCACTGTAAATTATAAATGTCATGGAAATATTGAGCTTTCAGTGATCCTTTTGCACTGTTCCTTTTCTGTGGCAGAATGATTCTACAAGATACAGTTTTAATAGGGGTAAAAAAAAAAAAAAGTTTTTGGTGCCCATTTATTTTGGGCTTTCTGAAATCAGCACAAAGTCATAATTATACATACAGGGTCAAAAATATACAAAATGCATACTTAATATTTGATTAAATATCCCTTAGAAATTTCACTTTGACCAGATACTTTTATTCTGAGAAACTGATCACACGGTGACAGTTTGGGTCTTCCTCCAGTAAAGTGGCTTGGCAAAGTGGTAACACCTCCCAATAGTTTGGATTTCCAGACAATTGTTTGAAATGATGGTCTGAGGGTCTGCAATTGTTTAGAAATGGATCTAAGAGACATTCCTGTGTTGGATGATGCTCTCCTGATTTCCACTGAGCTCCTTTGACTTTCCTATCATACAATGTGTTGGTCAATTGAATTAGTGCAAACAATGGAATTAGTGCAAGTTAAGACATTTTGGAACTTTCAGCACCACTGAATTACTTATCTGGGTGGCTGAGTATGTAAATTCTTTACCATGGATTTATAATATTGACCTTGTGCTGATTTCAGAAAACCCAAAATAAATGAAAGCTTGTACATCAAATCAATTTTGTGTTTTACAGTCATGTAAGATGTATGTTTTTCAATCATTCTGCGACAGACAAAGAACAGTCTAAAGAAATAATTGAAAGCTGAATATTGCCATGATGTTTATGTCCATTATGGCAATCATGTCTGTATATGTAAACTCATGATGTCAGCTGTATGATTTACATGATTTTCATTCTCCACAAAACATCCGGTGATTTAAATTTAGTCAGTATTATTTGTCATTACCAGTAGGATAATTCTTATAAGATTTATTCCCAAAATTAACAATAAACAATGCAATTTGAAACAAATGCTGAACTATAAAAAGAACTTAATTATGGAAAATTAAGATTTGTTTTATTGTTTCACCAAGAAAATTGTAAAAGAAACATAAACATACAGGATATTAAGTGAAAAGTTTTTCCAAAGGCATAACTCTAATGAAGCTTTTTAGGCATCTTTATTTTAATAGCTCATTGCTCATTTGTCTGTGTGTGTGTTCGTGCTGACTGCGACAGATGGGTTAAATGCAGAGGTGGACGTTCACTGTCCTTCAGTGTACATGATACAAAATCAAGGATTCTTCTTCTTCTGAATAGTGTATGTCTGTCAATATTGTATTGCAGTTTCTGAAATTAATAAGTATCAAACATCACACTCACAAATAATTTTCTGTCATGACTGAGAGATCTTTGTACAGAACAAAACAGTAACGTTCTGTCGAATTTCCTTTGTTTTCAAACCATATATTAGAGGATTAAGAAAAGGAGGAAATACCATCAAAGATGTGGCAATTGTGCCTCTTATGGACTGGGATACATTAGCAAATCTGTGTGAAATTATGGCAAACAGTGAAATGAATTCTAAACATAAGTAAACAACTAGGTGTGTACCGCATGTCAGAATTGCTTTGCTTTTTGCATCAGACTGTCTTTTAGAGACACATGTGATTAGGATTTGAATGTATGTGAATAACATTAAAAAACAGTGTTTGAATGTGTTGCAAAGCTGTAAGAGACAGCCCATAGTAATTATTCAACCTTATGTCCCCACATATTAGCTTCATCAAACTTGGACCAAACTATGCTTACTAATATAAAAATAAATATATCTAAAATATGAAATATAAAATATAAAGTGCATATGCAATGCAGAATATAAAAGTAGAATGAAAATAAGCAAAAATAAACATAATTAAAATAAAGAATAAAGAATAACAAATAACCAATCAATGTGCAGTAGGACAGCGATCAAACAATATGCAATAGGACAGATATAATGTGCAATGTGCAATGTCTTGTGCAAAATTGCAAATATAGAGGTAGATGGTGATTATAATCTGTGGTTCAAAAGCCTGATGGAAATATAGAGGTAGATGGTGATTATAATCCGTGGTTCAAAAGCCTGATGGCCTGGGGGTAAAAACTGTTTGTCAGTC
>JAOANJ010000009.1:29509287-29520384 GCA_026413345.1 Ariopsis seemanni | reverse complement strand
CAAAATGTTTTGTAATTACTTGTTAATATGACTGCGGTGTTGTGGTTATTCTTTTTTTATTTGCTTTTGCTTTTTTCGTAGCAACAGTCTACAGTTTCTTAGGAACAGTTAAGTAGATTCTCCATTTATTTATGGATTTATTTGTTCATGCATTTATTTATTTATTTATTGCAAACTTCGATGTCCCACCCTGGCCAATCATCTCTGTAAGAACAGTCTTAGCAAAACTGAGCTGCGAGTGGCAAAAATTAACCACGCTAAATAATGGAAGAGCCTCAAGACGCAAACATACTCACACTACATTATGAATTAAATCTTTGCTTCAGTGATGCAGGCAACAAAAATGAAATACTAAAATGGCAGATGTTTATCAAACTACAAAACTAACAATGTCTGTGTCTTGTTTCCCATTGTTTGATGGTGTCCTTTTGGTGGTGCTTTTTTTCATTTTTGGATTATGGCTTTCATCATTGTTTCTGATACCATTACATATTATATCATGCTTTTATACTCTCATTTAGCTCTGTGAAGGTTAGGTACTTTTATTTTAGGTTATGCATTTTTTTTTCTGATTCCACTGAGTTTGGTAGCTTTCTGCAAATTGCTTGAGCCTGTTTATACTTTTCATGCAATAAATAAAACTATTTGTCAGTTAGAAATTTTGGCGCATTCAAATAAATGAACTATTGCACAGAAACGCAGACATGAACTTTTGAATTGTTAGAAACAAGTAACTGCTAGCTTAAACCCTGTTGCAGTGTTCATTGGGTCATGTTGCAATACGTTTTCAAAAGAAAAATACACTATTAAATAAAAACACTATTCTTGTTCTGTAGGTGAACTGAAAAATACTGAATATTTTACTTCCTTTACACAGTAACTAAATTAATTCAAAATTTTGTACATAACTAACTTAGGCATGCTCTTGAAATTCTCTTTTGTGCATTTTTTAATCACATACATTATTTTCTGAATTCATCAGTCCACCTAAAGGAAACAAAATCTGCTTTCACAGCACATACATACTTACTATATGTATGAAAATCCACTATGAAATGTATAAACACGCTGTTGAGGCAAAATTAATGCCTTGTTGAGTACAGATTTATGATGCATACTTGGATTTTATAAAACTGGTGTCTGCTAATCAGGTTGTTATTGAACATGTATGTTTTTAAAACATGTGCAAATACAGAACTGCTAAAATATGTGAATTCTCTTTACTAATAACATGAACTGTCCGCAGGAAATGAAATTATCCTGGGGAATCCTGTGCGATACCAAAAAAAAAAAAAAAAAGTTTCAAAAAAGGATAAAAACATAATAATAATAATAATAATAAAAACATGAAGAATTATAATTATGCAAATCTCAGACCATCCTTGCAACAGTATTGAAGTTCTATGAGTAACATAAATCATATAAGCCATATGTGCCATAAATACGCCATTCTCCCAAAACACATAACGCCACAGGCATTTGCTCAGTCAAGTCGACATGCTAAGTTTAGTTCATGTCAGAAACAATAGAAAAAAATACGATCGTTACAATTGTTAAGATATAAATTTGCTACATATGACAGCTACAACCGAACATACTAATTAGAAACGAGTTGACAACTTACCCATTGTTTATTTCCTACAGTATATAACAATGTGACTACTAGAGAAATGAGATGATAGTCCCCTGCTGAACTGAATATTAACATATAATTATCATAAAACACATTACTGTGTGTGTAATAATTATCGCTACTTACACTATACTGCATGTTTGCCATCCTAGAATGACTAACAAAGTTTACACAGTGTGCTTTTATTAGAAGTTATTGGCAGGTTGACAACTTTTTACAGAAAACCAAACTTGCAAAAAAAAACTTTAGGTCCAGACAGTAAGATATAGATAAATAGAGAGCGACAGACAGAAAGAGAGGCTCACAAGTAAGAAGGGGAAAACCTCTTCGCAATGACACATCCTCTCCAGGCCTGCAAACTAAAGCTCTCCACACACACACACACACACACACACAATCAGTGTGACACTTGCACGGAAGCTTTTTAAGCTGATGTTTTTCACTTAACAAGTAAAAAGATAGAAGAGAGACCTACCGATGCAGTTGAGGTTCAGGCTATGTCCTGAAGTAGGCGACGATACAGATAGACACATGCGCGCACACACACACACACACACAGACACGCATTGTGGGTTTACACAGAAATTAGTCTGGTTGAGGACTAAATGTAGGTGAGTTACAGCATGGCCACCTCTGGCCAACCCCTCCCCTCACTCACCAGCTGCTTCTTGATTGGCCCATTTGGTGCACATCTGTACAAACTGATCAATTCATCTCATAGCTGAAGTTAGAGTGTTGAGTCAGTGTTGATGTAACTGAAGGAAGTAGACATCATCTGCAAAACACATATGACAGTTATAGTAGTTATTAAAACAAACAAAATAAATTGTAATTAGAAATTGTAGAATAATATCATGTACTGTTGTAGGATGAACAATGATTGCTTATGTCACATGGGTTAGACACAAAAAGTGTATATCTGTTATGCGGAGTGAAAGTCATGCAGGTCATCATGCAGATGGTTACTAATAAAGTAGTAAGAAATACTGCTTGAGGAAAAGAAGTGGGGTGCAAAAGTCTGTCAATTAAAAGTAAATTAGTCATTAGATGGATGACTGGATAATCGTTTATCATTTCACTGAGCTGTCTCTGGTTTCTTTGTGTTATTGTGTCATATATGCATTTGTCGATTGTTTGCCATGGGTTATTTTTATTAATTCCAATTTTCCTTTATCACTTGCCATGGGTTATTTTTTTGCATTACTTTCCAACTTACTTATTTATTTATTTATTTTGTCATGTGTTGTCTGTTACCTTCAACTCGCTTCTCATTTCCCATGCGCCATTTTTGTTACTTCAAACTTATTTATCATTTGCATTGTGCCATTTTTTGAAACTTCCAAGTTAGGTATTACTTGTCATGAGTCATTTTTTTTTCCAACTTATTTGCTCTGGGTTTTTTTTTTCGTACTTATGCCTCACTCATGATTGGGCCTGTGTAATTAGGTTTATATGCAGCATGACCCCGTTTTTAATAATGGCGTAAAATTCTCTCAATGGTTTTAGAAATATAACAATCATGATAACATGCATTTGAGTGCAAAATGTATGAAAGGCATTGAAGCAAGTGTTTCTGTCTCACCCTGGCCAAACATGGCTGTATTGTAGAGTTAGAAGTAACAACAATGCGGTAAAGGTAACAAAACTTACAAAAATACCAAACACTCACAAAAAGTGATTACTGAGGTGGATCAAAATGCTTAAATGGGATGTAGTGAAAAAAAAAAAAGTCACACAATAAGATGATAGATGATTATTGGATTACATTTCTAATGACAATTAGGTGTTTTATCTTGTTTATAAGCCTTGTAGCTGAGCAGCACTTTTTTTCACTCTTCTACATGACAAAATTGATATTGACTTTAGTAATTAATGACAGTTGCTTTGACCAGTTATATTCTTTTCCAGCCTTTCCTTAAATATTAATCATTAAACTGTACCTACCGTACACTACACTATTCTTCAGTTTTTTCAGCTGCCCACTCATGCCCAGATTAAAAACAAACAAAAAAAAAAATCCACAAATTGAAAATGTCAAGAGATGGAAAATAGTCAATAAAGGGAGAACTGTCAAGCCACTCACTGCTGAGCCTCAAATTAAACCTACTAAGATTCATGAAGAGTGCACAGTCCCTCACAGAGGCATCTGAAATCATCTAAAATCAGCCAGGTCCTTACGTATGTGTGTGAGATCTTATCAGTGGCTTCTATATATGCAAAAATAACAGGATATAATGTAGAACATAGCCTCTATATCTAGATCTGAATCAATGCTTCAGATCTAAAATGGCTACTTTAAGCCCATCATGGCCATTTTAATGTTTTACAAAAAGCAAAAGAACAAAATGTATATGTGTGCATGTGCAAGTGTGTATGTGCCTCTATTTATGTTACAGAGATGATAAAGATATGTGTCAGAGGTTTTCATCAATTTAACTTGAATAATTAACAAAACTAAGTGATGCAAAATAAACCATGGTCACACTACTTTCACCTCCCTTCATATCACACACGTGTGCGCGCACACACACACCTTTCATGAGGAGGATGCCCAAATTGTGCCAGTTTCCAAAAAATGCAGTGAAATATTTTATACATATTAAATCACAAGAGGTAACTCTCTCTCTCTCTCACGCACGCGCATGCACGCACTCGCTTATTTAAAACCTCAATTTAAATGTGTACGTATTGCAGTTATATTGAATATTTATAGCAAAGGATGGCCTTCCTGCAAATTTGTCCCCTCTCTTTCTTCAGAATTATGACTTTCACACCTCTGATCATATCAGCAATTGTAAGTGCAGGGCATGCATTGCATAGTCCTAATTAAAATAACAAATATGCAAAACACATTTTTACTCAGTTGTTCCTCAGTTATTACTTATTCTCTAGCATGTTATTCAGTAACTATAGTGAAATATTTAGTAAGCACATAAAGTTAATAGAAAAGATGAGCGTGATGAACTAAGTCTGAACTAGCCGATGAGTTTGAACGGTGAATTCAATAGCATCAATCAATCAAAAGACAATTTTTAAAATACAAAAATACAATTTAATAATAATAATAATAATAATAAGTATCTAGTTTATGAAAACAAAAATGTATTTTCTGATAATATGTATGGGTTTTTTTAGGCCATTTTCTTACCTTGACTTGGCTGTCTTCAATGTTCATGCAGTGTAAAGAGCAAATGTAACAAATTCATCAGTACCAGTCAATCTGACTAATTGTGTCTCAAGCCTTGCTCATTAAGTGTGACTTACTCACACTGAACTGTTGAATAGGTATGTGTCATAGTGAAAAGGACATAAACCTAATCAATTCAGTTGGAAATTAGATGATTGTCCGAGATGCTCCTGCACCATCACATCTTTATCAAAATACAGAATAGTGCTAGAACAATCTGTACAGGTAACGCCAGACAATGTTTAAATGACCTAATAAAAATGCAAGACATTTAGTTAAGAGAACTGTGGCTCTGGGGGTGTGGTTGAGCATCAGCTGTGGATGGAGAGGAGGCAGGTTAAACCAGCAGGTAACATGTGATGAGTCTCGCCTGTGTCAGATTACCAGCAATTTATTTATGTGTGTCCTTTTTTGTGTTTGCTGGGAAAAGCCAGTTAGCGCAGAAAGAACCAGCACAGAGCTGTGTGTGTGTGTGTGTGTGTGTGTACCCTTCTGTCTGTGCATGTGTGTGTCTCAGTGTGAGACCTGCAAATAAAAAGAAGTTTTGCTGAAAACTCTGAGTGCAAAATAAACCCATCTGAGTTATTCCAAGCCTGTTCCCTGACTCCTCATGTTCTAGAATCACGAGTGTTACACTGGTGCTAACACCCAAGAACTGAGAAGGAAGTGCTGTCACAGAGTCAGTGTCAGTTCCTGAGATCATCCAGACCTTCACCAGCATTCACCAAGACAAACAATGGGCCTTCATCAATCTGTGCACAGCTCACCTTTGCCCAACAGTTCCAATATGCTGCTGACAGTGGCTAATGGGAGAAGAGCATGATACGGATGACATCATTGATTGAGTGGTACTGGAGCAGTTCATCAGTTGGCTGCTAGAAGGAGCAATAGTGTGGGTCCAGCCCACTGTTTGGCGTCACTAGAAGAGGTGGTCCAACCAGCTGAAGACCATCTGGCAGCATTTCCAGGGCAAGTGCCCTACCCCTTTTCCCTCACCCTCTTGTTTTTATCCTTCCCTTGTCCCCTGTCCTCCCCTGTCCCTGCATCATGGAAACAGGGGACAATTCCCCAGAAGCCAGCTCCCCAAACCTGTGTCCCTCCCTGTTTTCCCTCACCCTCTTGTGCCTCTGTGGCAGTGCTTCCACTAACTCCTTCTCTCTCTCCATAGGTGGAACTGTCTATGCTCACAAAGACCAGGCCAAAGCCCGGGCAGGTCTGTAGACATGCTGGGAAAGCCAGGAATTTCTTGAATCAGCATCCCCTTATGAAAGTGGGGATTCTGATCTGGATTCCTGAGACACCTGTGGCCTCCCCAGTCAAGCAGGAATGTACTGAGTGGCAGTGAGTATATCAGGCCTTGGTGGACTTGGAATGGAACTAGACCATAGTCCATCAAAACCTGATTCAATGCTGATTCAAAATAAATATGTCTATTTATTGTTTCTTTTTGTGTTATTTGTTCTTATGTGTCTATTTTGCATTTTGCACTGCCAGTACTGAGAGCTGCTAAATTGTGTTTAGTTGTTTCTAAAACAATGACAATAAGGTTCTACCTTATCTTAATTGGGAAATGCACAATTGGTAAAAGTGAGGTGAGTACACAGGGATGTTCAATAGTATACTCTAGTACCTGCCATAATTCAATTCTGGGAAGAAAAAAAAATAGTGTAAGGTCAGTGATTGGTCCTCACCTCACCCATCCACTAATTTTTGGTATATATTGGCCTGGATTTCAGACATTGGTGAGGTAAAGATTTGTGGATGGGTCCTGCACTGACCAGGTGTGGAATATGCACAGCCTTGGCTGGGGAGGCAGTCCCAGGGCCATCAAAGTCAGCTATGCATCAGGGGAGCTCCATCCCACCTCCCTTTGCAAGGATTCCCCTTGGGGATTTCCTGCTGGAAAAGTCCTTATATGAGACCCAAAGACACACTTTTGACCAATTGAGGGTAATTAGTGGTCATAAAATTCAGCCTAATCTTGCTCTTTCCCACCTGTATGTTTTCATCATTAAATATATAACCTATCGAGTGGCAGACAACACTCAAACTAAGGAAGAAATTACCCAGTTTTTGGTCTCAAAAAACTGTAGGGAACTTCTGTTTCATGCTACTCATTGCTATCCCATGGCTGGATGTTTAGGACAGAATAAAATACTGAACTGTCTCATGGCCAATTTCTATTGGCCAGGCATTTGTGGCAATGTTCTCACTTGGTGTGTGGCATGCCATGAATGTAAGCTAGTGAATTCACCAGCCACCCCAAGAGCATCATTGTACCCTTTACCATTATTTGAGATACCCTTTGAAATAATTGGTTTGGATCTTGTCGGGCCATTAGACTGAACTACACAAGGGCATTGGTTCATATTAGTCTTTGTAGATTATGCAACACGATACCCAGAAACAGTGCCTCTACACAACATTTCTGCACACAGTGTTGCAGATGCACCCTTCTGTGTTATCTCTTGAGTTGGCAAAAGAGATCCTGACTGATCAGGACACAACGGCCATGTCAAATGAACAAACTGTTCACACTTCATGAACTGTACAAATTATCAGGGATTAAATTGATTTCTACCAGTGTTTACCATCTTCAAACAGATGGACTGGTAAAAAGGTTTCATCAAACACTTAAAGACATGACTGTTAAGTTCATTCATAGGGATGCATGGAATTGGGATAAATGGCTTGAACCCCTAGTATTTGCAGTAGGAGGTCCCACAAGCCTCTATGGGTATCTCCACGTTTGAATAATTCTATGGATGCAAGCCTCATGGCATCCTGCATGTCATTAGGGAAAATTAGGAGGAGGGACCTTCTATTAGGAAAAATGAAATTCAGTACATTCTTGGCCTGAGAGCAAAACTCTACACATTGAATCACCTAACCCAGGAGCATTTTCTACAGGTGCAAGAACGGCAATCCCGGTTGTGTAATAAAGGTGCTTGGCTATGGGAACTTGCACGGGGTGAAAAAGTGCTTGTTTTACTACCCACATTGAGCTGCAAATTACTTATGAAGTGGCAAGCACCCTTGAAATCACATGGCAAGTCCAAGAAGTTGACTATGAGGTCAGGCAAATGGAGGGAATGCACTTCAAATATACTGTACCATGTTAGGCTGGGATCAGAAGTAAGTCCAAAAAGTGAGGTCCAATTCACCCTGGTCTCCTGTGGAGACCACCTCTAACTGTCCCAGAGAGCAAAGGTTGCAGAAGGAATTTTCTGATGTGTTTTCACCTCTACCCAGTCACAATGACCTCATAGAGCATCACATTGAGACTCCTCCAGGTGTGGCTGTGAACAGCTGCCTGTACCAGTCACCTGAACACAAAAATGTGGTTTGGGATGAACTCAAGGCTATGCTTGATATGGGGGTAATCAAGGAGTCCCACAGTGATTGGAGCAGCCTGGCGGTCTTGGTGCTCAAGATAGACCTTTTGTTCTGCAGACTGACATGTTGGACAGAGGGCTAGTGTCCCTTTCCTCTCAGGTGGTGGAGAGGGAGGAGCGTCCCATGCTATACATCAGCTGCAAAGCCTGAAATCAGAGGGCATCCTGGCCTGAGTATATGGCAGTGGGCAGATCACAAGTGATGAGTCTTACCTGTGTCAAATTACCAGCAATGTATATGTATCCTTTTTTGCATTTGCAAAGAGAAGCCAAGGAGCAGAGAAAGACAACCAACACAGAGCTGTGTGTGTGCCTTTGTGTTTGTGTAAGTGTGTGTCTCAGAGTAAGATCTGCAAATAAAATGAAATTCCACTAAAAAGTGAGAGTGTAAAATAAACACTGGAGTTATCACAAGCCTGTTTCCCAACTCATCATATCCTAGAACCATGAGAATGTTACTAGAACAGACTGACTGATTTAATTACATTATATTACATCACATGCCATTTAGCAGATGCTCTTATCCAGAGCAACATACAGTGAGTGCAAAAGTCAGGTACATGAAGTGCTGAACTTCGAGACAAGAAATTTCTAGTGTCAACTGGAACAAGTGACAACAATACCAAGTGTAATATGCTGTTGAAATACCAATACTCAAAGAGCCAAGGAAACAAACCAACCACATAAAGTATAACTAAATAAAGAACACAAAACAACTAACCCCAGGCTAGACTATACACAACCTGGTTTGGTCTAGACTGAAACACAGTTACACAGTAGGCGGGGAAGCAGGGGAGAGATGCAGCCTGAAGAGGTGAGTCTTCATTCTGCACTTGAAGGTGGTCAGGAAGTTGGCAGTTCTGACCTCACTGGGAAGGTCATTCCACCAATTTGTTAATATACCTGAATGACTAATATTCCTGCATTTCAGGCCTGCAACACTTTCCAAAAAAGTTGGGATGGGGGCAATTTAGGGCTAGTAACAAGGTAAAAAATGAAATAATGATGTGATTTGGTACAAAATCAGTATACAGGAAAGGCCTAGTTGTTGAAGTGCAAAGATGGGCCAAGAATCTCCAGGTTATCAACAAATGCATGAGAAAATAATGTCTAAAAACAACATTCATCAAAGAAAGACATGAAGGGATTTTGATATATGACCTGCTATGGTGCATAATATCATGAAATGATTCAAGGACTCTGGAGGAATTGTGGCGTGTGAAGGGTACAAGCCTAAGCTGAACACCTGTGATCTCTGATCCTTCAGATGGCACTGTATCAAGGACCATCATTCATCTATAGCTGATATAACCACATGGGCTCAGGATTACTTTGGCAAACCTTTGTCAAGCTCTACAATAAGAAGTTGCATCTACAAATGCCAGTTAACATGTCACTTCCAAAAAGGAAACTTTATGTCAATTGTGTCCAGAATCACCATTGACTTATCTGGGCTCAGAGGCATCTGGGATGGACCATCACACAGTGGAAACATGTATTGTGGTCAGAATCGGTATTCTAAGTGTTTTTTGTAAGAAATGGATGCCTTGTGTTCCGGACCAAAGAGAAAAAGGACCATCCAGACTGTTCCCAGCAACAAGTCTAAAACCCAGGGTCTGTCATGGTATGGTGTCAGTGCCCTTGGAAAAGGTAACTTACACTTCTACAATGGAGCATTAATGCAGAAAAGTACATTGAGATTTTGGAGCGACATATGCTACCTTCAAGACAACACCCTTTCAAGGGATTTTTCAACAAGACATTGCAAAACCACATTCTGCACACATTACAAAGGCATGGGTCCGGAAGAAGAGGGCACCTTCACTCTCAGTCATAAACAGAGAATATGTGGTGAATTTTGAAATGAAAAATATGACAACTACGACCTTACACTGTTGCACACCTTAAGACCTGCTTGAAGGAAGAATCATTCAAAATAACATCTGAAATGCAACATCACTTGGTGCCTACACTTTCTAAACAGCTTTAAAGTGTTGTGAGAAGCAATGGCAACATTACAAAGTCGCAAATGTTTTACTGCTCCAACTTTTTTTTAATATGTTGCAAGAATCAGAATTGAAATAAGTGTTTGTTTAAAAAAAAAAATGATGTGCTGTTGTATTGTGTTGAGTGCAATATGGTTCAAAGATGATTTACAAATCACTGTTTTCAGTTGTTTTCTATTTCAACATACTGCCCCAACTTTTCCTGATTTGGGTTCGTAATAAATTGCAAAAGTGCCATGCATTTCTCAGAAATGAAAACTAGACCAAGCAGCCTGTTCGAAAAAGGTGAGATGTCTTATGTGACCACTTTCCATTTGTTCATCAGCTGTGTGTATACATGTGGTGTGTGTTGGTGTGATAGTGAGAAAGAGCTGATAAGGCTGTAGTTCACAGGAAATGGCATCTTAGAGGCTACGACAATCAAATATGGGTTTAATTGACTCTTTGAAAGAGAGAAGCATTCTGATATATTAAATGGACGACTACAATCTAACAAACTATGTATGTGTATTTATAAGGCAAAAGATAAAAAGAACAGCAACAGTATCTGAAAACAATGCAGATTTCACATTAGTGGGAAAGTCACCCTTAATTTCTATTATCTGTATTGCATATAGCACACTTTTAAATTCCATTCATTAATTTGCCTCCAACCATGGCTAGCCACAATAGTTCTGCTTACAGATTTAGTTTCTTTAAAGTCAGTTATGAACTGGCATAACTTGTAGATGTGAGATGCCTTACAATAGACCACATGATGCATAAAATGTTTCCTGATTTGAACGGTTCAGCGATTTTACAGACTACTCCTCTCCCCCCCCCCCCCCCAACAATTTAGAGGAAAGGCTTTGCATACTGTACTCAACGACTTTTGTG
>JAOANJ010000009.1:29483182-29496145 GCA_026413345.1 Ariopsis seemanni | reverse complement strand
AGACATATTTTTTAACACCTGTATGTAGCCAAGGATAGCAAATAATGTGTTAATATTACACGTTTACACATCTTCAAGAAATATTACAACTTCTATGTAGTTTTGTAGATTGTATAGTAAACTTTGGCCTGCAAGACTGAAGTAAAAATAAGTCACAATCTGTTATTTCCCACATTCTGTGGTATTGTTATTAATGCAATATTATATGAAAACTCCCATATCCATCACTGGAGATCCCTTTGCATTGCTCCTTACAAGCTGTGTGAGGTGTGTGAATAGATTGCTAAAATGGTATGTTTCATTTCAACACCTTTTTAGTTTGTGCATTTTATTTAGGCAACTTCTACTTCTTGCACTACACTTCCAGTTATGACTACACTGCAGTTGCATTTGCATGGTGATTCATATAATTGCCACTTCATGTAGTTTGAGGTCAGTGTTTTTATGATACATAGTGAAGATTAGTTCTATCGTTATGAGTCTTGGAGACATGATAAGTCATGCATGCATCTATAAAACCAAGTGAAACAAAACAGAGATTATTATGATGACTTGGTAGATTATTTTATCATGAACGGGCCTACATTTGATAGAGATAGGGTGTGATAAGAAGGGACTCAGTTAAAGACCAGAATTATTTTATTTATTATTATTATTATTATTATTATTATTATTATTATTATTATTATTATTATTAATTATTTATTTATTTTTTGTGTGTGTGCCTTAACAGGGACAAAGAGAGCATTGATTATTTGCTAGTTTAAGAACAGTCAAAGAGAGTATATGGTAGATTCATTAAAAAGTAATAGATAGATAGATAGATAGATAGATAGATAGATAGATAGATAGATAGATAGATAGAATCTACCATACACTCTCTTTGACTAAGTTTTCTGTTTGTTTTTGGAGAAATATGGCATGAAAAATAAAACTCAAATGCAACCACCTATCTGTTTTAGACTGTGTGTGTGTGTGTGTGTGTGTGTGTGTGTGTGTGTGTGTGTGTGTGTGTGTGTTATAGTTTGCCCCATATCATGCTTATTACTTCATTGTTGAAATCTAATTGCTCTAATGTTCAGCTACTGATAAATATTTGATTTTCGCCTCCCATTTACAACTGCAAATCAGAAAAAGTTGGGACAGTATTTTGAAATTGAAATTAAATTTGGAAACAATGATTTATAAATAATGTTTGACCTGTATTGCACTCAAAACAATGCAACAGTAGATTATTTGATGTTTCAGCTAATGAATTTTATTGTTTTTGTTTGTTTGTTTGTTTGTTTTTCTCAAAATAAACACTTATTTCAATTCTGATTCTTGCAACACATTTCAAAAACTGTTGGGACAGTAAAGCATTTACCACTTTGTAATGTTGCCATTCTTTCTCACATCACTTAATTAGGGACTGAAGACACTACCTGTAAGTGATGATGGATTACAGGTTTTACATTGTCCCATTCTTCCTGCAAACAGGTTGTCATGCTTTTTGTTTCAAAATTTGCCACACATTCTCTATTGGGGACAGAGGGGATAGGGACCCTCTTCTTCCACAGCCATGCCTTTGTAATGTGTGCAGAATGTGGTTTTGCTTTGTCTTGTTGAAATATCCCTAGAAAAGAGTGCATCTTGAAGAGAATATATGTTACTCCAAAATCTCACTTTACTTTTCTGCATTATTGCTGCCATCACAGAAGTGTAAGTTGCCTTTTCCAAGGGGACTGACACAACCCTATACTATGACAAACCTTGGCTTTTGGACTTGTTGCTGGTAACAGTCTGGATGGTCCTTTTCATCTTTGGTATAGAGCACATGGTGTTGATTTCTTCCAAAAAAAGACCTGGAATACTGATCTCTATTGTGGTCAGACAAATTTTCACTGTGTGATGGTCCATCCAAGCTGCCTCCGAACCCAGAGAAGTCAACAGCACTTCTGGACACAGTAAACCTCAGGCATCCTTTTTGCACAGTGAAGTTTTAACTGCCATTTGTGGATGCAACTGTATTGTATAGCTTGACAAAGGTTTGCTGAAGTAATCCTGAGCCCATGTGGTTATATCAGCTATAGATAAATTACGGTTCTTGAAACAGTGCCATCTGAGTGATCAGAGATCACGGGTGTTCAGTTTTGGCTTGCGCCCTTGCCCTTTTTGCACCAAAATTGATCCAGGTTCCTTGAATTGTTTAAATGATACTTTCTACCATAGAGAGTGAAATATCCAAATCCCTTCATATCCTTCTTTGTCGAACATAAGTTTTTTAAACATTTCAGTACTTTTTCTCTTGCCTTTGTTGACAAACTGGAAATCCTCAGCCTATGTTTGCTCCTCAAAGGTGGATCCTTTCCTGTATACTGATTTTGAACCAAATCATGATTACAATCACCTGTTGATATCACCTTTATCAAATCACATCATTATTTAATGGTTTTGCCTTATTACTAGCCTGATACATTGCCCCCCCCCCCCATCCCAACTTTTTTTGGAATGAGTTGTAGGGCTGAAATATATTTACAAATGAAATGAAGTTGAACATATAAAACATGAAACATCCTGGGTTCATACTGTCTGCAGTGAAATACAAGTCAGAGTAAATTTAGTAACCACTGCTTTCTTTTTTGATTTGTGTTTTCCATTCTGTCCCAACTTTTTCTGATTTGGGGTTGTAATCTCATGACCACCTGTCATTGGAAAGATGAATATAATTTGCAAGGTCAAGATGTACCCCACAGATCGTGGGTGGGATGAACAACTTATGAACTGACTAATGCTATCCAGTCATGCACGCCTCTATATGACACACAGCCCGCTAAACTAACCCAGAGTGCTAAATGGAAAATAATAGCAATTGCATAAAATGCAAATATTCTTGATTATGGATTGTTGTTGAGTATCGCAATCCATATGTGTGTGTGTGTGTGTGTGTGTGTGTGTGTGTACACGTGTGTGTACACGTGTGTATGTGTGCAGCCTTAAGTTTCTTATTCCTTAGAAATGTTACACCATACCTGCTCAATAAGTACATCTTGGTCCCAAGGGTTCTGCTCCACCTCTCACTGATGGGGTTAGTTTGAGTCACAGGGATTTCCCCTACGTGTTCACTCGAAATTATGCAATCTGTACATGTATTCATTTATGTATTTAAATCATGCATTTATGTACAATATTAAATAACTGAGCCTTGTTTAAGGAAGTGGTGACCTTGACTGAAAGCAACTGTAGACATTTGTGCCACTATATAGTTTATACACCTTTAAGATTTATTGTACTTACTTTGATATTCTTGCCCGAATTTGATCTTAGAATGATCAAGGATGTAACCAAACTTGACAAAATCAGGAATGAAAAGATTAGACAAGAACTGGATGTGAAGAGTGTCCTCACTTTTGTGGAGTGTGCCCAACATAGGTGGTTTGGTGATATGATGAGAATGGAGGACCAACGAATACCAAAGAAATGGTTCATCTGGAAACCTAAAATAGTAATAATAATAATCAGTTGAATTTATATAGTACCTTTCTCACACCCAAAGTCACTTTACAATTAAGGAAAAAGAAAAAGAAAATAGTCTATCAAAAGAAGGCCAGAATGCCATTCCAATGGTGTAGCTGCCACAGTCCCACCAAAAGGCGCACAAAGATAAGTCTCACACCACCCGCACAGCTGCTGCAACACCGCTGGGCAACATCGCTTGGAACACCATGCCATGGATCCACAAAGCGAGCACAGAAGCACCACCACGCAGAGAGCTGGTATGCCCCACACCACCCGCACAGCTGCTGCGCTGCCGCTGGGCAACATCGCTTGGAACACCATGCCAAGCACAAAAGCACCGCTACACAGAGCACTGGACAACCACTATGTTAAAAGAGCAACGAGATCACTGCAGTCCATAGCAAGGAGCACAGGCATCACCCATGGCCAACCCAGGCCTGGAAGGAACTGACGCCCAAAACTGGATCCAGAGCTACGCCCCAAACACTCAACCCCCCCCCCAAAAAAAATAAATAAATCAAACTACACAGACACAAAAAAAGAAAAACAAAATGGAAAATTAAATTAAATTAAAAGCTCTAGTGAGAAGCGGCAGCCACAATGTGCACAGTGCACTCTCAACCGGAAATGGAAAAACCTATGACTAAAAGACTCGTAGGATGACCAAGAAAGAGATGGATCCAAGACATTACTGAGTCACTCATAGCAAGATTAACATCTTTGGACTCTGTAATGGAAGCTGAATTATTTAAAGATCGGGATAAATGGAAAAAGCTTATCTGCTGACAGGTGATAGGCCTATCAGGAGTTGGGTGAGAAGGTGAGATTTATGACTGCTTTTATCAACAGTGGCCAACTCCAATCATCGAGGGCAGGGGCCCAGAACATTCTGGTGATTTTCTTGTTCAAACAAAATTAAACACAAATTAATACTATTAATTTAACTCTTTTTACCAGAGAACAAAAATGGAATTTCTGCCTGTTTTGGGGTATACATGTTCAACATTTATTTGTGATGTCACACTCCACAGTAGTGGTTAATGGCTCAAATGAAAGTAGACCCTCAAGGCTTTAATAATTTGCAGTTTTCGTAAGCATTTTATTAATTTATTTCTTTTTACCTAGCCTACTATTTTTAAATATGATAATTTTATTGTGGAAGTTGTGAAGTGTTTTACTATCAAAAAAGCTTTAGTTATGCTGTCCATTTTATCTTTGAACCAATGTTAATGTAAAGCAGTGTGAAGTTTTTGCCCAGAAAGATGTAATCAGCCAGTTAGTCAGACATTCCTGTTATACAGTCAGTCACTAAGTCATCAGTAGTAACCACTGAATAAAAAGGGAAAGGGTAACATGTGACATTGAGGCTCCTTTTATCGAATATAACATTATTGACCTTCAACGTTAATACACTACAAGTGATGTTAACAAGATAAGGCAACACATGCTGCTTCGAAGAAGAAGGTTTTATTTGTCACATACCATATACATTGCAGGACAATGAAATTCTTTTTTCATGGATACAAGCATATATTTCTTTCATAAAAAGCTGTGGTCAGAGCACAGGGTAAGCCATGATACAGTACCCCTGGAGAGATAGGATTAAGGGCCTTGCTCAAGGGCTTAACAGTGATAGCTTGGCAGTGCTGGGGCTTTTACTCCCTGGTCTTCTGATCAGCAGCACAGAGCCTTAGAAGCACTGAGCCGCCACTGTTTGTTTCAATATAAACAAAATAAACCTGCAGTATAGTATTGAACTGTATTCAATCCACGGGTTTAAAAAAATGCATAAATTAACAAAAAGTAAAAGAAAGAAAGAAGGGGAACATAAGTCACATAACTCATCTCCACCCTCTAGTGGTTGAAACTAAGATTAGCTCATTTAATTTGGTGTTGCTTTTACCGCATTGACTGGGTTCACATGGGTTTAACATGTAAATTTAATAAGGTATTTATGTTGATCTGTCCGTTTGTCTATTTGATTGTTTGTTGGTGCTCTAGCGTCATCAATTCTTGACCATTCTTCACCAAAATGCACAGTACAACTCACTAGGTTCACACAAATACATCATTAGTTTTTGGTGGGTCAAGGTCAAAGGTTAAGGTCACCAAGGTCAAATCTTGTAAAAACACCTAATCGGCCATAACTTCCGAACCAGCATTCATATTGAGATGGTACTGGTGGCATTGGAAAGCATTTTTAAATCACTTTCGAGTGCACCATTTAAGTTTTACCTGTGACATCATCTTGAGGTTGAAAAATGAGGTTAAATTTTACAAGACTTTTGACGAATTAGACCTTGACCTCAAAAACATGTTTATTGATTTGATATCGATACTCTGACCATGAATTAGCATTCTGGGTCTAATTGTAAGGTCATATGCAAAATCTGGGGTCAAAGGTCAAGGTCAAAGTACCGGTTTTTAATGCTAACATTTCAAGTGCCTATCACTCAAAGTTGAACTCAGAATTTGATGAAATTTTTTTGGAGGTTTTGCATGAAAAGCCCTTTTGATCAATAAAATAAAATCTTTAGTGACCTTGATAATGATGTCACAAAAAAATCACGTCATATTCCATCGAATTCCCATTATAATCATTACTTGCAAAAATTAGAGATTTTTGCAAGTATGTTGACCTGTCTGTCTGTTTGTTTGTTTGTTGGTGCTCTAGCATTGTCATTTCTTGACCAATCTTCGCCAAAATACACAGGACAACTCACTAGGGTCACACAAAGACATCATTAGTTTTTGGTGGGTCAGGGTCAAAGCTCAAGGTCACCAAGGTCAAATCTTGTAAAAACACCTAATCGGCCATAACGTCCGTTTCTTTGTTATTCTCGCAAGGATCGTGCTCTGCACGACTTTTCATTTATTTATTTAGTTATTTGGTTAGTTAGTTAGTTAGTTAGTTAGTTAGTTAGTTAGTTAGTTAGTCAGTTAAAAAAAGATAACTGAAAAATAAAATAAACAACAGTAAAACTTGTTTTTCCCCCAGAGTAACCTACTCTAATTCCATGTCAACACAAGCTTTATTTATTAATTTATTTTTACTGAATTTGCTGTGGATACATAATGTATACAGATCATTGGTCTGAGCTCAATCTATAATTGAACATGAAATTTGAATCCAGAATTTTACCTGGACATACTGGACCAAAATCAGACACTCAGAATCTTCTCAGCTATAACAATAGAAATATTGAACCCCTGGTTAACCAAAGACTAAATAAAATTTAAAAAAAAAAGAAAAAAATAATAATTTATAATAATAATAATGATAATAATAATAATAATAATAATAATAATAATAATAATAATAATAATAATCATCATCATCATCATCACAGTCCGAATAATAGGAACTTTTAGACCTGGAGCTTGAATGACAGTCATCACCAGATAGATACATGAAATTAATTGCTTATATATAATAAATCAAATCATGTCATGCTCAATCTTGATTTCTTTGTTTTGGTCAATAGGTGAGGACATTTTACAGTGTTGTGGTTGTTTTTCTTATACCCTTTTCTGTTAATTATCTTCATATTTGTTCATTAATAATAGTATTTACCTGTATTCTGTTTTTAAATGCTGTTTTTTGTTTCTTGCTAAATCTTTGGTATCCTCATCTTTCGATACATTTTTGGCAGTTACTTGCCTTTTGTGTGCAATATACATTTGCCTGGATACGTCTGGATGTTCACATGGTTCTTTTTATTATTTCATGCTATAGCACACATGGGCATCATATGGCCTGCGGGCCGGATCCGGCCCCCATAGTACCCTCGGAATTTGGAGGGGAAAAAAAAAAAAAAACGCCCTCTTTATCCGAACTGATCCTGCTATTAAAACCAATTCAACAGATGTTGCTGTGTGAAATTACAATTTGGTTCATTCTCTTCTTCACTCCTCAAAGTAACAAACTCTAAATGGCCAGGCAGCTGCTAAACAATTTGTCAAGATGAGTGGAGCAAAAAAGAGAAAAGTTGACACTGAATGTCGAGTATTTAACAAAGAATGGACACCAAAATATTTCGCTAAGAACGTCGGCTCAAAGGTGATCTGTTTGATATGTCAGGAAAGTGTCTCAGTCTTCAAAGAATATAATATTGGCAGGCACTTCAATACAAGACATGCTAATTATGCCATAAATTTGTTCGCACGGGAGAGGAAAGAAAAAGCCATGAAATTGTGCTCCAACTTACCAGCTGGGCAGAATATTTTTACAAAGCAGTCTACTGTACAGGAGTCATCAACAAAAGTGAGCTATATGCTGTCACACAAAATCGCCAAACACAGCAAACCATTTTCAGATGGTGAATTTATAAAAGACTGTATGGTTGAGGCAGCTAGCGTACTGTGCCCTGACAGCAAAAGTCACTTCGAAAATGTGAGCCTGTCTCGCCATACAGTTACACGTCGCATTGAAGTAATTGATGATGAGCTGGAATCTACATTGTTAAAAAGGGCCTCAGATTTCACTTACTTTTCGATAGTGCTGGATGAAAGCACTGACATCAAAGACACTGCCCAGCTGCTTATACTTATCCGAGGAATTACTGACATATTTGAAATAGTGGAGGAGTTTCTTGTGATGGAATCAATGAAAGGCACGACAAGAGGTTCAGACCTCTACGACACGGTGTCAGGATGTATGCAGAGATTAAACCTGCCGTGGACAAAGTTACTGAACGTGACTACTGATGGCTCGCCAAACCTCACTGGCAAGAATTCTGGGCTATTGCGTAGGATACAGGACAGGGTGAGAGAGGATGACCCCAACTCAACTCTGATTTTCTTGCACTGCATCATTCATCAGGAGGTCTTGTCTAAATCGGTGTTAAAGCTTGACCACGTCACCAAAACCGTGACTAAACTTGTCAATTTCATCAGGGCCTGGGCGCTTAACCACCGCCAGTTTATTCAGTTGTTGGAGGAGTGTGAGACAGAACACACTGATGTGCCATACCACTTGAACATACGCTGGCTGAGCCTGAGCAAAGTGCTGCGCCGTGTGTGGGACCTGAGAGGTGAGATAGGGTTGTTTCTCGAGAATGTCGGGAAGGCTAGTGACTTTCCAGAACTTAAAGATCCTGATTGGATGCTTGACTTTGCCTTCGCTGTGGATTTAATGGGCCATTTGAATGACCTCAATCTGAAGCTGCAGGGGGAAGGATGTATTCGTGCATGAACTGTATTCCTACGTGCGAGCATTCAGAGCAAAACTGACCCTGTTTTCCCGACAAATGTCAAACAAGAGCTTTACACATTTCCCAACTCTTGCCACAATGAAGGATGTGCCATCTTGACTCACTGTCAAATACACCACTACACTCGAGGATTTGCACACTGAATTCAACAGGCGTTTTTTCCGACTTCGGCAAGATTGAAAAAGAGATGGAACTGGTATCCTCCCCCTGTACCTTTGACAACGACCAAGTGTCTCCAGAGGCTCAGCTTGAGTTAACTGACTTGCAGTGCGAGCCCACTCTCAAAGAGAAATTCACTTCGTCATCATTGGACAAGTTCTACGGTGCATTGAACGAGGGCCAGTTTTCTAACAGGATGCTAGTTTTATTCGGCTCCACGTATGTATGTGAACAGACTTTCTCTGTGATGAACTATAACAAGTCCCACTACAGATCACGGCTAACCGACGGACACCTGTCATCCATTTTGCGCATCTCAACATCCAACATGACACCAGACTTCGATGGTCTGGTAAAGAGATCGGACCGCCTTAATTGTTCACATTAAGTTACATAACACTGATGAAAAGCTTTTCGTCTCATAGTTGTGTAGGCCGTAATACTGTGTTCTAAAGTAGCCTATCTCCACAGATCAGTTCACCTGAATTGAGGATGTTATTTTCTCATCATTGTTCAGTTGTATGCTGGCATTTTTGTCCCACGTAGACGGTAATGAGACAGCTAAATCAAAGTTCCAAATTTCTGAGATGTAGCATAGTCCATGTTGCCCTTTTACATCTGTCAAGCTAAGTGTAATGAAGTTGATCTGCACCTCATTTGTGTTCCATTTCATAAAAAGATCAAAATATGTGAAAGAAATGGCAAAAACAAAATGAATAATGACAGAAATCAGCTGGATAAGCATGTATTTGTCATTCAGTGATGAAGATCTCCCTCTGGTAACCTAAATTAAATTTGATAATTCCATGCCAGTCTGCCTGTTGTCTGTATGAATGACAGTTGAACAAGATGCATGATAGTGTAGTAAATGAGTCCTTGAGTGTAAATCCAGTTATTGTAACCTTAGAGTAGCCAGTGTCAGACAGGCCTAGCAAAAACAAGTGTCAGGCCTTGAAATAGGCTGGCAAAGTTGAGGCAACTGTAAACTATCCCAATATATAATTTGCATCAAATTAAATTTGTACCACTTAATCGTGTAACTGTTTTATTAGCAATCGTCCAATGTGGTCCTCCGCTTACTTTGCCAAAGAGAATGTGGCCCCCAGACTAAAACTGTTGCCCACCCCTGCCCTAGCAGGTGCTATGAGTGTAGAATGGGTCCAAGGGAGTTCAGGGACATGTTCTCAGTGAAGACCAGTGGACTTACCTCCTACAGCACAACATTAAAACACCCCTGGAAGTTGTAGTTCGACAGCAGCCTTGCTGGTCCCAGAGGCCCGTCATCAGGCTATAGAGGCAGAAGTAGCCCATATGCTCCAGGATGGCATTCAGCTCCTGGTCTAGCCCCATCATTGTACGCAAAGCCAATGGAGGCTTCCACCTACGGAATGACTTCAGGAGGCTGAACCAGGTGTTGGAGTTTGATAGCTACTCCATGCTCCGAGTGGATGACCTCATCAAGCACCAGGGGAGAGCCTGGTTCATCTCCATACTGAACCTCACAAAAGGCTACTGGAAGGTTGCCCTCACCATAGACGCCAGAACCAAAACTGCCTTCACCATCTCTACCACCATACTGGACAAACTCCACAGAGCAGTCCTAACCCCTACAAGTGCCTCCTGGGGCTAAGAGAGGCACAGTCCCTGGGTACTACTGCATCAGTTGGTGACTGCTAAAGCCACAGGAAAGAAGATAGAGGCTGTCACAAGCTATCCCCATCCCATGACCAAGAAGCAGGTACGTGCCTTCTTAAGGCTGGTGGTGTGCTTATCTTATCCTCTGTAGCCTACTCCTTGTTAAACTTAACCAGGAAAGGAGAATCTGACACTGCGTGAACATTCCAGGCTTTCAAAGCTGCCCTCCCCAGCTCCCCATTCTTGAGAAACTGAGACTTCCCTCAGTCTTTTTTTGGTGCACATGATGCCTCAGAGATAGGCTTGGGTGACACTTCACCCTCTACACGGTCCATACCCCATCTACAGTGGATGGCCAAGACTGAAAATTCAAACAATCGAATAAATCAATGGTTTCTCTCATTGCAGGACTTCTCATTCCAGGTGAAACATCAGGAAGGGGTCCACCATGGAAATGTGGATGACCTCTCCAGGAGAGACGTGCTCTGGGCCCAATCCTCCCTGGTAGCTGGCTATCTGTGGGGGGATTTGGGGGACTACTGTGATGACGGCCAGCCTACAGCCTTTTCGCACAAGCGGGCTAGCGCTCCTCACCATGCTACCACAGTGGTGCCGGAAGGACAGCTCAGGTGCAGCACCACTGTTTGTAAGCACCAGTGAGCACATGGCAGAGGGTCAGGGTGGACTACCTCTGCACGGTTGGAGGTGATAACAGGCTAGAAGTCAAGTGAGCAAGGTGAAGAAGTGCACTCATGCTGCTCTGCTCTTTTGGTCACCCCACAGACTCCACTGCTGACAACTTTCTCACCCACAACAGAGTCCATTCTCCACACTGGAGAGCAGCAGCACCTTTGTGTATTCCAGCCTGCATGACCACACCCAGCCACAGACAGACAGAGAGATGGCCGGGGGGAGCGGACAGACAGGGGAGCAGACAGACAGGATAGCAGACAGAGAGATAGATGGGGTAGCAGACAGAGAGATAGACCGAGAGATAGCAGACAGAGAGATAGCAGACAGAGAGATAGACCGAGAGATAGCAGACAGAGAGATAGACCGGGTAGCAGACAGAGAGATAGACCAGGTAGCAGAGAAAGGAGCAGACAGAGAGATAGCTGGGGGAGCAGACAGACAGACAGATAGGTGCAGACAAAGAGATAGACGGGGAACAGACGGACAGGTAGGCAGAGGAACACACAGACAGATACACAGGGAAACTGACAGACAAGCAGGCAGACAGACAAACAGCCACATTATTCTCACTTTGTGGGTGTTTTTATAAATACAATAAAGTCAAAGTTACATGATGAGAAAATTACAAACAGGATGCAGTAAACGGTGTGTGTGTGTGTGTGTGTGTGTGTGAGATTAGATTAGTCCTGTCAGAACTGCTTGTGAATGCTGTTGTCTCAGCTGAAAAGTTTTTTGTGCATACTGGCTACATTTCAGTTTAGATTTAGCAAAGGAGCTTAATTTATAACACACGAAAAGAGAAAAGAGAGAGGGACAGAGAGCAACACAGAGAGAGACAGAAAAAGACAAGTGGAGAGAAAGAGACAGAGAGAAAGAGACGAGTGTGGGATGTTGTGTCCCAGTAAGATGATGCGACCCTGCTGTTCAGTTCTGACAGATGTGCGCACACACACACACCCTGAAAAGACTTATTGGCTGGATGGGACACAAATCACACACTCTGTAGTCATAGTGAATGGGGCGTGGCCTAAGTGCATGTGTCAGTCCCAGTGAAGGAGGAGTGTGTGCGCGTGTGTCAGTAAAGACAGAACAGAAATGAACAGAATGCGTAATAAAACTCCTCAGTGTTATTAACAGGTCAGATGAAGGACAAATGTGCAGTGAGAGAGGGAGAGTGTGCGAGTGAATGAGCAGAGACGGCACTATACTTTGATCCCTCATCAAAAGTTGAGTCCACACACACACACACACACACACACACACACACACACACACAGATGAAGGGAAACCCGAGTGATGGTAATGATCTGCTGTGATCTCAGCGTTAGTGCATTCTCATGGGACCGACAGAATCATTACCACACACCCTCTGTCTCTCCAGGAGAGCTACAAAAACTCATGACTGTGTCTGTTGGTGTGTGCGCGTGTTATTCTGCTTCTGATTAATTAACTCAAAATTGTATTACAGTTACGCATTATTTGTTTATAGACTACAGACAGATGGACTCACACTTTAGAGATGTTTGTAGTATGTGTGCATATACACATACATATATACAGGGTGGGCCATTTATATGGATACACCTTAATAAAATGGGAATGGTTGGTGATATTAACCTCCTGTTTATGGCACATTAGTATATGGGAGGGGGAAAACTTTTCAAGATGGGTGGTGACCATGGCGGCCTTTTTGAAGTCGGCCATTTTGGATCCAACTTTTGTTTTTTTCAATAGGAAGAGGGTCATGTGACACATCAAACTTATT
>JAOANJ010000009.1:28697195-28707914 GCA_026413345.1 Ariopsis seemanni | reverse complement strand
CCACACATATGCCGTGTACGTCACAGGACTTTAATTTTGGACAAAATACGCCTCATTTCTTGGCGTTTGACCCACACACTGCTTACGTGGCAAGATATGGGACAGTGTGACACAAGCATTAGTCTCCAACCTATCTTCTGATTCTTATTGGTAGGGTTCTTGTGTTTCTGAAAAGCACGCTTTCAATTGGTGCCTTAAATACAGTTCTGATTATAGTGCCGTTTTAATATAATCAGTATTATATTTAAAAACAAAGTTTGTTTCAGTGTTGATTTGTAATATAAACAGGCACAGAAATAAGACAGACGTTGAGTAAGCATGACGTTACAGGCATTTAGCAGATGCTCTTATCCAGAGCGACATACAACAAGATCCTGCCATACCCACAGCAGTTGGGGGTTAGGTGCCTTGCTGAAGGGCACTTCAGCTGGTCTGGGAATCAAACCAGCAACCTTTGGGTCCCAAAGCAGTTTCTCTAACCTTTAAGCCATGACTTGCCTCATGAGTGATTAGAGAAAGTTATCACCTAAAAATTTGCATCCAGTGCAGAGTCAAGAGAGCGTTTGCTTTTTGATTTACACCCCGACCCACAGAGGTGGAGACGAACATAGGGGGTTTAATTTACAGCAAACTGTTAAACAATGCCTCAGGAGAAAGGTACATTTAAGCTCAATCCAACTATCTTTAGAAGTATTAATATTAAACAAAAGGTTTGCCATCTCTTACTACTGAGATGCATCACAATTTAAAGCTCACAGTTGCCCAGTCAGGTTTAGTGCATACTGTATTTGGGAATATAGTAAAACTACAGCAGTCTTCTGTTTTACAATCAAACCAACACACAAATTTAATATCTCCTGTGGGGACCCAGAAAACAGCAGCGAATTGAAATTTTGTCTTCCACATTGCAGCAATATCTGCATTCATGTTATCGTTTCAAGTCGCAGCCCCTGAACCTGGTATTAAAGATGAACCTGATGCACAGGGATATTCAGCACAGAGGGGGAAAAAAAAAAAACACTGTTTAGAGAACCATCTGTTTACTATTAGATATAGCTGCTCTGTCAGTGAAGCCTGTCAAGTTTCTATCGAACAGAGACTGCACTGGTGTGTTACTGGATGAACTGGCGTTGTATTCATCGATGAATATTCATACATGAATCATTCACAGATGACTGGCTGTGAAGAATTGTTTTGGCTTTAATTCAGTGTGTGCACACAGGCTAAGCTAAGCTGTGTGTTTCCCATGGTTACGGCTACATGCCCTTTACGGAGTGATTAGTCAAAGCTTGGCTGCCTCATTAACAATTGCACAGTGTCACAAGACTTCACACAACTCAGATAAACAAAGGAAACACGAAGATTAAATTTGAAGCATTGACCACGTTCAAATTTTGTGCTTCAGAACGTTGCAGCACCCTCTCAGATCAAATTGTACGATTTGGCCTTGTCCTTGACTGCTGTGTTTCTTTTTGGCTGATCTTAGATCATCTCTTCATGAGTCATGAAAGTGCTGAATGGCTCTCATGCTGAGAGGAAGACCCTCATTATCATCGTCTCAAGTCCCTCTCTCGACACAAAGTGAGAGCTCTCCACCCTGAAGGTTTGGGTGGAATGTGAGCGCAAATATTATTGCAGTGATTCAACCGTTAAGCATAACACAAGACACTGGAGACTGACACTGGATGAAGCTGCCTTGCTGGGCAGAGGTGAACAGATCTTCTGTTTTGTTGTCACACAGCTGGATTTCATACCAAGAAAAGTGCACAGAATGTCCAATTTCAGAATTGATTCTGCACTTTTCCTTCCCTTATTTCTCCGAGCCCCCTATTCAGATTTGTAAGCCGCTGTGGGAGGCTGGAAGGAAAGTTGGCCAATTTGCAATCTGTTGAAGTGTGTTACTCAAAGCCCATCGATCAAGTCTTGCTCACTCAGAGTCCAAACATGTTAATTTTATTGAACACTGCATTGATATATGTCTTGAAAAAAAGTTGTGAATGTGTGGTGTGCGCGCGCATGGATGGATGGATGGATGGATGAATGGTGGAGTATCAAATTTTCTATTAGGCAAGCCATTTCAACAAATCTGAGAGAAGACAACAAAGGAAGGACAGAAAAGGCAAGAAGAAAGAGAATCCAAACAAAACACACTTAGCAAAAAAAAGATACAGGAGTCTTGAGAGACTGAAAGAGTGGTGTGCCATGGCAGGCTAGAAAGGGGGGGCTCAAAGAGATTAACTTCCAGCAGCTTAGCTCAGAAGGTAACGGATACCCTTGTACCAAAGTGAAGTAACCCCTGCATTGGTGTTCTCTTTTGGGGAAAAAGGGGAAGAACTTTGAGATAGACACTGAGTGAAATAGGAGACGGACAATGACGTGGAACATTTCAGCACCATGGGGTGAACGCAAAAAGGGAAACGTGACAAAAATCAAGTGGCCATGGACACACATGTTCTTCCGGGGTAGAAGCCAGGTGGAAAGGCGAGAAGGAAGGAGTGGGTGCTTGAATTTGATCTCGAGTCTCTTTGAGATGTTACCTGAGCACATGCCAGAATCTCTACTGAGATTTCCCAGAAGTCTATACAGGCTCTCTCGAGCAAGAGAACTTTCTATGTGAATCTTCTTATGGCACTGAAGCATCCACCTCTTCTGATCCCTGGGGAGGAAATGCAAGCAAGGAAGCAAGCAAGCATGTACGCACATTTCCACAAACAGCTACCTCAGGCTTGCTATACAGGATGTCAGATGTTTACTCCCGACATTCTGTCCTCAAGCTCAGTCTTGCAGTGGGTGCTGGCATGGAGTACTTGTCACTCAAACATAATGACAGAGATTAGAGAGTGGAAAGAAGTGGGAAGGCAGAGCGCAAGACATAGAAAGAAAGTGACGAGAAAGAGCAAGAGAAGTTGCTTGATTAGCATGATGACAGGAAGGCACACTCCAAAACAGACACAATCAGGTGACGCATGGAGTTGGATGAAAGCGCTTTTGCTTTTGAAGATCGTGCAGTCGAGCGCACTAGAAGTTTCTTTATCTGTGTGAGGAGTTGCCGACAGTGGGTGGGAAGGGATGAGAGCTCAACCCTCGGTGAGCGCCCATCACTCATCCATCATCCGGTTTGATGCAGTAGCCCATTTGCAGCCATTGTTCCTCTAATTTGTTATGTGGAAGCAACAGAGGAGAAGGAGGAGGAAAGGGTCTCTAGCAGACAACCATTTATCCAGGCGCAAATTACATCAGACAGACAGCATAATTAGACGTATAGTTAAACAGACGGTCACAGATTGGGATAGCGAACATGCAGAGGAAGAGATTGAAACAGACCAAAGTAAGCGGTCTGCTTTTTGAGGCAGTGGAGAGACACGGCGCTGAGATATGAAGGCATCGGTAAGGTGTGACTATAGCAAAGATTCTCTCACATCTCACCTTAGGAGACTTCCTTTGCTCTTTCAGCACCAACATATCAAATATTCTCTTGCCCAGTGAGGGGCTGAAACAGTGTAGTGTAGTAAAGGAAACCTGCCACAGACTTAATGGAACTGACCAGGTGGGGAGAAATGGCAGAATTGTACTCCCTCAGTGGCAGACAGATAAACAGAGAGACAGGCAGACACCCTGCTATCTCTGTATTAGTCCTGAAGTGCCACTAACAGCGGCAGAGAGATGCTCTCCTCCATCACACTAGCCCGAAGCTAGCAGCCTCAGCTTTCACATAACTTCAGCTAGCATGCTGAGAGGATATAAAGAACTGATTTATGAGCAACCTCGAAAAACAACGGCAGAAATAAAAAGGATCTGAAAGAAAAACATTTTGTTTGGCTTGTATGAAAGTGATGCCTTGAGGAGCGGCGTGCTGCTTTGCTATGGATTTGAGTGTATAATTGCTTATATACAATATAATATATCACTCAAGATTACTTGACTGGAAAAGGAGTGCCATCTGTAGGCTCGAGTGTACACCAGAAGACTGCTGGCATCATGCACTCCAGTGTAAATCTCATGTAATTGAACTACGCTAGCGTTAATTTAATATTTCTTTTATGTGCTTGTGTGGGGTCCTCATGGGTGTGTCACGTGTTCGTTTTCTTTCCCGAAGCTAGCTTAGAGTAGTGATAGATGATCCCTTAACGGTCCCACTCAATCACTGGCTACTTAGGAAAGCTGACCGGGGCAATCAGGAAGCCCTGGAGCCCCTTTCAGCCGAGCCAAAGGGAGGGTCGCAAATCCACAGCGGTAGCCGATTAGCTCTTCATACACTTCTAGTTTCAATATCAAATGAGTGTGAAAGAGACACATTGTTCAGTGTTTTATAAGAGTTTGGGTAAAATCGGCTCTTCTCTGGGACTCCGATGTGATGTGGCATCCTGGCGCAGAGCTGCCTTTGTTTTGCTAATGTTATTAACGAGTTCAGTTAAGTGTAAAAGAGGAGCAGATTTGACTCAGGAGGGGAACTGGGAGGGGATGGGGAAAAAATGGGAAGTGTCTGTACTCCTCATGTGACATGTTAAAAATGCACAGCGGTCAAAGGCAATGTCCTGAGGGGTCGAAGGTTTTTTCGGTATTGCAGACCTTGATTCATTTCCTCTAGCTTTGATGATGGTATTGCCACCAGTTTTACACAGCAGTGGGAGAGGAAAGGTCCATTAACTGTTCCTCCGAGCTAAGCGGGGACAAAGCAGTGCCAGTGCTGAACTGAGACGCCATCCTCAGCAAACAAAGCAAACTATCTCTCTCTCTCTCTCTCTCTCTCGCTTCTGTCCCTGCCTTTTCCACCTCACCATGATCTAGTGTATAGTGTTAACAAGATCCAGTCGCCTCAAATGCCTATTACACAAGTCAGTGTGTGTGTTTTCGCACCAATTAACAACTTGCTTTTCCAGCCTGTAGAGGTGACGATGACCTGTCTCTGACCAGGCACTTCGTATTCCAGTATGTGTGTCAAAGGGTTTTTTGGTTTGTTTCTCTCTCTCTCTCTTTTTCTCGTTAGTTCTCACGAAAGCTTGCTGCTCACCTTCCACATTCAACACCCAACCCAGTGAAAGTTTACACATCTATCAAGTTCGTCCCTGATTCAGTATCCCAAGAAAAAAAAAAAACATACGGGTGTAGAGGCAATTAAATTAACGCTGGTCTTTCCTCTCCATGTTGGCACAAGCAGCTTCTTTCCTGGCAGTCTTGCTGACAAATAATTATGTCTCCTCTCCTCTCCTCTCCTCTCTCCCTTTCTATCCCGTCCCTTCTTTTATCCCATCACTTTCACAGTTGAGATCATTCAGATTGTCTGGTATCACAATCACACACTCCTATATTTTTAGTCCATTTTAACCTTAGCATTCTCGCTCGTCCTCAAGAGGCATTGGCTCCTTGTACCTTGTTACAAGAAAGAGGAGTGAGAAAGTAATAACCCAAGAAAAAAAGAGGAGGAGGAGTGGGGGCAACTCTCTAAGGAGCTAGGAGAGAGACGTCTCTGTTTGCTATTCTCACCAGGGACATGTGAATGAGTGGACAGGCACAAAGGGGTTTTTTTTTTTAGTTTTTGTTTGAGGCTCTGAGAAATAAAGGTGAGAGAAGAGAGTGAAAGGATAAGAAAAGCACACAAAAGAGAAGAGAAAGACTTTGTAAGGGGGGGAAACGGCAAAGAGCTGCACTGGATGGTCAAGTGCTTGAAGAACCAGGGCTCCTCCGAGTCCCACGGCCTTTTTCAACAAGGCTCCAACATGTTCTCCAGGCTCTTAATTAAAATCCAATATGCTTCGTGCCTGGCGGCCATTGTTCCCTGGCTGTGTTTTCTCACTCAAGAAGCTTTGTTGGCTGCTTAATCTTGCAAGAAGCTCCAGGTCAAGAGGTCAAGCTGAGCCTCTGACCACCATTCCTTACGAGTGGATGCAAGGCCCTCTGTGTTTTTCTTCGTCCTACAAACCTAAATCAGAATAAGTTGGGACGGTATGTTGAAATTGAAATTAAAACTGAAAACAATGATTGGTAAATAATCTTTGACCTGTTTTACCCTCAAAACAATACAACAGCACATTATTTGATGTTTGACTTCATGAATTTTATTGCTTTTTTTGGCAAAATAAACATGTTTTGATTCAATTTTGATTCTTGCAATACATTTAAAAAAAAAGTTCAGGCAGTAAAACACTGACCACTTTATAATGTTGTCATTCCTTCTCACAACACTTAAAAGATGTTTAGGGATTGAAGACACCAAGAGGTAAAGCATTTAAGGTGTTATTTTGTCCCATTCTTCCTGCAAACAGGTCTTAAGGTGAGCAACAGTACAGGGTCGTCGTTGTCATATTTTTCATTTCAAAATTTGCCACACATTATTGGGGACAGAGGGGACAGGCACCCTCTTCTTCCACAGCCGTGCCTTTGTAATGTGTGCAGAATGTGGTTTTGCTACGTCTTGTTGAAATATCTCTGGAAAAGATGTCATCCTGAAGGCAGCATATGTTGCTCAAACTCTCAGTGTACTTGTCTGCATTAATGCTCAATCACAGAAGTGTGAGTTACCTTTGCCAAGGGCACTGATACAACCACATACCATGACAGACCCTGGGTTTTGGACTTGTTCCTGGTAACAGTCTGGATGGTCCCTTTTGGTCTTCCCAAAAAGAAAGAAAGACCTGGAATACTGATTTGTCTGACCACAATACACATTTCCACTGTGTGATGGTCCATCCCAGATGCCTCAGAGCCCAGAGCAGTCGACGGTGCTTCTGGACACAGTTAACCTCAGGCTTCCTTTTTGCACTGTCAAGTTTTAACTGGCATTTCTGGATATAACTCTGTATTGTAGAGCTTGACAAAGGTTTCCTAAAGCAATCCGGAGCCCATGTGGTTATATCAGCTATAGACGAATGGTGGTTCTTGACACAGTGCTGTCTGAGGGATCAGAGATCATGGGTGTTCAGCTTAGGCTTGTGCCCTTGCCCTATACGCACTGAAATTCTTCCAGATTCCTTGAATATTTTAATGAAATTATGCACTGTAGAGAGTGAAATATCAAAATGGAACATTGTTTCTAAACATTTTCATAATTTTCTCATGCACTTGTTGACAAACTGGAGAACCTCAGCCCATCTTTGCTCCTCAAAGACTAGGTCTTTCCTGGATATTGATTTTGTACCAAATCATGATTACAGTCACCTGGTGACATCACCTGTTTCAAATCACATCATGATTTAATTGTTTTACCTCATTACTCACCCTCAATTGTCCCGTCACAACTTTTATTTGGAATGTATTGCAGGCCTGAAACACAGGAATGGATGTATATTAACAAATGAAAGGAAGTTGACCAGACTTGAAAACATGAAATATCTTGGGGTTCATACTGTCTGCAATGAAATACAAGGGAAAGTAAATTTAGAAATTTCTCCCTTCATCCCATTGGTTGTTCTAAGCTGATTTCAGGTCTTGCCACCTGGAAAGAGAAGGGCCTTTGGAGTTGTTTTTAATTTTTAAAAAAAAAATCACGCTTCACTCAAAAAAGAAGATTGAGGGATTTTAAGATGGAGACAAAAAGACTGGTTTTGGATTGAGTGGACAAGTGCAGGCAGAACAGATTGCACAACAGAAGAAGGACAGGAAAGCACATTTTCTCCTGTGCCATTTCCCCTCTTCTATCTCCCCCCTTCTGTGTTGTGGAGATGCCCTCTAACCCTATCTATTCCTTCTCCTCTGCACTGCAAAGTGGGGTGGATAAGCAAAAAGGGACTTTTTTCATTATCAATCTATACAGATTGATCTGGACTTCCTGAGATTCAAACCCCATATCCTGTGAAGCCAGTATTGGATCGGTGTTGAGCTGCAGGCAGGCAATCTCCAGGCTGTCCAGGCGCTCTGTCTAATGATCAATAGTGGCATCTGATGGTATAAGAGACCTTCCTGCGTCGCTTGTTTATCAGCTTAAGAAACCAAATGCGACATGAAAATGAACTTTTATCTTATCTGCAAAACTCAAGATGTCAAGAAGGGATTTGGTTATTTCCTTGGTGTCCTGCTTTTGTCATTCTCATACAAAATAACCAAGGGAGTATTAAAACTCTCTCTCTCTTTCTCTGTCTCTCTCTGAATCCCTCCTTCACTAGTTAATGGGTTCATACATGGCCGACCGTGTCCCCTCGACGGATACCCCTAGACGTCCTTGTTAGACACTTAATTAAAAGGCTTATCACAGCGAGACATGCTGAGACACTCCAGCAGGAGCCTGGGCATCAGAGATACAGGCTTCACTGCCCAGCATCCATCTATTACTGCTGCCTAAGCCTCTGTCCAACTAAAGTGTGGGTGTGCGAGACAATATTGGGAAAAAAAAAGATGCATCAATAGAGGACGAGATGGAGGAGAGAACATGTGTGTTATACAGAAAATATTTTGCTAAGGCTGAAAAAGACCAATGGGAGAGAATGACAAAGGGTCTGGAAGCGAGATCGTATCAGCAATCATATTTCATACTGGTTATTAATGTGTGGGTTGTGTTTGAAAAACATCTTTTTACTTCCCCAACCAACACACACACACAGTGTCCATTATCTACATGATGGTCCGTTAACTGTCAAAGCCGGTGGTGAAAGAGGGTCACTCAAAAAAACTTCCAATGAAGTGTTTAATTTCATCAAAAGCACAAACAGACTGAGGTGTTAAAGAGGGAGTTTGGAAAAGTGGGAGTCAGATGTCCCTCCCACAGCATTCTTGTGCAGGGACGGGCTGAAACCGACACACAAGAACCATATGTCCAAGAAAAGCAGTCAATGGGCCAAGCCAACTGGAAGGACAAAGGTCTTTTCACCCCATGTGGACTGAGAAACTGTGCAATTCCACGCTGCCAACACACAACACAGGAGCAGTCAGCAGGAAGATCGAGAAAAGAAGCGAGAGGGGTGGAGGGGTAGAGAGAGACTGACAGAGAGAGTCCTTTCCATCACATTAGCTGAAAACAATCCTGCCTCACAGCCTCAAAGGCTCTTCTCCATCCATTTTTTCTCCATTTCTTCTTCTTCATCTTCCTCTTCTCTGGCTTTCCAAAAGCCCCTGGAGATTTTTTTTCTCCAAAGCTCTCCGGCTCTATCCGTTGGTCAGAGTCTCTGCTAATAATGTCACAGCCAAAGTGCTGAGATATATAACGGTGGATATCATGGAGCAGCTCCTCCTAAGCTCGAGCCGGGGGTTTTCTCCAGGGACGCAGCATCACATTTTTTTAAAGGCCGCCATAAACTCAGCACGATCATAAAATAACTGTGGGCCACGGTGAATCCCAGAGCGGAAGTGTGCATAGGGGAGAGGGATGGCGACGAAAGGCAGGAACAGAGTTGTTGTGTCAGAGAATGCTGGAGGAAAGACCAAAAAAAAAATCATGGCTAAGATGTAGCGAGGACACAGCAGTGCCTGAAAGTTCATGGAGATCCTGGGGGAGAAAAAGATCGTGCGTGTTTTCTGGCACTGCAACAATTAATATCAGGAGAGGAAAAAAGGTCAAACTTGACTGGAAAAACGCTACAGTATATCATAGTTTCTGGCACAGGCCATGTTTCATACATCACAGCGCACTGGGTAGCATTCGGTCGCCTTCACGCCACAGCAGACCACGCGCGTGTTAGCGAAGAGTGATGGAGTGTCCTAATTAAAGGTGAGGTGTGGACACCGTGAGGACATCGAGTGACCTACAGCGTGTGAAGATTGAAGTTGGACCTCAAAGATTCGCATTAGCACCGCAAATCAGTCGGCTTGCAGTTAGCATAAGGCTATTGACTCCAAAGTTCATTTGTTTTCCTTCTGACACCTGTGAGCCATATGGTAGTCAAAAGAGAGTTCATGACCTGACATTTACGTCGTGTATTGCCTCCACCTGACCACTGGCAACACAAAACAAACAGAACGGATCATGTTCGGATCTGAATCCTTTCTCCAACGAGGCTGCTTTCCACTTTATCCTTTATTTCCTCTTCTTGGGACTGCATGCTTAATAATTAATCAATTAATTAGTTCTCTCATTAATCATTTGTTCATTAATCAAGGCCTGATTCTTCTCGAGGAAACGGACCATTCTGGGAAAAAAACACCCAACTCTACATTTCAGCGTAATTACACACCTTTACTAATCAACACTAACTTAATGGCATTCCAGGAATTATTTATTTATTTACTAAGTACTTTTGAACTACACAAATCAGGATGTATGTATGATTCTCCCACTATGACTTTATTTTTTTTTTTTAAGCGATTAACCAGGAAAATTTGAAGTTACAGGGTTATGAAATGTCATCATTATACATTAATAAAAGATGTTCTAGATGAAAAAAATTAAGCAGACTTCAGCTTAAAAAACATGTTAAAAGTTGTAACATCAGTCCGTTGGGCCATTTCCCCGGGTTCGGCCAGACTGGATTAGCCAAGATACATGGATGTATTAGGAGACGAAAATGATGGTGGCGCTGAGTGACGTACGTAGGATTCCGCACGTCTTCCTGATTCCATCCTGGATCTAAGATGTTTGACCGAGTAGTTTCATCAAGTAAAGCAATAAAACTTTACTCCTGGAAAAAGCAGAAATTGTCTCATCTCATCTCATTATCTGTAGCTGCTTTATCCTGTTCTACAGGGTCGCAGGCAAGCTGGAGCCCCTATCCCAGCTGACTACGAGCGAAAGGCGGGGTACACCCTGGACAAGTCGCCAGGTCATCACAGGGCTGACACATAGACACAGACAAC
>JAOANJ010000009.1:28650254-28663712 GCA_026413345.1 Ariopsis seemanni | reverse complement strand
ATTCACACTCACATTCACACCTACGGTCAATTTAGAGCCACCAATTAGCCTAACCTGCATGTCTTTGGATTGTGGGGGAAACTGGAGCACCCGGAGGAAACCCACGTAGACATGGGGAGAACATGCAAACTCCACACAGAAAGGCTCTCGCCGGCCACTGGGCTTGAACCCAGAACCTTCTTGCTGTGAGGCAACAGTGTTAACCACTACACCATGTGCCGCCCTATTGTACATCCTTTTTTGATTGATCTGAGGATTGATATTCTAATAATTTGAGATACTGGATTTCTGATTTTCGTGAGCCATAAGCCATAATCATCAAAATTAAAAAAAAAAAAAAGTTTGAAATATTTAACTTCACATGTGATGAATAGAGAATATATGGAAGTTTACCTTTTTGAATTAAATTATGAAAAACTGATTTTCTAATTTTTTTTTAGATGCACTAGTATGTAATATAAAAATTAAAAAGGAAGTGAAATATTTGGGAATTGTTATTTGTAGAGATAAAATGACAACTGAAAATATGAATATCTGTCATAACATAAGAAAATGTAAGACAATTCTAAACGGATGGCTCCAGAGGATTTTTTTGGGGGGAGGAGTTTGCTGTCCAAGATGGATAGTATGTGCAGACTATAAATGAATAAATGTCATTCCATAAGCTGATATAGTTAAAAGTTATGATGATGGGGCACAAATGCGATTGATTTTGATGTTATGAATGGTGTCCTGAAACTAAAATGGCTGAAATCTTTTATTAAGAATAGACATTTCTTTTGGTGCATTATCCCTGATGTGATCTTTCAAAAAAATGGGTGGAATAGGCTTTCTATTATGTTGTGATTTTGATTGTTGCTCATTATCACTTAAACTTTCTGCTTTTCATCAGTAAGTCCTTCTTTATTGGAAATTAATTTACAAACATAATTTTATACCACAAAACACACCTGTGTGGAACAACAGATGCATCCTGTCTTAAAAAAATCTATGTACATGGGAGGACGGCAAGTTAAAGGGATTTGCGCTGTAGCTTATTTTATGGAAGACAATGGCAATGTGTTACAGCACGAGATGTTTTGTGAGAAGTTCCAACTAAAATTGTTAAGAGCTATAATAAAATGATTAAACTATACTGATTTAAGACAGTGGGCATGTACTGTCCTTGCCTGCCATGCAGTGGAGTAGTAAGGCATCTCCTTCCCTCCACTAGCCTGGGGTGGTGCCTTGAGCAAGCACTAGCAACCCCTCGCTCCCCCTGGTCAGGGTTATGACCGAAGACTGAACTCAGCAGACTACATGGAAGAGGACACCACCTGGTGGTTCAATGGGCAGGAAGGAGGACCCAGCAAAGTGTTTGTGGAGCATGATCAGGGCACAGTGCAACACGTAGAACACTGTTGGCCATCCACTGCATCCCAACCTAGCTCTCGCTGTCTTGATTCTGTCTTGCCCCTGGACCCAGTTAGGTCAGGACAAGAGAGTGAGGCTGATGGCTATGCAACTCTCCCTCACTCTAATCCAAGTTATGCGCAAGTCATGACTTCAAATTCAAGTGCAAGTGGCGAAGCAGCAAGTGCAAAAACACTGAAAGCTGTAGTCACGAACCTGCACACAGGTGGCCCAGGGCATAGGGTTGATCTCTGCTGGAATGAAGCAGCAGCAGAGTTCGGTAGCCCCCTGGGTTTCTGAGCAGCCCTGTTTAGGGGCTCACCTCCATGGAGGAAGGGCTAGAAAAGGTGCTCCAAACATAGCCTGCTTCACATCACCCTGGCCAGCACACCACGGCTGGTGGGGATCCTATTCAGCGGTCGAAATACAACAAAAAGATGGTGAAGGTACTCAACCTTGGCACGTGGAACGTCGACATGTGGGCATACCTTCAAAGCCCAGATTGGCCTCATCGGTCACCTCCATACCCACAACTGCCACCCACCAAATTGAAGTCATTTATAGTCCTCTTTGACCCTGAAGGATGAACATCATCATCAGTGTCAAATGATGTTGTACTCATTGTAGCCAAAATAGACAAGTCCAAGTCCTTGTGATACTCGAGTCAATTTTGACACGTCTATAAGATTTGTTTGACTGTTCAAATAATTGTCTATGATGCAAATGGACAGGATATACAGAATACCAGTTAAGCATCAAATATGGCTTTCAGTTCAGGGGAAAACTGTACATTTACAGTATTTGGAAGACCATGTCCATTTAACATTGTGTTCATGCAGTTCCACCTTCGGACCCCGTGGTCGAGGGAGGGCCTGTTGTGCGTCTGAAAGCTCACACTCCCCATAACCTGACATGTCGGGCATCTGGAGCCAAGCCTGCAGCTGAGATCACCTGGTACAGGGATGGAGAGGTCATGCACACTGCAATCTACTCAAAGGTGAGCGTGCACCCGGTCACAACTTGGCTCTTTTTCCTCAGCTTCTTTTTTTTTTTCCTTCCCCGTTCTGTTTTTCTCACCTCCAGCCTAAAAAAGTTCTAAGATCAAATATTCCTTTTTTTGCTCTCGTTCTTTCTGCTCCTGTAATGCATTTCTGTCACTGAGGTGTGAGTCTTTTTGCTTCTCGGTCTCCTTCGGTTGCACTCATTCCATCCTTGTGTCATCACGACTCCCATGCCCTTCCCCCAGTCCCACTTCTTCCCTTTTATTCTTTATAAATAATCCTTCTGTCTCACATACACCCCCTCCGATGTTCTGGCACTCCAGCATAAATGGAGCATGTTGAAGCGCAGACAGGCATAAGCGTCCGATACAGCAGAGTTTGTGCACAGAGAAAGAGAGTGCAAGCGAGAGGGAGGGGGAGAAGGAAAGCAGAGAGAGTGAGAGAAAGAGCAAGAGAGCGAGAATTCGGCGTCGACAATGCCGAAACACAATGGAGAACTCGGCAGAGCGTGAACGGGCATGAAAGTGTCACATTTGTCATGCTCTCTGACCACGCTAAACGACAGTAAACTGCACGCTTAAGAGGGCGGGAGCTGCAGGGAAGTAGAGAAGAGAGATTAAAAAAAAAAAAAAAGATAAAACAGACAGATGCAACAGAAGAGATAGAAGGTGATAGAAGGTAAAAGATGCTTGTCTGAGTGAGGGATGAGTGACAAAAGGAGAGCAAAGAAGGACTGGTGGAGAGACAAAGAAGAGCAAAAAAGTGAAGAGTAAGCAGGAAAAAAATGGATAACGAACTCTTTTTAAAAAAAAAAGATGGAGATGAAGTGAAAGGGTGTCGACAAGCAATGTTGCGATTCAATCTAGTGTAAAAATGCTCTAAGTGAACCAGAGGTGTGTCTGCCAGAGAGCGGGTTCATGCATCGATTTGCCGCCCCTCAGCTTCCCATAATGCCCCCGCACCGCCTCCTCCTGATTTCCCAGAATGCCCCTGCACTGTCTTAACACCGCACCCAGAAAGCTGCCCCCTGCCAAAACTCGTGCTCCTCTCCCCACTTAGCTGAATCGATCGAGCCAAGCGCAATAAGCAGATTTAAGAGATGATGAGGAGCAGGAAGAGCTGATCGAGGGCTCGCCAGGAAAAAAATGTGCATGCAGCAAAATGGCATCATTAAACACACGCACTCACCTGCCACGCTGAGGGAAAGCCAGCTCTAACCCCACTCAACACTGCAGAGGATACACACAGAGATGGCATTAAAGCCGAGATAGAAGAGTGTTTAGGGAAGTCTAACGTGATAAATGGGGTAATTGGATCTCCTTTGAATCCTTCCCATTTGAAGAGTGACGTAAAGACAATGGTGTGTGTGTCTTCATTCTATACACACTCAAAAATCTGGCATATAGCATAGAGAATATACCCACAACAGCCAGTGATTCAATATCCTACAATTTAAAAGAGGTCAGTTTTGATTGAAAAAAGTGCCAGATTTACTCACAGGCAAAGACACACCTCAATCACACGACTGTCTGACAAAGGTCACGCCCACTCTCGTGGAACTGACAGGCACAGAGGCTACATCGCCTGTCCTGGGACTGACAGGCACAGAGGAAATCATTGCGCTTGCCTTGTTCTATACTGACCATTTGTCTCATCGCATTTTCCGTTAGACTCTGATGGAGGACGGGAAGAGGGAGATGGCGGTCAGCCTGTTGCCTCTAGTGCCTGATGACCGCGATTCGGGTCGGACCTACACCTGCAGGGTCCTAAACCCAGCAGCCCCGGCCGGACGCCAGACTTCCATCACCATCAACGTTCAACGTAAGTGCTCGAAGGAGTCTTTTCAAAATCAAATCAAACCACAAAAAGTGTCATGCGTTGCATTTGGGATCAGGTGTAACATGGAGCTGTTCTGTTTGTAGATCCTCCGTCTGTCACTCTGTCCGTCCAGCCTCAGACCGTAATGGAGGGAACCAAAGTGCTGTTCATCTGCTCAGCCTCTGCCAGCCCGGAGATCACCGGCTACAGGTAAAAATAAATAAATAAATAATATATTACACATACACACTCACCGGCCACGTTATTAGGAACACCCATCCACCGGCTGTTTGACGCAGTTCTCTAATCAGCCGATCCCTTGATGCATAAAACGATGCCGATACAAATCAAGAGCTTCAGTTAATTAACGTTCACTTCAAACATCAGAACGGGAAAAATGTGATCTCAAAAGTGTGACTTTCTTTCATTGTGGCATGGGTGTTGGGTTGAGCCAGATGGACTGGTTTGAGTATTTCAGAACCTGCTGATCTCCTGGGGTTTTCACACACAACAGTCTCTAGAGTTTACACAGAATGGTGCGGAAAAAAAAACATCGAGTGAGCGACAGTTCTGTGAGTGGAAACAAGCGTCTTCTTGATAAGAGAGGTCCAGCTGCCAGGAAGGATATAGCAACTCGTATAATCACTCTCTATGGCCGTGGTGAGCAGAAAAGAAGCATCTCAGCATGCAACAGCAGAAGACCACGTTGGGTTCCACTCCTGCAGCCAAGAACAGGGACCTTAGAATCAAGAACATGTATGTATGAGAGAGAGAGAGAGAGAGTGCATAATCCCAGATTAGTGTCTTATCAGAGCAAGACTGGAATAAAATCACAGAGAGGATTTGGATTACTGTTCAGCACTTGTTCACCAGTGAAGGCCAAAATCATATGGTTGACTTTCAGTTTGCTCATTAGGATGTAGGATTCAGAAATCTACAGTATTTCATACAAAAATTTCACACACACAACCAAAGAAAAAAGCCTGCCAGTTAATAATACAATTAAAAAAAACATCCATTCGTATTTCAGTACTGACTGAATAAAACATTTCCGGTCTTGTCTTTGTGTTTAAAATAAAGCTGTATCATCACTAAAGGAGAACTGAAGTCATTTTTAACTTGCTTTATTTCTTAATTAACGTGTTCAATTACGCTTTCGGTTTTAGTAACCTTATATTATGACTGGTACTGGCAACTAATTGCAATTAAATATTATACTTAGCGGCCTATTCGGGTTTTAGCCATGTTGAATTTAGTTCGTTTGGTCCACGCCAGGCGTCGCTTATCCGCGCGATCTTCACGAGACTCGTGCGAGACTTCGAAACGTGAAGAAATGTCAGCGCCACCATTTTGAAAACTGTTTCCCAAACGAAGTATTGCACAAAAACGAGTTTAAATGATGATTACGACCAACTTTTTTCAAACTTTCCTGATTTCTATCAAAACAAACAAAACTTCCGGCTTGATTACGTCAGCATTCGAAAGAGGACGCATGCGTCTTTTGACAACGTTGGCGGATGTCGGTCACTTTGATTTCCGCTGTACGTTTTACTTCCGTCCTATGATGTCTCACACAGGTTTCGACGAATCTCGTTTACGGCCATTGCTTTGACATAGGGACTGATATATTACATAGCATATTTCAAAACACTCATAACTTGCTATAGAAGTGACAAAATAGCGATCAAAAATGCATTCCGATATTTAATAAAATGAGAAATAGAATTTTGATAATAAAAAAATTTACATTCAGTTCTCCTTTAAGACGTCATCTGTCTCTGCTCCAATAGGTGGTCGAAAGGTGGCGTCCCTATCCCAGAGGCCAAAGGGGACAACCTGGAGGTGACGGTGGACTACTCGTATTTCACAGACCCGGTGTCCTGCGAGGTGTCCAACTCTGTGGGAAGCACTAACGTTAGCACACTGGTGGACGTGCAGTGTATGTGCCCACACAACCAACGTCTTATCACACTCAACATGTCTACTGCAAACAAAAACAATTATGCAAATGTCATTTTCAGAATCAAATATTCCTTTGATAAGGCTGTTTTCTTTTTCAAATAGCCAGCTGGGTGTACTTGAGATCCTCTCCAGTTAGCCTCTTGATTTGGCACCAGTGATGTATCAAAGCTTGAATATAGCAGATTTCACTAAACCTGCATGTTCGGGCAGATTGCATCAAAAGCTGCATTCTCAGAAGACATTTTCATTAGGGACACATGTTTTGTGCTATAATTGTGTGCATGTGTTTTTTTTTTAATGGAACTGGAACTCTGTCTTGTTCTCTCTGTAGTCGGTCCCAGGTTGTTATCGGAGCCTAAGCCGCAGACGGTGGACACAGGCATGGACGCGGCCTTCACCTGCGCCTGGACTGGCAACCCTCCACTCACCCTGGCGTGGACCAAAGAGGGATCCAGCGTGGTAATACTACCGTCTTGTATATCACTTTGCTGATTTCATCCTAATGCAGAAAAAGCTGTTCATCGTTCGTCTTTTAAACGCCGAAACAACGTACGTCTGTTTGACGACTAATAACAGAGTTGTGATGACAGTCTGTATTGATTCATGATGTGAAGCCTTAGAAGAAAACACTAAGCTAATGGCAGCTGATCCCCTTCAGAATGGGGTGATGAGTTTCATAAAAGAGTGTGTAGCAAATTGCTGCTATCTTGGGCATTATCCTTGCGACGTCTTTAGAAGCGAGCGAGCGCGCTGATCGTCAGCCAGCTCTGGTATTTTGAGCCTGCTGTAGATCCTGTGCATCACACATCAGCCAAATATCTCCCGGGAACAACTCTTATGCCGGCTAATAAGATTTTGCAAAGAGCTCAAGAAAGCAACCAAGGAACAAAACTAAAAAGGGATGTGAGGTGAGGTGAGGTGGGGGTAAAGAGGCTGCAGTGGAGCGCTCGGTTAATTTCAGCGCTACACCTCCTCCATCTGTCTGTCCTGTACAAGCGCAGGGATCATCTCATCCTTGGGTGTGTTTGGTTCATTGCCACTGGATCCGGATTAATTGGCTAATTCGATGAGCGTCTGCGAGTGAAAAATCAAGGGGAGTTCTAAACGGATTAATCAGAGTGCAGCAGGGTTGGGCAGGGATGAGAGGGGAGGAGGGGGTTAACGAGGTACCATGGCATGCGATGCTCACACACCGGAGGCCAGAACGCTTGGTGAGAGATGGCGCCCGCTAGGAATCGAGCCCGCTCTGGGGGGGAGGGGGGAACGCAGCTAGGTTTAATTAGAAGTGTGCTGGCTCTAAGGACTGAGGCCGGCACGCTTTAGACTGTAATTAAGACGGCGGCAGGCGAAATTACAGCTCCAGTCACAGCTCTCCCCTCGGTATTAGCAGCTCTAGAGTGAAGAGACGATTATGGCGACGATTGCCTCGCAGGGCTGCGCTGCTGACTGAAATAAACAGTAGGCTATTTGTTTTCTCAATTGGATCGTGCACATCCGACGGAAATAATGATGTTGGGATAAAAACGTTCGTGCAACGAGTGTCCAAATGGAGGAATTTTGCATGTAGATAATTATAACGATATTAGACAATCGCCTCGAGAGCTCTTTTCGATTCATGGCTGTAGATTTGGCCCAGATTTAGTTGAATAAAAATGAGCGACTGTATTGTATCGTCAGTCCACGTGAAGTAGGCGTGGTCTCTGTGCCTGCCAGTCTACATGAAATAGGTGTGGCTTCTGCTTGTCTTTCCCAACAAAGCATCAAAAAAGCTCGAAGTAATAATGCACAGTAGCTCGAGGTGTGTCAACTATTCTCATAGCATCACTAATGGCAGCTCCTTCTGAACGGCAGGTGCTCAGTAACAGCAACACACTGCACCTCAAGGCTGTGACTCAAGAAGACGCCGGGACGTACACCTGTAAAGCCATCGTCCCGAGGATTGGTGTGGCTGAAAGAGACGTCACACTCACTGTAAACGGTAACGTCTCTTTCTCTCTCTCGCTCTCTCTTTCTCTCTTTTCCCCCCTCCCCCTCCCTGTCCGTCTATCAGGTCTCAAACTACACATTAAAGTTATTTCAAGAGCGTAAATGAATGTGGACGTCAGAAACAGCTATTTTCTGTACTGGCTATTTCAGTCTTTCAAAGTCATTATTTCACATCTGCCTTCTCAGACACGCACTTCTGATTCCATCCAGCCCCCGTTTCAGATGCGCGCACACACACACGCGCACGCCCGTCTGAGTAAACAGGAAACAAGCAGCATTCAAAGACACTTTCTTAGCTGTTCCATCAAATAAGTTCACAGATTAGCTCTGAGATATCAAAAGTGGAAAGATCTACCATTTACAAATTTTGACCTGTTGCTATGGTGATCGTCAAACCACCCGGAAACTACACTTTTCAGCTTTTTCAGAAAGACGTCAGACCTAATAGTACTAAAATTCACCCAGTGGAAAATCCAGTTCACTGAAGGAGAAAGGAGTGCAAAAGATATGTTTGTTTCTGGTATAAGTTAATTTGCCTTCGCAGCAACTTCTCGGGGAATTTTGACCTGTAAACTCACTGTACGTACAGTGGGATATTTATTACACAAGCTGTTAGCATGATAAACCATAACGAGGGTTTTGTGGTAAAATTCTGGTTTTGTTTTTTTTTCCCCCCCCTTTCTTCTCGTTCTTCCCACTAGGGTTTTCTTAGCACTCTTTGTCTTGTTGGCACTCCTGCATCAGCCACAAAACAGCCTACTGGGGACATGTCCTAGCCACTACGTATAAACTATTGATGCTTTGGCTTGTGGCTAGTAATTGAAGGGCTTTTATGAAGATTGATGACATGAATTATCTGACACACAAGGGTATTTAAATCCAAAACAGGTTCATTTCCAGCTCAAAATGAATATCCTTCTGGGTGTTATTCGTTTTTGATCACTTTTCAGGAAGGGTGCCAATAATTATGGAGCCGACTCGATATCTTAGCAACGATGTATTCCTGCTTTCAAAGTGCATCTTAAAAATAAAAAAAAACCCGTTCTAGCAGATACTGACTCATGAGACAGCACAGACAGATACCTTGTTTCAGACACGCCCACTTCGATGTCATGAGACTGAAAGCACATTCATTCAGAGATGCTCGTGTTTTTATGTATGTAAACACACAAATCCCTTTTCTGTGGTTGTTTCACAGTGGTCCAAACTTTTGCCTACTCTCTGTCTCTTATCGTCTCTCCCACTCTCTCTGTCTCTCTCTCCATCTCTCCAGGTCCACCCATCATCACGGCTGAGGCTACGCAGCAGGCTGTCAAACACGCCAAAGGAAAGCTAGAGTGTCTGGTGGGCAGCAGCCCTCCTCCTGACAAAATAGTGAGTTCTCCTCCCAGTGTGTCCCAGTGTGTGCGCGCACACTGTCTGTGCGCTTGTTAGGCGTCTTACTCTCACACAGCCTTGACAAGCTTTTCCTCTATGCAGAGTTTAATTCTTCTTCCTGTATGTGTGAGTGTAGACGTGAGGTGTGTGAGGTATAGCATTGCCCGTGTGGACATCACATGGCAGGATTCAACCTCCTGGCAAGATCTAAACTGAAACTCTTCTATGTTCTTTCCCTTTCACTGTCCGATTCTGTTTTGTGCATTGCACTCACACATACGCCAACCCCCGCCCACACACACACCACCCCTTCTCCAACCAAACGCGCATACCGGGTACGCACGTGCGAATCCGTTGCATGTTGCTAGACGAAGAGGTCACTTTCTCTCCTTCACCTCCTGCCACTGCAGCATAATTAGAGTCGGTGGTAGAGAGAGATAGAATAAGAGAGAGAGAGAGAGAGAGAGAGAGAGAGAGAGAACATGACTAGAAGGAGGATGAAGGATGGATGATGGATGTGATTCACAGTGAAGAAAGGAACAATAACAGTAAGAAAGAGAAACAGACGGTGAAAGGAGAAATACAGGCCAAGAGGGATGGATAGAGCATAAAAGTGAGTGAGAGAGAGAGAGAGAGATCTCACTTTGAGAGTCTCGCTTTATCTCCTGATAAAGAGCTTCCTGTCTCTTTGGCGAAAAATCTAATTTACACAATTTCCCCTTTGCCTCGAAAGTAGTCCATCAGCCAAGATATGTCTAGTGAGGTTTTTTTTTTTCTCCAGTTTTGTACAATGAGCGCTAGCCTTTAAAATCAATCAATCAATCAATCCAATCAATCATCGCACACTCACTTCAAAGTATCAAGTTGTTCAGTAACTCCAACAGACTAAAGGTGATGATACACGAGGCAACTTTTTGGGCAATATTGCCGGCAACGAGCAACCAGGTGAGACACAGGGCAGCTAATTAGGGCAACAGACAATCGGCAACAACCAATCAGATAAGAGCAAATCTATCGCCAGGGAGACAGACATCGCAAAGATGGACACAACCATCAAGTGCAGCTGGCACTTTCGTCTTGGCGTCAGCCTTTATTTTGCTCAAGTAAAAGGTGATGATGGTGGTACGGTGGTGTAGTGGTTAACACTGTCGCCTCACAGCAAGAAAGTTCTGGGTTCGAGCCCAGCAGTCAACAGGGTCCTGTCTGTGTGGAGTTTGCATGCTCTCCCCGTGTCTGTGTGGGTTTCCTCTGGGTGTCCCGGTTTCCCCCACAATCCAAAGACATGCAAGTTAGGCTAATTGGTGGCTCTAAATTTTCCATAGGTGTGAGTGTGAATGGTTGAGAGGAGAAAACCTCAATAATAATCCAGTAGGAGGCAACGGGAAACCAGTACTGTAACGATCCCTAGAGACTGATGGCTTCAGCCGTCAAAGAGCGGCCACGTCACTGTAGTGATATCCCAAAATGGATGTAAAGGTGATGATACATGGGGTAACAATCTCTATTACAACTCACATAATAATAATAATAATCACGAGCTGCCCATGACTTTTCACTTGGCACAAGAGAGCAAACGTCATCCCGACATATCTACCAATAACTTTCAGCTAACTATGTTAGCAAAAACCACTGCAAGTTAGCTAAATCCCATTCATTCATTCAATCTCTATGGAGCGGTGGTTAGCTAACAGCAGTTTAAACTTAGCTGAAAAAAATCGATGTCTTAATTACAACCTGAGCACATAAAATTAGATTTTTGTTGGTTTTCTAAACATTTGAGGAGGTAAATTCACCACATAACAACTTACTGACATAAAAAGATACAAGTTGTCTCTCTTTTTCTTCGCGCCACTGCTGGAGATGCCGCTATCTTTGTTGAAAATTTCAGAAGGTCTCAGGTGGTCATGTGATTCGCTGCTAGCACTCTGATTGGATGATCTTAATAAAAAGTTGCCCAAATTGATCAAAATCGTTCAGATAGAAATTATGTTCGCCAGTCTCAGTGGGAAAGTGTCGAAGTGCAATTGCCCGGCAACGCTGCCCAAAAAGTTTCCCCGTGTATCATCATCTTTTCGAGGTTTGTTCACTTTTTGACATTGCATGACCCTGATATCTGTAAAAAAGGACAATGCTGCAGAGCTAAAAACAATGGTAAAGTTCATTAGTATAAGTGTTCGCTACTTCGCCCAAAGCGGAGTGAATAATAATCAAAAGCTATAACTCTACCAAATTAACTCATTAACCTTGATTTTAATGTTCACATACGAAATGGAAGTATGATGTGCTTTATGTGCTGTCTATCCTCAGGTGTGGACGTTCGGGGACACAAGCTTGTCCTCTGGATCCTCGGGCCGTTTCTCAGTGCAGACGGTGACCAGCGACCATGGCGTCTTGTCGTCCCTCGTCCTGTCCGAGACGCTGGCTCAAGATTTCCAGCTGAGATACAACTGCACTGCATGGAACCGCTTCGGAACGGGCACGGTGCTCGTCACGCTCAAAGAACAAGGTGAGGGGGGGAAGAAAAAAAGAAAAAAACAACAAAAAAAACCCAAAAAAACACAGGACTCGGTGAGAGGAGAACAGAAAGAAAGAAGGCAAGCGCTATGTTAATCTTTTAATCACTGTGCATACTCATGCAGTATATCCTCACTTTAATTATAAAAGTGAATGTGTAGCGATGATCCTAAACCATTTTTAGCAGACGCTCTTATCCAGAGTGACATACAACATACCCAGAGCATCCTGGGGAGCAATTAGGAGTTAGGTGCCTTGCTCAAGGGCACTACAACCATCCCTACTGGTCCAGGGAATCGAACCAGCAACCTCGTGCTCCCAAAGCTGCGTCTCTAACCATTAAGCCATGGCTTCCTAAATGTTTAAAAAGTACTGAATGGCTTATTTAAATTAAAAACACGTTCAGGGTTACTTTAAAACAAGACTTTTTTTTTTATCTTTATTTCACAGATGACAAGTTTTAAGACTTGCTTTTAAACTGCAGCTCAACTTTCCACATTTGTAATAAAGCGATGTAAGAAACTGGAAGGTAACTAAGATAAGGAGAAGAAACGAAACTCTGAAACCACAGGTGGTTATATTCCGACATACTGTTTAGTACTCGAGACTGGATTGAGTTTGATCTTGGGCTAAAAGAAAAAGAGAGACATGGTGGGACTTGAGACAGGTTTTTAAACGAAGTATTGTTTAATCTCAGTGGGAGGAAGAGGAGGAGGGTGTAGTTGGGGCTGCAGGAGGACACGGACCTTTTTTTTTTTTATGCCCATGTATATTCATCAGTCCTTGCATTACGTATGGGTGAAGATGTAGAGATGCTCGAAAGTCTTTTTCTTTTTTTGGATACTCAGAAATATTAAAAGGTTTATTAAAACATGTTCTGGGTTACTTTAAGACCGGCCCTTTTTTGATCTTTATTTCACTTTCTGTTCTGCTAAATGTGGAACGGAATAATGAAAAGATGCAAAGTTTTAAGACTTGCTCTTAAACTGAAGCTCAGCTTCACCCGTTTCTAATTAAAGCATGCAAGAAACTGGAAGGCGTACTAGAAAGTAAGGAGAAGAAAAACTTTGAAACCACAGGAGGTAATATTCTGACTGCAGGAAGTCGAACTTTATGATGATCATAGTTTCACTTTTTATGGTGTTAAATGGGAAGGAAAATGTATTTAAGACATGTTTTTAAATTAAATAATAGCGTTGTATAACCAGGATGCAGTTGGGGCCACAAGAGGACATGCAACTTTTAATTTGCATACTCATGAATATTCATCAATACATGATTAATTATAATTGTGAATTCTAAAGCTTTTGAAAATATTTAAATAATATTGGCTGGCTTTTTATTCGTGGTCTATCAGATATATTCCATTCAGCTAGCATGATATTGAACGAGTCGAAGACTCGTTCAA